>JAQQAC010004068.1:14121380-14247608 GCA_029783875.1 Phataginus tricuspis
AATTGCAGTTTCTTTCATCTTTCTATTAATTTTGTCCTGGGTTGCTCTCAAGGCTTCATGTTTACCCTAGACCTTAGTTTACCATTTATGAAAGAAATTCTCTCTATTATCTCATTGTCTCATTACCTAATTTAAAAATGTACCTGGAAAGTATCAACTACTAGTAATAGCTCACTGTTATATCTTTATACTTTAATAAATTGTGTGGGACTCATTATAATTTTTAAATTGTCCTATTTGGATTCTGAGAAAATACTATTTTATTTCAAAGTATTCACATGGTGGAGAGATATACATTGTGCATTTTATTTATTTATTTATTTTGGTATCATTAATATACAATCACATGAGCAACATTGTGGTTACTAGACTCCCCCCATTATCAAGTCCCCACCACATACCCCATTACAGTCACTGTCCATCAGTGTAGTAAGATGCTATAGAGTCACTACTTGTCTTCTCTGTGCTATACTGCCTTCCCCATGCCCCCCCACTTCGTTATATGTACTAAGCGTAATGCCCCTTATTCCCCTTGTCCCTCCCTTCCCACCCATCCTCCCCAGTCCCTTTCCCTTTGGTAACTGTTAGTCCATTCTGGCTTCTGAGAGTCTGCTGCTGTTTTTGCTTTGTTATGCTCCACAGATGAGTGAAATCATTTGGTACTTGTCTTTCTCCACCTGGCTTATTTCACTGAGCATAATACCCTCTAGCTCCATCCATGTTGTTGGAAATGGTAGGATTTGTTTTCTGCACTAGCTCTTTTGAGTAATCCTATTCATTTTGATGGCTGCATTGAGTTCCAGTGGCAAAACATGGGTTAAAGTCCATTTCTTTTTTCCTGCCAAGCCAATGTTTCTTATATGTTCAGCAAGTGCAGCAAAAGTTAATTCATTCCAAAGCACATGGTTTCCCAGCAACATTGTCAATATTACAATGTTCCTTTGCAGCTCTGACCTAGCCAGTTTATTAGATGAAGGGGAAATACAGATAGGCTGGCAAGCAAGGCTACACTTTGTTGTAGTGGAAAAAAACTATCAAAGAGTTCTTCTGAATCATTTTTTTTATTCTGATGTATAAGCTTCTGCTGGAGTTCAGAACTTAGCACTATTGCTATTATTTTTTTATGCACTCCCTTTCTATTAGCTGAGCTGTTTATAGATGTTTAAAATAGGATACAGCATTTTACTCCCCTTAATGCAGGCAAAAAGAAAATCTACCAATTAGTTCTCTTTTGACTTTAGTGAAATCTCTTTAAAAGAAAGAAGAAGGGTTCAATATGAATTCTTTAGAAAATTCCCCCCTACCAGTATAGTTATGGAAAGGCAGAGAAAATGTCTGTCGTTTCCTACAATAGGAAATGAAACAGCTGATAGTTCCCAAGTGACTGATGATAAAATGCCAAAAGACAGATATTGTAGTCTGTAACGTCTGCCTGAACACAAGCTCAGCCAGCATCTTGGTGGGTAAAGGACATACCGGGCGTCAGGGAACTCGTGGTAGGACAGTTGCCATCTATGTTGCCTCCCAGGACCATTGACAAAGGAAGGACTCAAAATCAGCTCACCCAGATAAACTTCTAGAAACTCCCAGCTAATCAGGATTCTTTATCAGCAATACCTCCCACAATGCAGGTGCCTGTCCTTTACTTAGTGCAGCTTTAAATAATTAAACAGTTACTCTCGCTTAAATACTTTTTCTACCCATTTTATTGTGTATTGCATTTTGTGCTCTAACCAAGCCCTTTCCTAGCTGACATCCCAAGAGAGCAGCAGCGAGTTGGAGCCCTTTCTGTCTCAAATTAGGTCAGATATTAAAGCCTTTCAGATGGGAAACTCCTCCTTGGCTTTCATTCTTTAAGAGCCTAGTAGACCCACAAGTCATCCCCTGAGATATCTTTTGTCCTTCTATAAAAATGTTTAAGCATTATTTAATTTGTTTTATTTTTAAAGAGAAAGAAGATAAGGCACTTGGCTTGTATGAAGTGGCTGCCTATATTAGATATAATTAAATAATCATATACCTCTCAATAAACTAATCAATGTTGATGGATACCCGCTACAAGTGGCAGAGAGTTGGACTATAGAATCCATGTGCTTGGTCTTTCCACACATGTAACACAATAGAAAACTATGAGTCATTCAATGTCTCGGTGCCTGTTGTATTGAGTGCCACAGATGCTATAACAGTGCTTCATGCTTTCAGTGTGCTTGTGATCTAGAATAGACAAAGGTTAAAATCCTATCACCTTCCATTAAGTAGAATTAACTATGTAGTAAGCATAGTGCTAAGAAATTTCAGACATTATTCTATGATGTTTCATGTTTTTTCAGGTAAGAAAATTTCCTTGTAATTTGCCTGAATTTGATTCCTTACTTCAGGATTCAAAGTTGGCTCTAGGTCTGAAGAACATTTGCTGAATGAATGAATGATAAAAGGTAGAAGAACTAAATGCAGTCTGGAACACAAGTTCAAAGCTAATCTGTTTGTCCATTATCCATATAACATATATTGAGAACTATTTTTCCAAAACAATCTTAGAATAATGACAACTGGTATGTGCTGGGATGCCCTGAACATTGCTCTGGGCCTGTTTTTACTTATAACAAGAACAATACAAGATAGTTGACTGGGTTAGCTATCCAGTTCTGGGCTATGGAACACTGATTCTCAGAGTAAAGTTAAACATGTCCATAGATTGAATCTTGATTATGTCCTTACTTATACTCAATGACATAAGCAGAGATGACATGCTTTGTTTGACGCTGTTACTAGCAATGCTCATGCTTTCATAATATCAAAAGTAGAAGCCAAGAAGCAACAATATCTTTGAATGACAAGAAATGGGGTTGCTGCATGAAAGAGGAAATACAAAGGGGTCCCAGATGAGTAAAATATACATACTTTTTGCTGTATTTATGGCATCTTGTAAGATGTATGCACTTCATTGTTTTATTTTGTTTTGTTTGTTTTGCATTTTTTTTAAAGAAGTGCTCTATTGTTAACTTAAATCAAGTACTTGGGAGAGGCATATATGTGAAGTGCACAGCTTTGGCAGAGAGGCCCAGGCTGCAACCCCAGCTCTGCCATTTATTTTTTTGTGACCTTGGATAAGAAACTGATTTCTTTAAGCTTTTCTTTTAGTATTTCAGTGGAGCTTCAAAATTACCTGATAACATTTTTAAAATAGTAAATGACATAGTAAACATAAATTGCTTCTTACATAGAAAGAATGGTTTCCCCCTTTTCTTCCTTCCTACTTTGTAATAAAAACTGCCCCATTCACTCAAGACAGAGAATATTAGGTTTTTAAACAGTAGAAGACAGTTTTATGCTCTTGACAAAGGCTGAAATTGATGAAAGAGAGAGAAAATAGCAGGAAAATGTAAAGGATAAGAGCAGGAAAACGCAAGTGAAGATGAAAAAGAGAAGAAGAAAAGGAAGTTACTTCTAATCTCCAATGACACCTTACTCCATTTGGGGACATTTACAGTAATGATGACTAAGCCTTTTAATATATGCCACTCTGGAGCCAAGATTCAAATACAGCAACATTTAATTTAGAAACTAGGGAAATGCTACAATCTGGATAGGCAGAGACCAAGTTATCTCAGGAAAATTTACTTCCACATATGAACTTGGAATAAGTCTATTTTAATGAAGGCTTCAATTGTCCTCTTCTAGATTAAACCATAGGTAATTTAAAGAATTGAGATGTACTTCATTTTAAAACAGCTTAAAAATCTCTCTAAGATAATTCTCTTAAGGTATCACATATTTTCTGAGCCCCCGCAAGTGAAGTGCGATTCAAATTAGTCCTCAAGCTGTTCGAATAAGGAGCTATGACTGAAAGCAACCCAGTTTGAGGAGGAAATGTACATATCTCAAAAGTTATTTATATCTTAGAGATAAGCCTGACGAAATGGATTAAAAAGTGAAATCTGAGCTAATAGACTTAGATTAACCAGTGAACTCCTCTAATCCTCAGGGCAAGTCAAGATGAGAAAGATAAATATTTCTTGTTCATATCTGGTGGTTGCTGCAATTAACCTCCCTCAAAGTGATCCTCGAGAAAATGGTATTATTCTTGCTCATAATACCATTTGAATCCAGGATGGGCTGCTTGATTCAAATTAACTTTTAACTGGCCCCATCTATAAAGACTGCCATTTCCCTTCTTCCCCCTCTAAATTCTGCCTTAATCCATAATCAGAATATTCAAATGATAGTATTTTCATTTTGCAATTTGTTTTTTCCAAAGCTCTGGCATCTCGGAAATAGTTGCCACTACTTCCATTTAACTAACGGAGGAACTATGTTTGCAGTGGTCCTTCTGCCTCGGGCTTTGGAAAACTTAGTTCTAGTGGAACTGCTCCATCCAAGGTAAGTCACTTAACCTTGCCGGCCCTCCTCTCAGAGCGAAGGGATTGACTAGCCCATCTTCAAGGCCCTTTCCTGCTCAATCATCCTATGATTCTGTAATGTACTTGCAAAGTGCTTTACCTAATCACTCAATTACCCAGTGGTCCTCCTGAACTAGAAGTGGATGATCACTTGTCAGGGGCATTGTAGAGGGTATTCGTGAATTAGGAGGGTCAGATTATAACCTCCAAAGTCAGTTCTAGCTGGGATTCTTTTCTGGCGCCTGGGTCAGCTGACTACTAACCCAATGCACTGTCCATCAGAAGGACACAACCTCTTGTGGGAAGCAGCTGATTTCCAGTTCATTAATAGAGAGATCACAGGCATTAAAAGAAGGCTATGTGGGTGAATGATAAATATAAACCATTACCAACTTATCCTCATACTAAAATAATTACGTACAGAATTATTTTCATCTCGTGCAATAATTCTTGCCATGAGAAATAAAGAAGAGAAAACAGAGGCATCATTTTGGTGCCCCCAAGTGGGGAACTATGATGGCTGCAGTTAGTTTTCTAAGCATTTAGGGGCATCTTGCAGCCACTTGAATGGAGCTGTTAGCCCTCTTGTGCTGTCGATGTCTATTTTTGTTCTACAAGGTCTTCCAGAGATTTTTCTGTCTCAGCCTAGAGAACCTGCAGTTATCTACAAAGAGAGAGGCCATTGTGAATACTCCCTGGGGTCTGTGGTCCGGGGATTTCAGTTGACTTGGATATGTTCCAAAGAGTACAAGTTGATCTAGGGGTTCTGCAGATACCTACCTAAGCCTGCATGAGCTGGAGTCCTAGAACTGTTTAGCCCTCCTTCCATTCAGAATAATGGGCAAATAGAATAGTTACCTCTTGGAATAGTTAAGTTCCAATCCATCTTTCCACAGCTTGCATTCCAGTGGTGGAGATTCTCAACTAGAGCTGCCTGAAGAAAAAAAAATGGCTTTATTTTGCTAGCAGACTTATCAGCATTTGAGAATGTTGGTCATACATTCAGAAACTCTGGTGTCATTTTGTTGCAACAGCCAATGACCGGAAATAGCGTCCTGAGATAGCGTCTCTGAGCAGTAAGGTTTTATGGAAGAATGAAGCGTGCTTTTCCACTCATTTTTCCAGTGACACTCATTGTACTTCTGACCTCCATTTTTACCAAGTCTCCTACAATTATCATCTACATAACGTTCCTTGGATAAATGCTTTACCTTTAACATATCCAAACTTCACAGCTTCTGCAAAATTTGGATGTTGTACTACATCTCATAAGGTTTTTACAAGGATGAAATGAGATGATAAAAATACAGCATAGAGCACAGAATAAAACACATGTGTAATTTAAACCAACAATATGTCAAGAGCACCTACTATGTGAAGGACAATGTGTTAGATAAAGAGTTCCTCTAAGCCTTGGAGATTATTACACATAGTAAGCATATGTAAGCAGGCTTCATATGTGCTAGGTACACAGAAGCTCTTAAAATTTAATTGAAGATACCACACAGGAAATGGAAAATTATATGAGACACTTTTTAGCTCATACAACGAATAGGAAATATCCCAACATAGTGTGTGCTTAAATGCCAAATGAACAATTCAGATAACTTCTATTATAGAACTTCAGAAGACACTGATCTGGATTTAAATGGTCTATGGAGACTTTATGGAAAAGAATGGATTTAAATTGAGTGGAGACAAAGGAGGTAAGGAGATGACAGAAGTTCTAAGTTAGGGTAATGTATAAGCACCCTACAGCATGAGAAGTTGGGAGACTGGTTTGAAGGACAATGAGTCTTGCTAAAGAAAAATATTGGGAACTATAAATACCTAAAGATGTCATTGAAAGCAAGTATGAGCCATAAACCAGGAGCCAAAAATTCAGACTTTGACTTCTTAGGCTACTAAATATAGTGATTATCCAGGCCAGGGATGACCACGTAGACATGTCACCTGTGTGTCTACACTTGTCTTCCCAGCTCTGTGACAGCTGTCACTAAACAATCATTACACTCTTCCTAACGAGCTTTAACGAGACCTCACAATCTTTCTTAATACTTCTCACAGCAATCACCATTCTATAGGATAGGCTCAAAAGATAAAACCAGCTCACCACTCCTGCACTAGTCTAGACAATGAAAATGGTAATATATTTTAAAGCAAGTGGAGAATCAATTGGATGGGTTATGGGTTGGGAGATAGTGACCATTTAGACATTACATGACAGGATATTGTCATTTAGTTCAAACACTCTTTGAGTGCCTGTTATGTGCTAAGTAATGTGATAGAGGTGGAACCTAGTAGGAATTAGGGTGATGGCAGTAAGCAGACTAATTGAAAGTTTGTGTGGAGCATCTGGAAAGATGATGATGACATGAACAAAAGCAGGAACTCAGGGGAAAACTGATCTGAAAAGAAGCAAAGTTTAATAGAAGTTGATCCATTTTTCCTGGGAGGCTGTACAAAGAAAAAATCCAATAGATAAGATTTAATTATGAAGAAACACACACTTATGGGGCAATAAAATAATAGAGATCCCATTAAGAAGACAGAAAATTGTCTGATCAGAGAATTAGAAAAACAATAAGAGTAGTCTAGAGTCCTGGGAGACAGAGTAGGAGAGTTTCAAAAAGAAACTTGTTATCAGTGAACACAGGTCACTCCGATGAGAACTGAATGGGTTTGACAATTAGGAAAGTAATGGTGACATAAAGAGAATTTTAACTGGGGAAAAAGTATATTTAGCTCATAGAGGTGTAAAGAAAGAAGAAGTACTGAAAAATTAGAGGAAATGGATACAGCAGGATATGAAATTCTTTGGCAATTAAAGGCACATTAGCCAAAGGGAGCATCAAAGGGTAGAGAATGCCTGAATGTGGTGAAAAGAGAAGAAGCCAATGATAAGTGATCTTTAAAAAATGAAGAAGAGAACGAAGATGCTGGGGACAGAGAGAATAACTGATTCTCAGGGCCAGGCCCTCAGATGGTAGTAGAAGACCGTAAGCACCTACGTGGAAGGCTGGCAAGAAGAGCAAAAGGAACCTCCCGTCATGCAAGGTGGTCTGCAAGGATGTGAAGGTGGAAATAGTCAAAATAGTAAATGGAAATAGTCGAAGAGAAGGAACTAATAGAGGATTTATATCTAAGATTCTGAGTAAAATATAAAATGTAATCATTTTCAGGAGGGAAGAATGGAGTGAAGTAAAACTGAGCATTAGATTGTGGTTGAGAATGTTTGGGTGAATTGTTGTGAAAGTTTTTCCAATTTTTTCACCAAATACATTTTGTGTACTTATGTATCAGACAAAATAGGAGATACTGGGATTACAGTAAGTGGAACTGATATTGTCTCTGCCCTCAAATGTCTTATGTTCTAGAGAGGAAGGCAGATTTTTTAAATAAATAAATAACATTATTGAAGCTGTAATAGGTACTGGAGAGAATCAGGGACCAGATGGTAGTGGTCTTTGTATGCCATGGCATAAAGTGTAGATGTTATTTTAAAGATGTGTTAGAAAAGCCATTTAAGGGTTTTAAGCATGAAAATGGTTTTTTAAAAGTCCAGCGTGGAGCATGAACTGGAAAGCAGCATAGTGAAAGCAGAAGGAGTTGGAAGGAGGCTGTAGGTAAAAGGAAATGGTGACCTGGACCCAGATACTAGCAGTGAAGATGGAGAAAAAGGTGATTCACAAATTTTTAAAGAGAAGGTTGATTAGACTTCTTGAAGGATTGAATGTGACAGGCAAGAGAGATTTCCAGCCTAAGTCCATGGTTGGTTGGTACCATTGACTGTTAAAGGGAAAGTTGACTGGCCAGGGAAGAGATCTGGGGAAAATCGAGGACACGTTAACGTTGAGATGTCGGTGATATAGGTAAATAGAGGCAGTTTAATGTGAAAGGAGAAGTTCAGGGGGTAGGTCTCAAGAGAAAACATACATTAAGGAGAGATACACATGAAGATGCTTTTTAAAATCCAAGGAAATCATTGAAATGACAAAGACGGGCTACGGAGAAAGAAGAGAAGGGCTCAAGACCTCTCCGTGGGTAGCTGGGACACTGGTAGTAGACACTAATGGTTAAGTAGGTTGGGTCTGAATCCAGACTACATTCCAAGTAGATGAAATCCAGATTTCTCCAGCATCTTATGATGAAGACACTGAAGGGTGAAACCACAAAGGAGACTGAACATCCTTAAAGCTGCTTAAGGAATGACTGAAGTCAGACTTCATAGGCTGGCCGGGGCAGTAATTGCTCTCCTGATAATGGTACAGTGGACAATTTTATCTTACCTGGGTCTTATGAAATGCAAATATTATATTTTTCAAGTGCAGAGAAAATCACTATTCATTTATCCACATTGATTGATCATCTGCCGTGTCACAGCCGTTTGATTAGATCCCAGGAATAGTGAGTCTGAAGAAAAAGTCCCTATGTTGGGTGAGCTCAGGATCTAATTAGGCAGACAGTGCAGATATGGGTCCTTGGAGTCTTTTCTTATACTAGATACAAATTAATATTAAAGTTGTGATAGGACTACCTAATTTGGCTTTGTGTAAAGTGAAAAACTGCAAGAATAAGAGAAGTAAAGATGACAAAAGTCTAAGTAAAGGTGGAGGCCTGTGAAAATTTACCGCCAAATAGAGCAGCTCTTTTAACGAAGAGCTCATAAAAGAAAAACTCCAACATTAAAAAAAAGAAAAAGAAATTTTCCATATCTCATGGTTACAAATTTTTATTTAAGATTTTACTCCCACTATATATCCAACTATAATGGCTTTATTCTAGCTATTATATCCAATCCCAATACCCCAAGGTGTTTTTCACACTATAAAGCATCGTCCTGTGTTATTAGAGTAAATTAGTTAGCAGAAGAATCAGATATTAATCCTGTAAAGGTCACGTCATCTTGATTACAAGAAACCAATAAAATGGAATTCTTGCCTTTAATGGTTTAATGTCACAAGAGGAAAACAGAGGGCTTTACACTTCCCTCTGTAACGGAGAGAATTTTTTGTTGCTGTTCTCCAAATTGTATTTCTCAAAGTGCCACTGGTGTTTGTTTCTGAAGACAACTGAAGTGGCGTTGGAGAGGGGACAAAAGTCATATAGACAGCCCTGAGCAAAACACCATTATCTAGCCCCATAATAAAATGCTTAACATTTACATGAATTTCCTCCAGGCTTTTGATAAACCTCCTTTCTTCTTTCAATCAGCACACAAGGCAGCCAGAGAGAGAGAGACGTACACCATTTATCCAATCCCACAAACATTTGGGAATCTCACATGGGAGGTACGGCCACCGGCCTCCCAATCCATTGCTCAAGCCTAGGTTTTGCTGTTTCCAGCTCAACTGAAGAGTCCCAATCAAAGACAATTTTGCTATACATTTAGAATAAATACATAAATATCTGGATCTATATTAATAAATATATTAAATAATGAAATATTTTATTTTATTTACAAAATAAGATTATATATGAAATAATAAATTAAAAGATCTAGAATGAAACTGAAGACAACTGCATTTTCTCCTCTGTTTTAGAAGCAGTTCATGAATACCATAATCAGAATAGCCATGTTTAACCAAACCTCCGTGTGCCAGGCTGAGTTCTAGGTGTTTAAATATATTATTTCATTAACCCCTCATATCAATCCTCTGAGGTATATACTAATAGTATCCCTCTTACACAGCTAGTAAGAGGTCGAGCCAGGATCTGAACCCAGGAAGTCTTCAGTCAAAGGCCAATGTTCTCCACTTTGCCACCCTGCCTCTCCATGGACTACATATTCTATCCTTGTACGAATATGTGTACCAATACCTACATTCACCTCTCTAGGCACCAACAAAAATAGATAAATCAGCAAAATTCCTTGAAGAATAACAGATCCTGCACACGGTTAGGTGTAGTGTAAATGTAAGAGGATCCTGGGAGTTTCCTCAGAGTCAGCAAACATTGTGACCAGATTACGCATCTCAGGATGAAAGAGGTCTGGTGATACACAGGTAGCATTTCTTGTGGTGACTAAGGCTGCCGGCTCTGAATCAGACCTGCTGGGTTCAGATCCTGACTCCATCACTTACCGTCTAGACTTGGGCAGGTTATTTACTCTCTCTGTGTCTCAGTTTCCCCATCTATAGAAGGTAAGATTAATAACACTTAAAATATCTACTTTTTTGTTGTGTCAGGATTCAGTTATGTAATGCATGTAAAAAAGCTACAAAGGTCTCAGACACACACAAAGGAATTAAACGTATATTAGCTATTATAATTGCTATTAATAAGATAGGAGGAATAGCAGTTGAAAGAATACTAGTATTAATAATAATAATGCTGGCCATTCAGTTCTGCGTGACAGCCTCGACTGTAATGAATCTATCAGCAACGATGTGTGAGGTGGAGGTACAGGGTATAGCTCCATCATCTTTTCCAGGGTTCCTGTCTGTACCTAGCTGCTTGCATCTGCTCTACTTAAGAGGTAAGAGTGTAGAGAGAGGTAAGTTTCCCTAGGAGTTTTAGGCATCTTCTCAGCTCAACCTCAGCATTTCCATTCTGCCTCAATTTGTTTTAGTTTAAAACAGTGATGTGAATTCATATCAGCTACCCACAATACTCCCTTTAGATTATTCATTGTACTAAGAGTCATCACATTCCAGGCACATGCACATGCCCATGCAAGAGGCGGAGGATGGATACAAACAAAAATCAAATCTGAATCTTGCTTTTTTTGAGCCCTCCATCTTAATTGTGGTTTAGAATCAGGTGGGAGATGGGAGTGCCACTGCTTACAGAGATCAGGTGGGTCGGAGATGGGTGGAGACAGCTGGAGCTGCCACATTACGGAAGGGCCCTACTGGTTTTCAGACTTCTTGTCACCCTCCAACACCGAGATGATTCCTCACACCAAAGAGCAGTTCCACCCGAAATGGCAGCTGTGCTCCCTGGAGAAACACCGAAATCAACTATGAAATAAACGAGAGAATACAAGATTAAAAAATGATACACCATTAGAAACTTACAAATAAAATACTAAGAAATGTCAGAGATAAGAGGATAACTTCCTGCTTTGGAGTCCTGGAAATACTTTGTAACAACCTGAATTGAAACAGGGTCTTGCAGGTTGGGTAGGACTTGAATATACTCAGCAGGGAGGGGGAAAATACAAATGACTTGAATTCTTAACAGTGCCTCATAACCATATAATTTACCCTCCAAACCAGGTCACTTATAAGCAGAATAGGGACTGTTAATAATTAGCAGTAATTCAAGAAAACAGGTAAAAATTGACACTGCCCTGGCAAGCTTATAATACAAGCTAATGACAAGGAAAGAAATCCTTGCTTTACCTATGAGGAAACTAAAGCATTAACAAGATGCAGGGCTCATTCAGAAGATGTGGAGGCCCCAAGATGAGATTCACTTTCCTTGAGTGTGAGAAGTGCTGAGACAGGTGTCCCAACACGTGGGAACTGATTTCACTTTGTCAATACCCAGTGTAAGATCTTCGGCAATTCATTTATGCTTTCCGGGCAACATGCTCTCCCCTGTATGAGGAAGGGTAGGAGTATCTGATCTCTAAAATCCTTTACAGCTCTGATTACGTAAGTTTTTTCTTGCCAAGATAGAGAGTTATCAAACCATTTTTTCCTACCTCTATGTAAGTTAACTCTTTTCCTCAGCTCTCTCATGTCTCTGTTTAACCAATACAGGTTTTTCCACTACAATGAAATACGTGCATTCCCAAAGGACAAGAAAGCTTATGTTGTGCAAAATGACCCACTAAAAATAGGAAGTATTTTAGAGCAGGTAGAAAAAGGCCCTAGGCACATCCTCAAACCTATGCAATTTTGTAACCAGAGCACTATCGAAATCAAAACAATCCTAATTAGATTCTAACTCAGAAAAAAGACAGGTCAAATTCCAATTTAAAATAATACTGTAGTAGATATAAGACTTAGGCATTAAGTAAAGGTAATGATAGCCTGATGAAAGGGGGTGTATAGAGAAGTTGAGGCTTTTAGTTTGGAGACACAGGCAAAAATACAAAGGTCCCTGGATCAGACAAATAGTGCAATATGCAATTCCAGACACATCCCGCAGCACAACTGAGCAAAGAAGAAATGTTGGGGGCTGGGGGTGGGCAACAGTGGGGAGGTGGCTGCGCACACATCGCTTCTGTCCCACTTGCTGAGTTCTCTGTGGTGGTGTACCTGGAGATCAGCTGGTGTTACTGGTGACACAAATCATTAAAATACTCGAAAAAATTGCTTATGAACCAACACAACTTCCACATTACAATAACATAATTCTTCTATTTACTAACCAAATATGAGCTAATTCGCATTAGAGAAACATGCATTGGAGTAGAAAAATGTATGTGTGCAGTCACATCGATCTTGGCATATTACAGTTGAATTCAGTCATTCATTCATTTGTTCATCCTGCACGTACCATACACCTGCAGAGCGCAAAGGCAGTCCGCTAGTACTCGTGGGAAGCAAACACAAATCTAAATGGAATTAAGTTGTTATTTGTTCCAAAGCTTGATCACCACTTTTAGTCATGAATTCTCAGATCAGAATGTCTATCAACCAGAGTAACTGATCATTTTGAGTCGGACACAGGAGCAGCTCTTGGGGCTGTTAATGCCACATATGTGATATTCTGAAGTGGGCTGAGGTACCTTTTCTCCTTTTCTTGTTAAAGTCATTCTCTCAGAAACTGATTTGTTTTGTGCTGCTTTCCATTCACATCACGATCCAATCAAACCACGGAATATAGGAAAGATCAAAGTACTGCCGTCTAGCCATCTACAGTAATTCATAGAATATATGAGGCATTAAAATTTTCATTCCTCATTCTTGTAAGAAAGACTATAAAGGTAACCGAAAATGATGCCCAATATGAATTCATTCCTGAGACAATGATTGTAGCAAGAATGGGGAAAAGCATAAACCAACAGACCCTTTTTTTACCTCTGTCCTAAGCCCTTTTTGAAAAACAGTCCTTGCCTGTGTCATTCACACTTTCACTTGTATCCTTGATCTCAGCTCTTCTCCTGTCTAAACGGTACGTGAAAACGCCTGAAAAGTTTTCAAGTATTGGCTTCCTGCATTTTCGTCCAAAGCAATTTTACAAGCATTTCCATAAACACAAGAAAAAATTTCCAAGGTTATGCCTAACAGATGCAAAAACAACTGATGGAAAAATGAAAACTTCAGTCAAACAGTGAGCAGGAGGGGTGAGATGTTTAGTCTGTAGTTTCTGCCTCATGAATTTTACTCTCATTGGAATATTTTCTTCTGTTTACTGACCACTTTGCCTAGGACATGTTTTGTAACTCCGTATATTTGTATTTAATAAGTCTGAAACTAATGATTTACAGCAAATAAAATGGAAGTTTCTTCCATTTTTAGAATTTTTGCCAGGGTACAATGGGACACAAACATTATAAGAAAAGATAAATATGCAAAATGTTGCGTATCTGAACCAGAGATCGAAGTAAAGTGATCAAGAAATTCAGACACAAAAGTTTTTTTGGTTTCTTTTTTTTTCTTTTTCTATTAATGTACTCTTTCACTGAATGGAAAACTCAGGGAGAAGAAGTATTTGTGGCCATTTCATAACAAACGTATGTGTAAAAAAGGCAAATGATGTTCTAAAAGAAAAGAAACTTAGTTTATGAGTTTTTATCTTTATTTTTAATCAAAACATTTCAAAATGAAGGGAAGACTGATACTCTACATGACCTTCTCCAAGTGACCCATGGTGCCGTGAGCCCCGTGGCTGCCCCCCATGCTGGCTGTCCCACACGGGCAGGCGCTGATGAAGTAGACGGACAGATGCAAGGCCCTTGGACAACAGCAGTGACAGGCTCCCCCGAGACCACAGGGCCCCAAGTTACTGTTAGGAAGTTGAGAACTTAGTCTTTGGACGCCTTTCCTTTAGTGGTTTCTCACCTGCAATGATGCCTCCCTGTGTGACTCTTGCACCCCTGAGGGCCCTCTGTAGATACAACCTACCACGCTACAGAACTTGAAAAAGATGCCATGAGATGGGCACAGATTTTCTGGGTTCATCTTCCAGCCCTACCACTGTGGATTTGGACACATTACTTTGTCTCTCCAAGCCACAACTTCTTCATCTAAAAATGGAAATAACAGAACTTACCGAATGGAGTTTTTAAGAATGACATCAGATAACATACATGAAACAACGGCACAGATCGGTCCGTGGCACAGACTCTGAAATGACAAGGTTCAAACCCTGGTTCCACCACCTAACTACTCTGACCCGTGGCCCGTAGTCACTTCACTTCTCAGGGTCACTTCACTTCTCAGGGCCTCATATAAAAAATAAAAAATGCTGTCCTCGTGGAGTTTGGTGATGAGTGTTCATTATTTATTTGTTTGTAAAGTACTTAGAGAGTGTCTCGCATATAATGAACATTTGGTCTTATTTCATGCAATATCCTAAACATCTGACACTTAGCTTCTACACGTAATGGATGACTCTAAGGCAAATAGTCCTTGTCGATCAATAAACCAAACATTGGTAACAAAAGAAAAAATGTTTCCCCAAATCAGAGGTTTGGAATAGATAGGGGGAAAAAATGCGCCCATGAGGTTTTGAAGCATGATGTGTCATCACAGGAGGACAAAAGAAAAATAGGAGAGCGAGCTGCGTCAGCTGTGGGCCCTGGAGGCCGACTCGGGTCGGTGGAATTCAGTGGAGGAGCTGGAAAAAAGGGGGGAAATTTCAGAGGAATTGGATAGAGAAACAAAGGAATTCTAGTATGTTGCTGCTACAGATCAGGTGCTCCGTGAGACTTCCATGTAGTTTGCAAACATAGAAAAATCACTCTGCACTCAATACAACGGCCCTATGCTAGGAGACAGGAAGTTAAACAGTGGCACACCAAGGGGCCCGGGCCATGGGAGAAGTGTGTGCAACAAGGAAAAGTACCTTATTCCTGACATTGTGCATGGTGTACGTGTTGATAATGAGAAGCTGACCAGCATTCAGTCACTGCTATTGTAACTTTCAGATTCCCTACAGACAACTTACCTTAGCACCCAGCAAGGTCTGCATTCACCACCCTCCCTAGGGCCTCCACAGACACCGGGTGAGAGACCCCTGTCTGCAGGGGATGTGCAGCATGATAAGAAACTAATAGGCGCAATGTCATAAACATTGGATAGGAGCCACACCCTCTATTAATCATCAAAGGAATCCCAATTTGTGTATTTAACTTTGCAAAACAAAATTACTTTAAAATCAAAAATAAAACTAGAGGCCACAGGTCAATTCTCATCTTAACGTATAGGCAGAGCTCTCTAAAACCTAGAAGCAAGATTTCTGACTTTACAAATAAAGATACATGACACTCAGTTGAATTGGAATTTCATATAAACCAAGGGGAAAAGAATTTAAGTATCATTTTATCTCAAATATTACATGGATATACTTCCATGGAAAAGTACTTTGTTGTTGATCTTAAATTCAGATTTAACTAGTGTCTTACATTTTATCTGGCAACCCTACCAATAGGGCAAAATCCCTGTGGAGAGCATTTTATTTTATGAATCCTCATGGAGTTCCCACTACGTGCTTAGCAAAGTTCTAAGCATTGAGGCAGAGATGGGTTCACCAAGAAGCTAATGAAGCTTAAGATTCTGTGCCCGTCATTTGGAAGGCCCATCAACGGGTTTCTCCCAAGGCCATTGGGGATCCCATGCTTTTAAGATACTATTTTGGCAACAATTGGTTCAGAGCACTGTGTCTCATCCCTCTGACTTTCCTTCCACAACACTGTCCCTCTTGTACAATGGCACTGCCGTGGTTGCACATAATTTGCCGTTCTTCTGTGGGAAAGTTAGTTGGGGGTACATTTAGTTTGTGTTTAGTGGGATATATTTTTGTGGTCTGCAGTGACTTCCGAGTACAGGTACATTATTGTTCGCCATCTGGATGTGGCTATTTCTTCCAGAAACACTCATGTAACCCACTACATTTGTTCACCCAGCCAGAGTTTGATTCATGATCTGGAAATGTCTGTGGCCTCTGAACACTGGCAATAAGTGTATAGAGGAGGAAACATAAGGCTTGCCATGGACAAGGCCAGAGGCTAGCAGGCAGAAAGTTCTTCTAGACCAGGAAGCTTCTGTTTGAATGAAACTGGAATGGTTTCCCTAAATTTTATAAGAATTCTAAAAATTTACCTGTCTTTACCCATAATGATATGATATGTACTAACACACACACATACACACACATATAACACACAGAGTTTTAACAAAGACATTAAAAGATTTCTGATCAATAAAGTAATGAGTTTAGAAAGGATAAATTAAAATATTAAGTCCTGAACACTAAGATGAAAACTACCAAATAAGTACCTGAAGACACGGCACACGGGTCTGTTATATGGCTATCTTTGTTCTGACTACGATGACCAGTATTTACTTACTATCTCTCCCTAACAAGGGAATCATCAGATTTATTCCTGGTACTAACAGCCACCATGCCACAGATGCGAGTGGTCTGGGCAAATGAAAAGGCCAAATGAAAGCAAAACGTAACATTTCTCAACTATCAGAAATATAAAACAAATTTCAACTGATTATGCTAGAGATTTTCATTTTTTTGGTTTTCTCTATTGAAATTATATTACAAAATTGTTATTGAATATTGATTAAAGACCAGGCAGCGACAAAGTTCGGGCAACTAATTTTTCAAAAAATATGTTTATTTTATGGTGTTTGCATTTGTAAGTTTTTTTTAGAAGCGTAATTTGGTTGAAATGTTTCTTATACTAATTACCAATTTTCATACATGATTTTATGTTTTTAAGAGATACCCCCAAATTGCATGAGCTCCAGGCCCTACAAAACCCAGACCTAACTCTAGAAATAGTAACAAACAAAACAGGGTTTCAAAAAATTCATTTCCTGAAGCTTAAACTCTAGTATGGGAAACAGCCCATCTAAAATCCCATAAGTAAACACAATAATATATTAGATGGTGTAAGTGTTGCAGAGAAAAGGAAAATAAGAAGAATGGATAGTGGTGGGGTGGGGTGATGGCTCAACCTTCAATAGAGTCTCAGGGAAGCTCTGAGAGGAGGAGAACACTTGAGCAAAGACCTGAAGCAGGGGACAGAGTGAGCCCTATGGACATGTGGAAGAAGAGGGAACTGTAGCTTGGAAATCCCTGAGCCTGGAGTGTGATTGTTCGAGAGACAGTAAGGAGGCCAGTGCGGTAGAAGCATAGTAGGAGACAAAGCCAGAGGGGAGAGAGGCCTTGCAGCGCTAGCCTTGTGAGTTTTTGTGAGTGTGATGAGCTTTACTGAGCATGAGATGGAACATAACTGGAGGATTTTGAAGAATGAAGTCTGACCACCTGGCATGGATTTAAAAGGACCACTCTAGCTGCCAGGTCACACAGGGGCGAGGGCAGCAAGATGAATTAGGAGGCAACTGATTAGCTCCAGAGATACCCAGTGGTTTGCTTGGGTGGTCTGGAAATGGTCAGATCTGGGGTCTGTTTTGAAGGCAAGGGCAGTAGATATGATAAATGAGGTAATATATAATATAAGAAGGAAAAGAGAATCAAGGATGAGAGCATGGACGTCTCTGTGAGCAACGGGAAAGACAGAGTTGTCACTGACTCTGAGCTGGAAGACCTCAGGAGAAGCAAGCTTGGAGGAAAGGCCAAACCATTAATTTCCAGATGTCAGTTGGGTATACAGTGAAACATAACAAGTAAGCAGTTGACTAAGGGAGCTTGGAATTCAGAGAAGAGGTCTGGGTTGGCGATATAAACTTGTGAGTCGTCAATGTATAAAGTTATGATACTAGAAAAGCTCACCAAGAAAGTACATGAGGAGCTAGGAAAACAACGCGAGGACTGAGGAGGGGTCCTCCTAGCCTCAGAGTTTAAGGAGAAGATGAAGCATCCACAAGGAAGACAGAGATGGAACTGGGGAAGCAGGAGGAAGACCAGGAGACTATCTAGTCCTGGAAACCTAGTAAGAATGTTTCAAAGAAGACATTAACTTGGTCGAAGTAGGCTAAAAACCAGTTAAGATAAAGATGGGCTGCCGACCTTGGATATGGTAAAATAGAAGCCATCAGTGGCCTTCGTAAAGGTAGTCCTGGTGGAGATGGGCGGGAGAAGGCCTGATCTGATTTCAAAGGCAAATGCAAGACGAGGAACTGAAGGGAATCAGTGTAGACAGTTCATGGAACTTCGCTGTAAAGAGAAGAGAAATAGGGCCTTCCTAAGTGGATGGAGAAGTG
Organism: Phataginus tricuspis; assembly: GCA_029783875.1. Taxonomy (NCBI): domain Eukaryota; kingdom Metazoa; phylum Chordata; class Mammalia; order Pholidota; family Manidae; genus Phataginus; species Phataginus tricuspis. The sequence goes on from JAQQAC010004068.1 coordinate 14,140,081, forward strand.
GGAAAGGAAGATTTTTATATATCAATGTGATCGTATGTTAATGGGAGCCATCCGGTAGGGAGAGAGAAAAACCTATGATGAAAGAGAAGAAAGAGATCGTTTTTAGTAGATAAAACTTAACCATTACTAGGTATCTGTCATTTGTCGAGGGCTTACTAAGTGCTGTGCCCTTTATTCTCAAAGCAATTATTTATTTCTCACATCAACTCTAGTATACATACCATCATCACCATTTTATAGGAGTTTAGGCCACTTCCCTGAGTTTGCACAGATAGTAAGCATCAGAGTAAACAGCCTAATTCAGGTTTATCTGATTGAAATACAGGGTGACTCAAGTCTTTCTCTACTTTGTACTCCGAGCAATAGCTTGATAGCACGTAATAAATATTTAGTCAATATTCTATGAATGTATGATTGTATGAATGAATAAAAGGTGAATATGTATATAAACAAACACATCCACCTACATACATATACATGCACACACACACACACACACTCATGCAAGATTGTAGTGGACACTTTGTGGGGTAAGTGAGAAGCAGGGAAGCTTAGGGATTTTTTTAGCTGGATTGGAAATTCCTCTCCTATTTCCTACAGACAGTGCTGGCAGAAGGAAGTTGCCTGAAAGGAGCAGAGGATGCCAAGTACCCACCTCTTCACAATTTCCTAAGCAAGGGCTGTTTCAACCAATTGAGTCTTACGCCTTGTGGCAAAGACCCTTAACTAGTGACACTACTTCTAAAAATTGCAGGCACGTAACTGGGAGACTTTTTGGTTGGGGTCACACTCACTCCCCCTTCAGACCTATAAGATAGACAGTGGTCCACACAGACTATTATAAACAGAAAAAGTACTAACTGATACTTCAGTAACAAAAACTCAGCAACACAAATAGACATATTCTCCATGAATTAGAATTTTATTCCCTCCTTCTGCACCCTATCTTTTCAAATAGTGTAATTTCTTAATTCCCCAGCATTTCATTTAAACAAATAAACGGGTATAGTATAATTTTCAAGACATTTCCCAGCGTAATACAAAATGTATTTAAATCTTGGTGAAATCCTGACCTTCAGTGGTTCATTATATTCTGTAAACACAAGTACTACTAACCTTCAGGAGTGTGTAACATAACACAGCAACATGTGTGAAATTCACCCTCAGAATAAAACACTAGCCCTTTGTGGAGAAACACCATCTATCTTCCCAATTTTGGTTACAACGGATTATCATTTTCAGCAGCAGTAATGAATCTTTTCTGCTAATTCACGAACATTTTAGAGCTGTAGAATGATGAGCATACCAGTTTCTATACCTTTTTAGATAACATATTTAGCTCTCAGTTGAACAAATTACACAGTCTTGGAGAGTCATTCCATTTTCTTCCCTCATTAAAATTTAGCTTCATTTATGCCATCTCTGATATTAGCAATCATATTTTCAATAGAATTTTGAACAGCATTATTTCAATTTCAGTGCGCAAAGAAGTGATACAACCATTCTTGGCTGCATTATAATCTCCTTCGCTTTAATTATTGCTCCTCAGAATACTGCCTTCCTACTTTGTGGGCTTTAAAATATATTCCCATTTTCTATTCTTCAACAGTTCCTTCTAGTTGAGAAAGAAAAGGGTACAAAAATGTATGCCACATTCTTTTGAAACTGTATTATATCATTTCAGTGGTCATTGTGTCTAACCCATTAGGTATCGGAATATGAGATTGTGCGATCATAAAAGAAACAGAATTTTAGAAAACCACAGAGCTTAACATAAATCAGCAAGCAGGAGGAATTTGGGGTCAACATTAGAAAGTGTAGGGACTTGGAAATACAGCTCTCATTTTAAGTTTTGGACAGTATAGAAATACTCAGTTCTATTTGGGTCTCCATATAAAAAAGACATTAATCACCTCTGTGATTACTAGTGTCCTATGAAGAAAATATTTTGAGTTATTAAGTGATGATCATGATTTTATAATTATTTTCTGTCAAATCAGAGATGGTAAATATATTTAAGCTTTCATGCCAGCTCTCCTCATTTGGTAAGACTTGTCTGGGAGTCTATTGCGGGATTCTGTAGCCATGCTTGAGTGCAACAAGACAGAGCTCCCCCTTCACAGGTAATACCCACCAGGGGTGTAGTAAAGAAGTCTGGCAGCATGGATGCTGTGTCAGCCTGCTTGGACTGGAGGCTACCTGAGGAGTCATATCTCAGTTCAAATCCCCTCTTTATCCTTAAAATAGTTCATGGTCACTTGCTGTCTCTGAGTTTTGTTTTTCTTGTTGTATAACAAGTCCTACTCTCTGTGGTTCTTATAAAAATTAAATGAATAACTTTTTGTACATCTAATAAATGTCAGTTGAATATGAGTTCGCCTGTAGAGGTAAAAAGTAGATGATTAGACTGAAATAGAGACACAAAGTGTTAGAGTAATTATGAACTAAGAAAGAGTGGTCTTAAAAATTGCATGTCTTGTAAGAGGAAATGTTGGGTCTTCTCTGGAATTTTTAAAAACCAGGAATTTTTCTTGGGTTTCTCTGGGTTAGATATTAATGGGGGCAGAGTGAGAGAGGGTAAAACAAATAATCTGTGATGTCAAAATAACTTAAGAGTTGGTTCCTAAGGGTGGATGAATCATGTGGTTGTTAGAGAAACAAAAATGGTCTTGATCAACTAAGTCATATAAATGCTTACGTATCAAAGATTTTCTAAGAGAACTATTTCAATCGATTGGGGCACTTAGTAGCCCCGTTGGAACTGCAGCTTTTAACAGAGTTCTGAAGAATTTCTAGTTGACTCACTGCTGCCTCCAGTGAAATGGGAAAGAATGTGTGATTGCTTCCATTGAAGCCCTCAGCCCTAGGGTACGGGATTTCTTCCATAGTTTTTGACAGACAGATTGCATACAGTGTCAAGGTAAATCAGGCCAGATACTAGATAAAATGGAAAGGACAGGTTCTGATCAGTAACATACCCACTACAATAGGGAATAGCGTCCAGCATGGTCTGAACTCCACTTTGATTTGTACAGAGGCGACTGGACCTCCAAAGGGAGAATGAAAAAATAAAAATAAAAAATGAAGAAATAGAGGGAGAATGATGACGTGGGGAGGGGGGTGAACAGGGGCTCTGTGGGGCCAGGGAAGTGAAAAACTGTAAAAAGTGGAACGGGGGTGGAGATGGTCCACTTGAAACCAATATGTGTTTGTTAACTGGCTCTTACCAAATTCAACTCCTACACTCCCATGGAGGCTGGGAGACAGGGACTCTAGGTAAAGGTATTGGTGGAACAGTAAATTCTTTTAGCAACTTGGGTTTTCTCAGGGAGGCACTCTGAGGGGAGCCAGAATGGTCCCTGGGATGAGGTCTTGAGCTGTTGGGAGCTTTGTCCATGTTTGTTCAAGTTTTTATAGGCCAACGTTGAAGCTTAGTCAAAAAGAGAGCTCGGAAGATCTTGGCTGAAGATCCTGGAGGAGACCCAAGGGGAAGATATTTTTCAACATACCCACCCATCCATACATACATATGTACGTACTAATACCACTTACCATCAGCAAACACCGCTTATTGTGTTAGAAACCATACTTGTTAAACACTTTACATCTAATAATGCACCCACACACTCTCAATCCACCTTACACAATTAAACAAACTTGAGAGTTCGTGGTCAAATAACTTATCTAAGATACCACTTGTTAAGCTGCAGAAGCAGCATTTGAAACTACGTCAGTCTATCTCCAGACCTCAAAGTCTAAATTACCATGTAAACTATCTCCTATCACAGTTCAGCACACAAAGATACAGATCCCAATGCATAAGTTGATAGATGGAAGTGCTGAAGAAGGTTCACTAAGAAGTATGTATCCATGTGAGGTAGGTCACAGGAAGGTTTGTTTTCTCAGCTTTACTGAAATATAATCGACAATTAAATTGTAAGATATTAATGTATACAACATGAAGATTACATCCACATTTATGTTATATACATTGTGTATGTACATATCATAAAAAGATTCCCACCAAGTTCATTAAAATCATCACCTTACATGTTAATTTTTTTTTTTGGTGAGAACACTTACATTCTACTCTTTTACCAAAATTTAATTATATAATACAGCATTATATAATCAGCATGTTATTCATTGGATTCTCAGACCTTATTAATCTGATAAGTGAAAGTTTACACCTTTTACCAGCCTCCCCCAAATACCCAGCCCCTGGGAACCACAGTTGTACTCTCTGTTTTTAATGAGTTTGACTTTTTTTTTTTCTTCCACATATAAGTGATACCATGCAGGATTTCTCTTTTTCTGTCTGGCTTATTTTGTTTAATGTAATGGCCTCTTTGTGGTCACATACGGCAGGACTTCCTCCTTTTTTAAGGCTGAATAATATTCCATTGTATATACAGTTGACCCTTGAACAGTGTGGAGGTTAGGAGGACTGACTCCCCACTCCCCCCCCCAAAGTTGAATATCCAAGTATGACTTTTGACTCCCCAAAACCTTAACTACTACTGTTGACCCAAAGCCTTATCAATAATATAAGCAGTCATTTGACACATATGTTTTATGTTACATGTATTACTTTCTGTACTCTTGCCATACAGTAAGCTAGAGAAAGGAATATTTTTTTTTTCAAATTGTTACAAATCTCCAAAAAATTTCCAATATATTTATTGAAAAAAAATTCCAAAAATTAGTGGACCCATACAGTTCAAACCCATGTCATTCAAGGGTCAATCATAGATACCATATTCTCTTTATTTTTATTTTACTTTATTTTTCTTGGAATATACTTGATATATAATATATTGGTTTCAGATGTCCAACATAGGATTCAACAATTATATACATTTCTAAATGCTCACTATTATAAATGTAATTACCATCTGTTAATAAAAATATGTTAAAATATTATTGACTCTATTCCCCATGCTCTACTTCTAGTCCATGGCTAATTTATTTTGTCATTGGAAGTTTGTACTTCTTTATCCCTTTCACCTATTTTGCTCATCCACCACCCCACACCCCTATGGAAACAACCGGTCTATTCTCTGTGTTTCAGTCTATTTCTGTTTTATTTGTTTTGTTTTTTACTTTCCACATACAAGTTAAGTTATACCACATTTTCTTTATCCAGTCATCCATCGTGAGGACTTAGGTTGTCTCCATACCTTGGCTATTGTGAATAATGCTGCAGTGAACATGGGGGTGCAGTTATCTCTTCAGAGAGAGATTTTGTTTCCTTTGGACATCAACTGAGATGTGGGATTGCTGAATCATATAATAGTTCTATTTTTAATTTCTTGAGAAAACTGCTTACTGTTTTCCATAGCCTCTGTACCAGTTTACATTCCCACCAACAGTGCACAAGAGTTCCCTTTTCTCCACAGCCTCTCCAGCAATTTTTATCTCCTGTCTTTTTGATAATACATGTCCTAATGGGTGAAATGATATCTCAGGGTTTTGATCTGCGTTTCCCTAATGATTAGTGATGGTGAGCACCTTTTCATGTTAACCGTTTGAATGTCTTCTTTGGAAAAATGCCTGTTCAGTTTCTCTGCCTCTTTTTTAATCATATTATTTGGGTTGTATATACTACTGAGTTGTATACGTTTCTTGTGTATTTTGGGTGTTAGCCCTGTGCAGAAGCTTTCTGATTTGATATAGTCCCACTTGTTTATTTTTTATTTTGTTGTCTCTCCTTTTGGTGTCAAATCCAAAAAGTCATTGCCAAGACCAATGTCAAAGAGCTTACTCTCCTACATTTTCTTCCAGGAGTTTTACTGTTTCAGGTCCTAATTCAAGTATTTAATCCATTTGAGTTGATTTATTTGTATATAATAAGGTACCATTTCATTCTTTTACATGTGGATATCCAGGTTTTCTAGCAGTGGTTTTTGAAGAGACTATTCTTTCCCCATTGCATATTTATGGCTCCTTTGTCATAAATGTCATAAATTAATTGACCATATATACATGGGTTTATTTCTAGGCTCTCTATTCTGTTCTATTGATCTGTTTTTATGCTAATACCCCTTGGCTTTTATCATTATAGCTTTGTAACATAGTTTGAAATTGTGAAGTGTGGTGCCTCCAGCTTTGTTTTCCTTTCTCAAAACTGCTTTGGCTATTCAGGGTCTTTTGTGGTTCCATATAAATTTTAGGATATTATATCTATTTCTATGAAAGATGTCATTGGAATTTTGATAGGAATTTTAGTGAATCTGTAGATCACTTTGGGGAGGATGGACATTTTGACAGTATTAATTAATCCATCTCATAAGCACAAAATATCTTTCTATTTGTGTCTGCTTCAATTTCTTTCATAGCTGTCTCATAGTTTTCAGTTGTATAGATCTTTCACCTCTTTGGTTAAATTTATCCCTAGGTATTTTTTTATGACATTGTAAATAGAATAGTTTTTTAAATTTCTCTTCCTGATAGATTGTTGTATACAAATACAACTGATTTTGTATCCTGCAACTTTACTGAATTTGTTTATTACTTCTAACAGTTTATGGTGGACTCTTCAGAATTTTTTGTATATAAAATCATGTCATCTGCACACAGATATAATTTTACTTCTTCCTTTCCTGTATGGATGTCTTCTACTTCTTTTTGCCCAATTGCTCTAGGCTAGGACTTTCAGGGCTTTGGGTAGGCATCATTGTCTTGTTCCTGATCTTAGAGGAAAAGATTTCACCTTTTCATTGCTGAATAGGACGGTAGCTGCGGGCTTAACAAGCACAGTCTTTATTACACTGAAGTATTTTCCTGCCATACCCAGTTTGTGGAGAGCTTTTATCATATTGAATTTTGTCAGACGCTTTTTCTGCACCTATTGATCATATGATTTTTAACCTTTATTTTGTCAGTGTGCTGTTCATTTAGTCATTTGCATATGTTTAACCCCCTTTGCGTCCCTAGAACAAATTGCATTTGATCACCGTGTGTGATCCTTTTAATATACTGTTGAATTCAGCATGCTCATATTTTGTTAAGGATTTCTGTGACTTGGCTCGCCAGTACCTCCTACTACTGACTCACCCAGGTCTCCAGTTTTCAGAAGACCTTGTTTGCTGGGGTTATGCTCTTTGTGACTAATCAAATATCACTTCCAGTTCCAGGCTACGTATTACTTTTAGCCTCACCTTGAGTCTTTAAGAAAAAGGCTACTTCTCTGATGGGACTTGGATAAATACAAATACATTTTGTTTGCAGTGACTCAGAACATCACATTACTCGACCCTAGAGCTGGTTGACTCATTTCTACCCTAGGAAAACAGGTTTCTCTCCTTAACAGGGAACAGTCACTCTATACTTAGCACAATTCTCCATTTTTTTCTTAGTTCCTCATTTTCTCTTCTCTTTCAGAGAAATTTCTTTTCTTTAATATATAAATTTATGCATATCTACTTAAAAATGATATGATGACCACTCTTCGTGAATATTTTTCTGCAGCTTTAATTAAGGTAAAGTGACTGGGTGAGGCAACAAGAACTTCTTAAAGGCCTTTCAAACCTGACGCCAGGTCACTTTCTAGACGTGTATTCATTTATTTTGCTGGAGCAAAGCCTGAGAGCCCTGGCTTCACTGCACCCACATCAGCATCAATTATTAAATTTTGAAAGGTATCCTTTCTAATTTGATGAAAACAATACCATATCTTTTAAATATTTGCATTAATCTGATTAATCATGTGAGATGGAATGTTTTTGCATATTTATTTTCATATTCATATTTCTTACTTTGTAAACTGTTCGTGGCACATCTATATTTAAGTGTTAGGGTTTAAAACTTGCTTTAATTTTTCATAATAGATGTTTTCATTTAAGGTAATTAAAAGTAAATATAATTTTTAAATTGTATTTTAATATAAACAAATTAAATACACCATTCAAATATGTATTTATAGAATATTACAAATTATGTATGCAACAAATGCAATACTCAGTTTGTCATTGATCAGAATTTTATATTAATTTGCATATCCAGTTTACCTGAAGTTTTTAAAGGACAATTCCATTAGTGTAATTTATGTGTAATTTCTTCATCTTTGTGGAGGCATTCAAAGTCCTTTCCTAGGCAGGGAGTAAATATTCATGCATCCTTTCTTCTAGGTTTTTCTCTTCCACCTGGTTTTGCTGTTGATCTAATTGGCTGTAGCTTGTAGGGCAAAAACCTAATTTGACTTCTTTCCCAAAGAGTCCATTTTACAAAAAGTATTATGTAATGTAAATGCATTGATTCCTCATCCATTTGATATTGTAACTGTATCATAAATTTAATACTATATTTCCAAATATGTTATATATTTTATAAATATACATAACCCATTGATCTGTCTATTCCTGTATAAGCATTTTATCTCTATTATTTTATCTTTTAGTGTACCTTAGTATCTTGAGGGTATATTCACTTGAAAGAAAAGCATATCTCTGTTTATATAATGCAAAATTTTAACTATTAATTCAAAATAATTTATTATTCAGTTCCTTGATATCCCTACTTTTACATCTTGACACATTATCTTCAAAGGTCAAAGAAAGTATAATGATCTCAAATTAACACCTAATTTCTTATGACAATTTTTGGGAACTTGTATATCTGAAAACATTTTTGTGCCTTTAATATACAATTTAGCTATATACAAAATTCTTGAGTAATAGAAAATACTATCATTTGACACTAAATATTGCAGAGGAAAAGTATGAAACAAATCTGATTTTTGTTTCTTTGTAGATCATCCAATTGTCTCTCCTTAACTGGCATTTTTAAATTAGGAATGTCTGCTTAGTCAATGGGTATGACTATCTTTAGATATTTTTTCCATTGAAATGAGTGTGAGGCATGTCAGAGTGCATATATTAGTATCTACCATTGGCTGTGAAGAGTTACAATCCATTTATCCTAAAATTTGCTGTATTTTTAACAGGATCCATGTTGTTGTTTTCCTCTGTTTACAAACATTTAAATGAGGTCTAGCCAGAAGCAACTAGAGATGATTTGTGTGGTGTCTCAGTGTGGGTTTTCTCAGAAGACTTAAGGCAAGAATAAGGGAAAGTGCTGTATATGATTGTTCAAGGAACCATTAAATTCTGTCCTGTCCCAGGAAAACATGAGTTTCCCTCCCCAGCATAAATAATCATTCTCTATGGATTGTGCCCTGGCTTTTTCTATGTTAAATTGCCTCCAAGATATGTTTTTCTTGATCAATCATTTTCTATTCTGAAATCAAAATAACTCATAGTTGGAGTGTTCATTGTGGGCCAGGCAGCATTAAATCGTTTACATATTGTTTAATTAATTTTCACAATAACTCTCTGAGGATGTTCCTATTACTACCTCTATTTTCCAGACAGGGAAACTGAGGCTTGGAGATTAAACCAGCTGTAGAACAGCCATTGACCCAACAGTCTGCTCTTGAGCCCACCCTCTTAACCCCCACTCTAGACTGATTTCCCTGGGTGAGGTGATAGCCACTCTGACCCTCATCCCATGTTTCTCTGATACTCTGAAATGACACCATTCAATAACTTCGATCTATATATATAGCTATGAGGACTCTGGCCTCTCTCTCCCACTCCTATGCTTTCTTCCCTTGCTACCCTCCAGCCGGCAATGTACTGAATCACTGTCAATCTCTTCCTTGCCTGTCATTTTATGATAATATTAAGATCCAAAATAACAAATGAAAAGAGGCACTTTTTCATATGGAAGCACTATCAACAGGAAGTGATGTACAAACAATCGCACATGCAGGGCAGAGACTGAACTAAGAAGTGATGAACCAGTAGACAGGCATGGAGAGGCAGTTGGGGAGCACCCCTTCTTTGAGAAGGATGGTGGTACATTCCTTTTCTTTCCGGTGAGGGGGATGCTCTGTTTCAGGTGTGGCTTTTGCAATTCCATTTTTAGTTTATGCCTTCTCAGACTCTGGAAACAGTTAGCTTTATATTTTGATATTGTGCAATGTCATGTCTTTATCCTATGTCTTCATTCCTTCAGCATTACTTTATTGGGGAATTGGGAGAGTTTATAATATGGAGATAAACCAGATACCATTTTAAATGACCAACCTTATATTTTAAGGGACTCCTGTCACCTTTCAGAGCTCCATGTTTCACCTACACACTGGGCCCAACTGAAAGAGCCCCTTCCTCCTTGAACATTTTTTCTTCAAGAAAATGAATAATTTCGTTTTCATAGTCCTCATTCTAGAATTTAAAATATCAATTTTATTTAGGCAATTTTTGTAACCACTACAAAAATGTTAAAACACTTAAAATCCAGTTGATTTGTTTAGTAATGGAAACCAGTTCATTTTGAGGGATGGGAGTTATTTTTTTGGACTTTTGACTGAATTAATCAATTCTTTTTCCAAGTGGTTAAAGTCTTAATTGAATGTAAGAGGCTTCAAAAACTTTGTGGTGCATGTAAATCAATAAATTTGTGATAATTTATGGTTATTTGACCCAATCTTAACTTCTAAATATACTGGAGATTAGTAGCATGCTCAATATTCTATTTGGTACTTGGGTTCATGTGACATTTAAAACAAAATATTTCAAGCATGTCACTTTCCAATTCTGAGGTTTATTTTTTCCATTAAGTTTTAAAGAGTCATAGGTGACTTTTACATATTTTTATATATTCTTAAAGTCATAGCCATGTATTGTAAAATAGGTTGCCAAAAATCCATGAACCCATGTTTAACCATTTTGTAATTAGATATATTTTAACATACTTTTTAAACCTTATGAAGATGACATTAGTATCTATTGGCATTTAATTCACACCCAACATCCTTTCTAACTTAAATTAAATCCTTATTGGAGACATTTATTCCAACTGAAAGTGTTTTCTCTAATGAACTACCAATTCATTTCCCTACACAGCATGTTCTAATTTGTACTTGTGGTGATTTCTAGAAACATATGGGGACCAACTGTGGTTATGTTTGGGATCTTCTGTACAAAAACATGGTAATGGCTTTTGTTTTGCTGATTACTGTCTAAGACAGTTTCAAACCTCTTCAACTTTTCCTTTATCCATGAGATTTTTAATTGCAAATCCCCTTCTGTTTTATCAGGCGAATTTCACATGATGAGCATATTGGATGAGCTGGTTAATCTGTCCAGAGGTTCTATGATCTTTAGAAAAGATCAACCCCTTGCATATAATTTACAAATTGTTCCCAGATATCAGACATCATCGGGTTTGCCATTTCCATAGTGCCACAAACACAAAAGCAGAAGAAACATAAAAGGTAAGATGCCTTTTGCAACATAAAAGAGAAGGCAAGACTGGCACATCCTTTGCTTATATATTTTTTGGTGGGGGGAGTGGGCAGCGGCAAAAGATACAATAATACAAGCATCTTTCTGATTGATTAAAGTAGCGAAGTGCATTCTTTGGTTCATAAATAATGCTCTATTACTTTTCTTCAAAGACAAGTAAACCTTGACAGAGTGACCTTTTCCAGGGCAGGAGTTGTTTCAGTGCCATAAATTATACTGTAAAACGAGTGAAAATGCTACTGAGAAGTATGTGACAAAATAAGATTAAAGATTACTATACACAAAAGATTGTTGTTTTATTAATGGATTCCTGTCAATGGGATGAAAAATCCTCAGCTTTCTACTGGCTGCTGAGATCACATCCAGCTGAAAATTGGGAGGGCATTTTCTGTAAGGTAACTAAATGTGTCAAAATAACAATATCCTGATTAGTTTTTTCTCCAGTACTGTATTTGCTCTTAGAGCAAATTTAGTTACTGTCAAATAAGCCGTACCATCCACAGTCATTTCTTGCAAAGAGAAGGATGGTGCCATCAGCTGGCGCTGGTGTTGGGTCTGCGGCTGCAGCGAGGTTAGAGAGAGATGCTTTGCTGAACAGAAGCTCAGGTGGCATCTTTGCCAGTGTGCTGCGCATCGGGAAGAGGAGAAAGCATATGGTAATTCTCAAACCACTCATTTATCTGGCAAACCCTCAATCTGACAGAGCCATCCATGTCACTTTAAAGAAAAGAAAAATAAGCACATAGTGAGTTAAGCTCCAAGTGGCTCTGATTATTTTTACAGTACACTTGTTTCCAATTTTATCAATTAGTCAAAACAACATGAAATTATAGAAACTAAAATAAAACCACTTAAAATGAGGAATTAAATCTACTTAAATTGAACAAGATCATGAGAGGTCGAGGGCTTTTTGTAAGCATCCACATCCTGTACAAATAGCATATATGATGCCTTTTACTGTTATTACTTGTTTTTGCTGTTGTAATTATCCCTGTCCAATTTTTCCCTAAAATCAAGACTATGTGCTTAAAACATTTCTTCATAGACTCTGGAAATGTGATTATAATATAAAATGAATAAATAAATAAACTGATCAGAATGTAGAGATAATGGTGGCAAAAAGGAATGAAAAAAGAAAATGAAAAAATTACATGGTATTGGATCTTTTGAATGATAAGTTCCAATGCTAAAACTCATTCAAGCCTTATGTCCCTTTATTATGTGGTACTAACAGGTATACGATCAAGTAAAATGGAAACAAAAATCATGCTACAGAATTTAATTAAAGTTTTCAGAGTTGGAATTTCAAAGTTGGCATTTGATCTAGCATGGTTCACTTAAATAATAACTACCCTTGTTAGATAGAGCATATGCTCAGCATGGCATGTTGCTATAAATCACAGCTTGTCACAAAGAAGAATAGATACAATTGTTCCATACTGCTTTGTTATTCTTTATAACTAGACACAGGGTATCAGTGTTACCTTCATTATAGGGAGAACAGAAATGTACGCCTTAATCTACACACACCATTTTAAAGATAGGTGTCAGGAAGCCAAATGACGAAACAATGAGATTCGTGTAACAATAAGCATCCATCTACTTCTCGACAAACATGAAATTCTAGTTAGCGTACGTGGAGCTGACATGATGAATCGGTAGATAGTTCACACGTGCTCTCACTGTGTACAGCAAAACGCCTCCTGTTTGTGCCTAGTATTTATCCACTCTTTCTGCAGGATGCACTGTTTACTTAGCTTATTCGAGGGGAGATCCAACTATTCAAATTCTTCTTTGGTCTTAACACAAATTAAAGAATACATTAAATAATACTAGTTTTAAGAATATGCCCATATTTCCCCTTCTTCGGCAAAATAATAAAAATAAGTCCATTTGACAGGGGGCTTAGAAGTCCCAGGATGCTCTTTTGCTGCACCTGTGCCCTCCACGTTCTCCCTGAGTGTGCGTCCAGCAAGGCTAGGCTCTTCATTAGCCTTAAGATCTCAGACAAGGCAGAGGTGAACAGCTAAGAATCTTCAGGAGCCAATACAGTGTTGGAAAATATCTACAATCTAAGGGCCAGAACAACAGCAGTGATTCCAAATGTAGACATCAACCATTTGGGCATCTAAATCTGGGACCCTAAAGACTTGGGTGGGATCTCAAAATTTTTTTCTTTAACAATTGGTTATTTGACCTACCCTTATGTTTTTTCCATTAAAAAATCTTACCCTCTCCCATGGCCCCTTTTCCAGAGGAATGTGGAGAAGCTATTTACTCATTAAGCACTTAAGCATTTTCTCAGTGCCTCGTATGAGCCAGCCAGTGAGGCTCAGAGACATCAGGATGCTTCTGGACCAGAGGAATCACTTCCTGAAGAAGTCTTTCTGCTTCTGATATAGAGAAGCTAATCCCTCCTGCAACTCTAAATGTTTTCATAAGTAGAAAATTCTTCCTGCTTCTGAGCTTTTAAATTCCAAATCTGTCAAAAGGGGGCTAGGTTCCTAATCTCACAAAAAGGGTATCACAGCAAAGTACAGAAACTATGTTTTCAGTATGATTCTATATAGATGTCAACTCATGAGTATCTAAACGTTAGTATTTGCAATTATGAGGCTACATTCATTTACATTTCCTGGAATAACATTCTAATAACACTGCTACAGAATGCTTCAGATTTCTCTTGGAAGATGTAACAAGTTACATAGAAACAATTTATGTCTGCTTAAACATTTATATATATATATCTCTGCTTATACTCAGAACTACCTCAATCCTTGTCTTTGGGGAAATCTAATAAGTGTTAGTATAAATACTGAACACATTTAAGCTAAATTCAGATTAAGAAAAAGCTCCTTAATCATAATGTTCCCCAGCATTCTGGGAACAACTAGGAAGACAAAATAGCCATATTTTTAAAACTTCCTGATAAAGAATTCGTTTCCTCAAGAAAGCAGTTCAATACAGAGATGCCATGTTTCTTTTTTAAAATAGTGTTTCTGCACTTGCTTCTAATACATGCTTTCAATTCGTTTCACTACATATATCATACGGTTAACCACTTATCAATCTAATGTAGTCATCATGATAAAACCAAGACATGGCAAGCAAGTAGCAATATAACCTTAACATGTGAGTGTCTCAGACACCGGGAGAAGATGCCAGCCTTATACTATAACATTCAAAAAAAAATCAATTTCCAAATGAAATGAAGAAACCAACATGGGTTAAAAATCATAAATATAATAGAAGAAAATAGTTCTATGAGAGATGTGGACATACAACTCAGTAATCACAGATAATTATATTGGCAAATTTGACCACAACGAAATTTTAAACTCTATAACCTAAAAATACCATTAAGAAAGTTAAAATAGAAGCTACAGACTATAAGAACACATTTTAAATGTACATAACATAAAAGGGTAATATTTTTCATATGTTAAAAAATACACTTCAAATTAATTCAGTAACAAATTAGAAAAAATAGTTAAAATATATAAACACCCCAAATCACGGAATAAAATAGCAAATGAATATAAAAGTAGCAATCAACTCATTGATAAGAAGGAAAATGTAAATTAAAGGAAACGTTTCTACCAATCAAATTTGTAAATATGTAGAGGAATATTAACTAATACTGACTTGAATTTAAGAAGACCATTTAGCAAACTCAGTTACAGTTGAGAGAGAATTTGGGCTTAGGTCGCTGGATTAATGGTGAAAATATTCACCAACCCTCACAAATCCTCACAGTAGACAGGCCAGGAAACCTTGCTCAGAAAAAGTTCAGTGACTAATTCAAAGTCATGTAAATCTTATATGTTACAGCCTGGGATTGTATGTGGCCCTCTGATTTGTGTCTTTCCAGACCTATAAGCGTCTCCTTAGAATTCTAAGACATAAACTTCTTATAATTTAATTTTTTAATTTCTAAAAACATTTTTTTAATATTTTTCTTCTTTACTTGCACTTAGCTGTTAAACACTGGGAATCTTTTTTTTATTGAAAATATCGCTGTTCCACGTGTTGCTTTAACTTCTGAAAATTCTATTAGCAATCATGTGATGATAAATATTAGTTCTTCATCTGGAAATAAGGGCTTAGACTAAATGCCTTTCTAAGATTCCTGACATCTCTAAAATTCTATGATTCTATTATTTTATGGATATTTTCAAAGCACTTTCTATGCATGTGTGTGCATGTGTGTCTTTCCCTACATTCTCTTTCTTGCTCAACTCCATTGGGCACCTCGATTCGACTTATGAAACCAAATGTAGGAATGCCATTTCTAAGAGTTTCCACTATATTTTATTCAGTTTAGTGAAAATTCAGTTTACATTTTATATTCACAAAAATCTTTATCTTAAGGATTCATTAGTGAAATACATTTATTGGAATCCATTCCATTACTATTTAATATTAAAATTTTATTAAATAATGTTAAATATACATTACACATTTAGATAATAAGGGTGAATGTAATAACCATATTGTTTTTCTTGTGAAACCTTCATAAGAGTGTATATCAATGATACCTTAATAAATGTATATATACTACACATTTAAAAAAATTAAGAACCTGCTACTTTAAGCCAAGCATAATGTGTTCTTCACAATAAAGTACAAATATTCTATAAAAGACATTCATTTGAAAATATTGTGCAAAAATGATACATAAAAGTAACTGATGCTAGCTGTTGAAATTTAGAACATTACAGTGGGAGATTCTTTGAAAATTTACATTTTTTACTGGATTATGAATTGGAAAATTTTTCATTCTTTTTTAGAGTCTGGCACTTTGGAGTTTATAATAAGCAAATAAAGCAATTATTGATCTACATGTTGGGTAGTATTGGTAGTTGCTCTTTCCTATGCAAATGGCATCTTACACTCATGTTGCCAATTCAAAATGAAGCTGTCCTTGGCATATTCTGTGATTGATTATGCAGTAAACATTAATATCTTCTTATGCTGTTCATCTCTCTCTGCAATCAATACTAGTTTACTAATACAGAAAAATGACAAGTTGTAAGTAGCCACATCTCTAAACCTCTACACTACATTTTTTAAAGGATCAGAAGCAGTTTTGCCAAGCTGAACATGTGTTGAGCACAGTCTCTCTGAAAGGCCACAGAAATATGATTCAAGATTCTAGGGTTTTCAGACATCTGAAATTCTTGTAGCTCAAACATGAGGAACCATCATGGTCTCAGCATGATGGGGTCAATCTAGTATTTGAGGTATTAATGTGAGTGTCTTCTGTTTACCCAACAGTTGCATAGCTATATCTTATTTTCAAGTATAAATTTCATACCACCAACTAGTGCCAATCTTAGGCTGCCAAGGGTCCATCTGCTAAGCAAAGTCTGAATGCAAAATTATTTCTTACTATGTTCCCCGATAGCCACTGTCCTGCATGACCTTCCTCCAGGTCTCAACCTCCTGCTTGGATTTCTCTTCCTCACTTTGAGAATCGTACCCACTTTGTTACTTCTGACCTTCTTTGGTTTATAGCTCCATATTTGGCTCTCAGAAGTCAGGTGGAAAAAATAAAGATTTGCTCATTCCATTTCTTAAATTGCTTTTAATAGTTCATTCATGGCATTTAGGTTTACTGACTGATAAACATTTATTTTCTGGATTTTATCACTAAATGGGCATGATTATAAAATAACTACTGTTGTAGATTGAATAATGGCTCCCAAAAGACATCCACACCCTAACATCTAAACCCTGTGAGTATGTTATCTTACATGACAAAGGGGAATTTGTAGATGTGTTCAAGTGAAGTGTCATGAGATCAAAAATTATCCTGGGTTACCCAGTGGGCTCAGTATATTCACAAGGATCTTTATAAGAAGGAGGCAGGAGGGTTGGAGTAGGAAAAAGAGAGCTGATAATGGAAGCAGAGACAGATTGAGAGATGTTATGCTGATGGATTTGAGAAAAGGGGGCCACCAGCCAAGGAATGCAGGCAGCTTCTAGAAGCTGAAAAGGCTGGAGACATATTCTTATCTACAGCCTCCAGAGGAATCGGCCCTGCCCTTTAGACCAGAGAGACTTATTTTGGACCTCTGACCTCTAGAACTATAAGATAATAAATTTGGCTGTTTTAAGCCACTATATTAGCGACAGTTTGTTACACCAGCAATAAGAATCTCACTGAATATTTATTAGCTTTCCATCCAGTAAGTTGCCTCTAGCTAAAGAGTTAAATATTGGTTTTGGCTGTTTTACACCTTTTTTATTTATAAGAGATTTTTCCAAGATATTTTCATATCAAGTAACTATCTCTTTACAAAGTGCATTATATAAATGTAAGTGGTTTGATTCATCTTCAAATAATTCATAAAAGCGTCCAGCAAGGAGTGTAAAGGTGGGAACAGACTATCTATGTTGTCTGACTTCAATAAGACTAGGAACAAAGGTTCCATTCAACATTATGTGGTATGGCTGGGCCTAAAAATGGGAAAATATTTTTTTTCCCCCAGAAGTGCTCCTATCATCTTGGTAAACACATTCTGGATACAAAGGACTACTGGCTTGCTTTATGAATAGATGGTAGGTACCCACTGGAAGCTCACATATCACCTCTTTGGGGGCAGCACTTAAGCAAACCACAGCAAAAAGACTCTGAATTTAAGTTTTGGTAATACACAGAAAAAAAAATAATCAATTTAATATACAACACATGGTATAACAACAAATGTGTAGTATTTGTAAATAATTGTGGGACCAATTAATACATCAGTACACTAACACTAATAAGGTTTCCAGTTACTTTTTTTTTTCTCCTTCCCATTTCTTCTTATTATTTAGAAGACTGTCATTGTCCCTCAAATGTCAGTAAAGGAAGCTTCTGATGGTTCCTTAAGACCCTGAGATGATGTAATCACAGTTCCTCATCTCCACAAGGTCATAATCTACTAGGAACACAGACAAATCATCTTTCTTAAGCCTACAAAGAAATTAACAATGAATAAAAATGTTTAAATTTAGTATTAATTAAAGAAATATAAATTTAAAACAATAAGAACTATTTTTCCATTGTGTAACTCTGGGGGGAAAATATTTTCCCAGGTCGGGGCAAATTACCTTTGAAACCAAAATTAGTCAAAGGGAGAAATAAAGTGGGAGAAACCCATTTATTGCTTACAAGCAGTCGTACACTTCTGCTTACCCTTGTCTCTCATGACCTGGCTGCAAAAACGGACCCCACCCAACCTCTCCAGTCCAGATATGTCCTCACTCCCCGATGCAATCACCTGTTGATATGGAGAAGGACTACTTCTCCCGTGGAAACACCTATTGATATGGAGATGCATTAAGGCCAGGGGAGAGATTCTGGAAATACCGCAGTTTTACCCACACATTGTCAACTCAGCACTTCCGAAGTGGATCCTCTTTAGGACAGGCATGAAGGCTTCAGAGCAGAGGCTTTGCTAAACTGGAGCTTACACGGTGAGTTAGAAAGGCTACGTGGAGTGGCAGCCGAGGGCATTACAGGCACAGAGGCATGGTGAGAATTACAAATTCAAAAAACTAAAAGGCTAGTACTAGCATAGCTCAAATAGGAGATGAAAGACATAATAACTGAGTTGGCAGTTATAACAGGAGTCATATCTTGAAGCTGGCTGGGTACCATATGCCGTGGACCATAGATTGTATCCTATTACCCCAAAGAGGGTGGTTTTTTAGAAGGGAAATCAAATGGTTGTTATTGAAACAAATGGTTACATTTCAGGCAGTGTGAAAAATAGATGGAAGGAAAGAAAACAGTTATGCCTAGGTTGCTTAGAAGGCCATTGCTATAGTCAGGATGAGATTAGATGGGGCTAATATTGTCCCTAGGACCCCATCAGATCCACTCAGAGCACAAGAGCATGAGATAGAATCAATATAATAGAAGGAGGCAAATCTATCTGATTAGGTTATTGATTGATTGTGAAAATTAAGAGAGAAGGAGAAATTAGAGATGATTCCCAGAATTCCTAATTAAACAAATGTAAGGATTATCTTAGTCATAATAAGGAAAACCATATTTGGGCTATGGGATGAGGGGGGTCATTCTGTTCTGGGCTGTTGAAAGTGAAGTGATTGTGGGAGACAAATAATTACAGACATCATGAGTGCTGTTGGAAATAGGAATCAAAAACTCAACAGAGAAATCTTGAGGAAAAAATAACTTCGGACTCACCAGCAATTTTACAGGTATCATCTGGGAAGAACGTAGTAGACCATTTTAAAGAACAAATTTGGAATAGCTACTGTGGGGAATTAGAAATGAGGATGTTTAACAATTACTAAAAAGATGGTTTCATTGGCAAGGCTCTATTGTTCATCTAACTTGTATGCTCCCTGCTAAAAACTAAGGTGTCACCTTCAGATGATGGTAAATAAATTTGGTTGATTCAAGCTACTGATTAATTCACTAAGTGGAAACTTATTTAGGCTATTCATCAATTTTGAGTTTTACACCTTTTAATTCTATTGACTTCACTACATATAAATGGAGCTGTGCTTCTCTTGTCCAAATGTTTCCCAGTCATTAGATATTTATTCCATTAATTCTATTTTCAATCCTATAAAATCATTTTCATATCTGGAGCTTCTCTAATTTTTCCACATTTGTTTTGTCTTCTGAACTTCTTAATGTGACCTTCTATTGAAGTAAGTGCTGAAAGAGAAAAAAAAGGAGAGAGAAAAGAGAGCTTATAACTAGAATTTTTTACATTTTATTAATAAATTATTTTTTATTTTTCAGTGTCATCTTTATACAAACCTTCCTCCTACACTTAGTAATAGAGATTTGGGGCCACAAATTCTCTTATGTTTAGAGGTTAGGAAAGTTTGCCTTAAATAAGGTTCCTCCTCTTGGGCCCAATCAGTAGAAGTATTTGTTCCTAAGAAAGAGGAAACATTTACTCTGATTGAAAGAGGATATATTATGCTTACATATTTCCCCTATAATTATACCTTTGATTATGTTGTCTAAAATTGACAACTTTGTTTTACAATTTGGAACAACTAGGTTAATTAAGGTTAATTAAAATGAACCCTAGGAAGAATAAAATCTAAACAAGGCAGTGGATATTTCCCCTGATTCCAACTGGTAAAATGTTTCTTTAATAATCTTGTAGCAAAACATGTTTTTATGAACAAGTAGTTGCACCTTACATATGAAGGGAGATTTTCATTCATTTTTGATGATGTCACCTCAAGGCCACATGGACTAATTTCCAAGTTGCTTTTGCTAACTTTGTTATGCTAAATAGTCCATGCAGTTTGTAAATTAGCTGATCAGGAGACTGACTACACTCACAGAAGACCCAATTTCTTACTTCCATTGAGAAAGTCTAAGTTTATGTAGTGGAAGTCAAAAATGTAGTTCCTTTGAGTCACTTGAAGTTCTAACATCCAGAATTCCGTGAAAAGACCATTTTTTTAAAAAAAGGAGGTCAAACTATAGTTCTACTCATTCTTGATGCTAAATGAATCCTCCTTGAAAGTTGTTTGAACACATACTTTGTTACTTTAACAGTCAAGTCATTCCTAGAGCTCTGAAGAAAAGAAAAGAAAAGAAAAGAGGTCTTTGGGCATTAGCAGGTAAACCTATCTACCTGTTTTTTGTAACTAAATTAAGAACAAACCAAATGCATTGACTGGTTTCTGACATGAAACTATGAATTAATTTTTAAGGAAAAAATTGGTGTTTATACATTTTCTCTAATACATAATAAATAACTACAAATATTTAATATTCGTCATAATGATGGTGATCCAACATGATGCCCTACAATAATCCACAGGCCTTTCCTCTACAAGGGCCTGCATGCGACCATGAAAACTGTATCACTGAGGGAACGTAGACAGTAAGGCGAGCGGTTGTGATCAATAGTAAGAAATTGTCTTTGTTACTAGGCGCTGCTATATGCTCATAACACACATCTGCCTTTTATATGTTTATTGAGTCAATAAAAATTTACGGAGCACCTATTCAAAACTCTCCCCAAGATGTATGATAAGGATGTCATCAAATTAATATGATGTGCTAGGTGTGAGAACAGAAGTATATCTACCATGATGAGAAATAATAGCAATTTCACCTGAGGACGTGAGCAAAGCATGTGAGAGGTGGACTTTGGTCTGGACCTTGATGAGTGAGCAGAACTTCATCATACATCCCCCCTGCACTCTAGGCAGAGGCTGAAGAGGCATTAGAGTCTAAACCAAGGGTCCAAATCTAACTCTGCTTCTCAAAAACTCAAAAAGTTTTAAAAACTCCAGTGCCCAGCCTTTCCCAGGCAGTTTTGATTCAACAGATCCAAGGGTAAGACCCAAGAATCTGTATTTTTTTCAAAGCTCCCCAGGTCTTGTTACATGAAATTCATGTGCTGCTAGCATAATGAACTGGGTAGGAGGTGGAAGCAGCTGGAAAAAATGTTGCGAAGGTGTGCTGGGCCAGGCTTGTGAAGACCTTTTCTCTAAAAGATCATCTAAAGCAGTTTTTCTCCACCTTTAGTAAGCAATCACCAGGGGGTCCTGGTAAAGCCAAATTCTGACTCAGGAGGAGAGGAGGCCTGAGATTCTGCATGTTTAGCAAGTTCCCAGGTTACAGTCATGCTCTTGATCATGGTCTCTGCATCACACTTTGCTGATCTAGTCTGATGACTCAACAAGTAAAAAGGCCCAAATAAAAATTAAGATTTTTAAGGATAAAAAAAGTGGAGGGAACTCTCCTCTGATTTCCAAGCTGATTGGTTGATGCCATTAAATGTTTAGACCTTTTAATATTCTCTGTTCTTGGGACATCTTAGTAAGGAGGGAAATAAGTTGCTTTTTTAACTCCAAAAAATTAAATGCCTGGTAAATACAGAGGTAAACTTAGTACAATGGTAAAAGAACAGATTTTGAAGCCAGATTGGCTGCAATCTTCCACCGTATTTTACTAATTATGATAGTGTAGGCAAAAAAAAAAAAATGTAACCTCTTTGAGAGAGAGGACCTCTCTTAGGCTCCAGCTCATCTTTCAGACTTTCAATTCCCCAGCTTCTTGTACAATTGTTTGTCGCATTCCTAAAATGAATATCTTACCTGGTAATACACACAATGGTTCTTCCTTGATTGACACTGACACCAGATCTTACAATTAAGTCTTGGTCTCATAGAGAATGATTGAACATTAAAGATACTCAAGAAGGAAGTGACATGGTAAATGGGGTCTTCAGGGTGACAAATATAACTGTGGTCTTCATCCTGATTTCATCCTGGACTGTGAGAGTTAACCACTGAAAACAGGGATGGGACCCAAAGGCTATCACACTAATTTATATGGGAGATAGTTAGATCCCCAGAAGGAGACAGAAATAAAGAAATGAT
Organism: Phataginus tricuspis; assembly: GCA_029783875.1. Classification (NCBI taxonomy): domain Eukaryota; kingdom Metazoa; phylum Chordata; class Mammalia; order Pholidota; family Manidae; genus Phataginus; species Phataginus tricuspis. The sequence goes on from JAQQAC010004068.1 coordinate 14,162,772, forward strand.
CATCGACTCTTCAAAGTCATTGACACTGGGGTTCCACTTTTCAGGCTCTTCACACAGCAATATAGTCCTGGGCACATGGTAGAAACATATCAAAAGTTTACCAAATTTGAGAATGAATGATACCTATAAAGGATAAGTTGTTTTTTCCTTCATTAATATAAATCAAAACAAAGGAAATACTTCCCAATTTCCATTGAAATGTAAGTGCCATAAGGCCATGGAAGTTGGGGATTTGTCTTTCCACCACTATAGTTTCAGTGCCTAGAAAAGTGCTTGGCACATAATAAGGTCTGAATATAATATTTATGAATGAATAAATTAATGGTCAGTGTCAGTGGACATCACAAACCCTTATTTAAATAGGCAAGGTAGTGTGTTACTTGAGTTGAATCTCTCGTTTCAAAAGAAAATATCCAAAATCAGTTTACTGAATGTTACACAACCACATCAGCACCTCCAAAAGCTTAACCTACTAATTAAACCTCACTTAGAACTCCAGAGTGCAGAACCCTGCAGAAAATGATTTGATGGAAATGTTTATGTTTTTCACCTAGAAACAGAGTATATGTTTAATGCATTTCTGTCAGGATTCTTCATTGTTGTTGCTTTTTTTTTCTAGGCAATATATGATATTGAGAGGGTTTTTTTCACCATTCGGGAAAATCATTTTTTGGCTATAAATATTAATGGATTTAGTAATAAATTACACACTTGAATGGCATTTTATTACCTAAAACTGAAATATTAAAAACCTTATTTGAAATGCACAGAGAAATCATGTAATTTAAATCACCTTAGACTTGGAAATGGACTGCAGACCACTTTTTAGAAAGAAGCATAATTCTTAAAATATGTATTTTGGTAATGGGCCAACATATTCCACAGAATCATCTAAAAAGAGTGGATAGGTCATCTGTTCCAGTCTATTTTTTCTCAGATAAGCAAGCATTTTATTTGCTCCCTCGGGCCACTCTTGAACAATAATAACATAAACATTAAAGTTAGAATTTATAAAGACTAATTTTTCTGACTATTAAAGTCAGATTCCCCTCTCTCTGAAAATGAATTTACCAACAATGTATATAACTCAAGAGCATAATATTCTCAAAAATAAATCCTACAGAGTGACCACATGAAATATATACTCAAAGGTATGTCACCAAATCAGATTTCTTCACTTGGAAAATTTGGAATTAACTTTAAGTATTGATATTAATTTATATCTTCACTGTATATTAGATGAATTTCTCTGATTCATTCTATCTGATAATCTTGAGACAGAAATAATAATTTTATTAAGGAATCAATCATCATTATGCCTTCAATCAATATTTATCAGAACCAGAGAATAAGAAACAGTCCTTGCTCTAAATAGCTTCTTCTAAAACTCCTCAATTCTAATTAGTTACAAAAAAATAATCACTAAACACACGATTTGCATGTGGTATATATATGCTTAGCTTAATGTAGTAGTAAGTTAGCCTACTTTTATGTCAGGTGAAATAGGTTTTAAATTTAGGTTTTAAAACTTATTCCACCCACCAATCAGAGTTATTTTCATGTCGCTTCCCCATTAAGAACTTTCAGTGATTCCTGCTCTGCAAATAAAATAGAACCTGGTTTCAGCCTCTTCTCATCCTTTTTGAGCCATCCCCTCTATACCTAGCATATCAGAGCTTTTACTGCTGCTGAAGGTGCCTGAACTCTACGCTTCCGAGGTGTCTGTGCAACATGAAAGGGACACCTGGAATAGTCTTTCCCATCACTCCCTCTTCCCATTCTTGAAGGCTGCACCAAATATCTGTCCCAGCTTTACAAAATGTTCTCATTTCCCCCTTACCTGTCCACTCACTTTACAGTTTATACCTCTTCGCCATCTTGTTAGTTTCTTCTATATCTGTCTGCCTTCCCTGCCAAGTGTAAAGATGTCATGAAGAGGGATCTTACTTACTTGTATTTGTATTTATCATATAAATAGATAAGTGCCCCATTAATAGTTATGAATGGAATTAAACTGAACTGAATTGATTTGGTGAACTGAATAGAAGTAAATAAAATTGAATTGAAACCGGGAGCCAGGTTAGTAGTAGAGAGGGCAGTGGGACATCAGACCAAGTCTCCAGGGCAGCCATCAATCAATTAGCAATTACATTTCTGGGCCCAACTGTGGTCCAGGATCTCTACTAGTCACTGTAGGGACTACTTAAAAAAGAAAAACACCTTCAAGGATCCTCGTAAGAATTCCTTAAATTATCTCATTCAAGGAAGGGAGTGAAATTTGACATGATTTATATAGAGTGTCATTTAATTTTCAAACCAAGCATTCATTGAGGGCATTACATTTACAAATAAAAAAATGGATGCCCAAAGTCACGCAGCAAGTGAGTGGCCAAATACGGGTGCAAAAATATCTGTTGGGTCCCAGGGCTGCTGCTCAGTCAACCACATTGAACGGCCTCAGTCTCAGAGTAGGTCTTGCCATCCATACTTTTTTAATTAAAAAGAAACACATATTAGCTGCAAAACTGATCCATAATCCCAGAGATAACTAAGTAACATTCTTGTTTTTATGAGCATAAACAAACAACATATGTATTTTTATATATATATAATTTTTTCTAATATTTCACTCTGCAAATGTCCAAATGTTTTATTTTATACACTCAACACTTTCTATGTTATTCCAACATTCACCTACAATATGTTTCATGCTGTTGTATTCCAGTCATGTGTTAACCATAATTAATGTTAGAAATTTTGCTTTGTTAGACATTAAAGTTGTTTTCCAGCTGTTGCTATTATAAATAAAATGTTGGAAGGCATCCTTGTGCTTAAATATTTTTGTGCATCTCTGATTATTTTGTGTTTAAATTTCAACTTGTGTGGAAAGAAGAAAGAAAGGCAGAGAGAACTTAAGCTTTCTGATTTCACAATTCTGGAAAGTTATAGATTCTAAATTTCAGTGTAAATCATCTAACACAGGAACCTCAAGCACGGTTAACATTATGTACCAGAAAATTCTTTGCCATGGGAGGCTTCCCTGTGCATGTAAGATGTTTGGCAGCACCTCTAGCTTTTATCCCTAGAAGTCAGTAACAATCCCCATCAATACATTCATAACAATAAAAAATATCTTTAGCTATCACCAAATGTCTTGGGGTTCAGAGGTGGATTGTGACACTCTTTCCGGACTGAAAGCCACTGAGCTAATGTATTAGACTCCATTCCATTATTCAATTCCATTATATCCAATAATATTTATACACAACTGATTTTGGAAGAGAAGAAAAAAATCAATGTAAATATATCTCATTTTCAAAAAGTTGTGGAGTTCCATAAAAGAGTACCACAAATTTTGCATTAGAGAAGGCTATCCAAAAACTCAAGATCAAGGAAATACAACAAGCATTCCTGAACACCCAGATTATATTAAAAAAATGCATAGGACACAAGTACTAGTTTTGTACCAAGAATGACACAGCTGAATGTATGAAAGACAGTCTTTTAATAGCCTACAATATAAGACACTTCACAGTAACCAGTTGAAAAATGAAGATAAAACCTTGAATAGAGGCAGATTGATATGTAAAGAAAAAGAGGGAATAGAGGTTAATGAATTATTTCTAAATCAATATAATGTAATAAAATTCTCTCTTCTGTGAAAATGTGAAATTTGCATTTATGCCCAGTGAAATATAGATGAACAGTGATTGTGCTTAATACACCTGTCACAGAGAAAAAAATCAGGGCACATTATCTACTAGTTACATTTCTTCAAAACTGATTAACCTTAATACCTTTTTTCCCTTCGCTGATCTTATAGAGTTTACTGAACATAGCATGTCTTGATTAAAATTGCCCCACATCTTAATTCAAGTCAACCTCTTCTCTAACTCATACATCTTTGATCATTTCTTTATATTAACTGTTTAACTAATGGGAATAATGCAATCTCTTAATCATAATATACTTAAAAACTCTCGTAGGAAGTCCCAAAATGAAGTTTTCAGGAAAACTCAACAGAAGATATTAAAATAACAGTGTTTCTGTCCATTTGTATCTGGTTGGGACAGAAATACATTGAGGGTAAGATAAAAAGTCTTTACAAAGATTTGAAGAGACAAATTTTGCTGATCTTCCAGGGTGCTACATGCTTGCAGTTTGTGACTATTCCATCCAGCTTTCTCCAGCTCAGGCATTTGGGAAGTTCTGTTACTTGTTACATTGATTTGAATGGATATTTTTGTTGTTGCTAAGCAAGTGGGGCTGTGTTTCTGTTATTTGCCTATATAGCAACTCACTGAATTTCCCTAACAGATCTGATATTAGCATTAAGAAAAATAAAAACACGAGATTATCCATTTGCCAGTCCACAGTTTATGAAGAAAATTGACAATTCTTATCTTCACTTCGGGATGGATCCAGTATGATTGTGGCCAGACCTGGACAGCTGAAATGTCTGGCAGTTCACTTTCATTACAAATCTACAAGATAATAGGAAGAGTAGAAACAGGGACCAAAGGAGGTATTCCAAGCATCACATGGTGATGCCAGAGAAGCTCTCAATCAGATTCGCTCTCCAGCATCATAGTGAGCTCTCGACACGTCATTTATTTGCAGATACAGACCTCTTGATTATTAAATGTGAAACATTTGTCTCAATTAAAATTGTTAGAAAAATGCTCCTTCCAAACTATGCTTTGCACCTTCACAGTAGTTTTGAGCTATAGAACCAGTACTCAGCTTTTAATTCATCATCTCTTGGGCCTTGCACTCATATTTTTACAGGATAAATGCATTTCCTGTTTGTGTGTACCTAAAGGGTAATAAAAAGAAAACTGCCCCTATCATCTCAAGTGATAATGGTGAGTTCATCATTTAACTCATAATCCACTCCACAGTCCTCTGTGCCACACACACAGTCATTATGACACGTCACCCCGCACTCACATTGAGCCCAAATCCAATCCCAGGGTGAGACTACTTTCTGCTGCATCTCTCAAAAGAAAGCATGAGGCATGCGCTTTAGAGAAGGAAAGAATTAGTACACTGAGAAAGGACTGAAACTGCAAATATTCTGCTTGGATGAACAAACAATAACTTGTTTTGCTAAGTTTGCCCGATGCAATGTCACTGATTAAACATAACATACATATACATGTTTCGAAAAAAAATCATTTTTGCCAAGTTTCTTTCAATACGTAGTAAAAGGAACGCTCACTCGGTTCACACACACACACAGAGCTAACAGAGTTTAAAAGTGTGCCAAATGTTCCCATCTTTAAAGCACCCAAAAGTAGTCAGAACTGAGTTCTTAAAATATTTTTAGAAGTTTCTTTAATTAATTTTAAACATAATGTACGAGGGGAATGTACATTATAAAGTGACAAATGCTTATGTCTGAGAGAAATTCTACTGAGAGTAAGTACGCATAAGCTCTCAACTACTTGTTTTTAGAACCTGCTGAAATTCAGTTCCTCTACAGCAGATCCAAGGCAAGTGTGAGACAGAATAAATGTCCTTTTCTTTCTTGTGCCTGGAAATTACTTTAGTTGAATAGGTGACTTCATCATTTTCTTGCCCTTTTTGTAATTCTAGGACAATTGCCAATGGCACATTTTTCTCAACTATTCTAAGGCATCAATTCAAAACTTGTTTACACAAAAATTTCTAGGACAAATATTTAGCTGAAATATAGTCTCTCTCTCTCTCTCTCTCTCTGGTCAGTGTTCCCCATCAAAAGGCATTAAGATTTTTTTTCCTATGGCAATTAATACAAAATTGCCAACATCCATCATTTTTAATGCAAGTAATATTCATACCCATCAGGGAATATATGAAAGACAAATGCCCAGATTGTTTAAGATTGGTCTCAAGGTCAGTCTCAGTGATCCACCAGAAACATTTACAGGCAGCTGGAATTGCTTATAATTTGTCAGTAATCTTTCAGAGCACTCTTCAATAGATAAGTTGTATTTCTGTAATTTGAAATAGCCAACACAAGTTTTGACTCAAAGAGACAGCTTGGACTATATTAAATGAAAGAGAACATATTTGTGGTAAAGCAAGGAGATCAGTAGTAGACCCTGCTCTTCCCACTGTAAGGATTGATACACCTCTTTGGTGTAATATGAGATTACCTGGCAATAACCCTTGCACTTATCTTTGTCTATGGAAGAAATAAACAGTGTGAGCTTTGAAAAATACATCACCTCTGAATTTTTATGCAAGACTTATAATTAAAAATACAACACCTCTGAATTGACAAATCTAGAAGGTCAATTGTAGAACCTTAGCAAATTTCTAAATTGGATACCCATCTGATTTTACAAAGATTTGAAAGATGTCAGTATGTTTCTTCCATGAAGTAATGATCCCCAAAATAAAGTTGAAAACCAGGACAAGATGTCATCCTCCTATGAGAAAGTAGCAAAAAGACACTGACAATTCAGCTGTGCAGACATTGGAAGAAAAATAACTGTTCTTTTGGGGGGCTAACAAACACAAAGAGGGAACCCATGGATTAAATCGCCATGCCAGTCAATTATAAGGAAAAAGCAAGCACTGTGCTGTCATACAATTTTAAGCTCACACCAGATTAAAAAAGAACTACCGGGTGCTTTCATGCTTATTTTTTTCCATGAAGAAAAGCTGCCCCATCAACTCTGATGGGGCAGATCAGATGATTTTAGAAACCACATCCTCATTACTCAGAACCAGATTCCACCTTTCAGTATTTCAGTATTATTAGTTCTGTCCCCAATTTCTTCCTTTCAAACCACTGCATGTGTTCTCAGTGGTCCAGTGACCACAACTGACGCTCATCAGGTCCCTCATTTTCATGACCATAATGACGTGTAACACGAAGTAGGTCGGGTAAGAGGGAAAAGTTGTAGCTGGGGGGCGGGGGGGTCAGTGTGTGCTAGAAATAAGCATACACACAAAGCGCACACACACACACACACAGCTTGGCCTTTCTACTTTTAAAAATGGCTATTACATTAGAGTTAAAAATAATTGTGTGATATCCTTTGTCTGATTTTTCAATTATACTATTGCTGAATACTTATCCCATTGTGATATTTCTGCAGCTTGTCACATCCCTAGAAGCAGGCACTTCTTCCTTATCTTTTGGTTTCTTTACTCATGCCTCTCCATGGTATAAGTGACTTACCTGATTTGAGACTGGAAAGAGCCTGCAAGTCACTTAGATATAATAATCAGGGCATCGTCACTCCATGAAAGCAAAGACACTTCTCTCCCTCTCCAGTTCCCCTCAAATATAGGATAATCTCCAATTCCTTTTATTCATAAGGAAAGCCACATGAGTCAGAGCCCTTCAGTAGCTTCTCACTCTGAATTCAGAGTGTAACCTGCTAACTCGGGGTACAATAAAGAGACTTACCTTGGTCTCATCCAGTTTTACCAATGAATTGGTTATATATTGCCACATAACAAATCACACCCGAAAAAACTCAATTGTCCCTTGTCATCTTTCACAGTTTCTGTGAGTCAGAAAGTCTGACAGGGCACAGTGAGGTCAGCCCTCCTTTGCTCCATAATGTCTGGGACCTCAGCTGGAATTTGAAGAATGTGGCTCCAATCAACTGAAGGCTCATTCACTTATGCATCTTGCAGATAAAGAGGCTGACACTTTAGCTGGGCTTTTGGATGGAGCGTCTACACATGGCTCTCCACGTGACTTGGGCTTTCTTGTAACATGGTGGCTTCCACAGCAAGTGTCCTGAGATAGAGATAGAGATGAGACAGAGACAGAAAGAGACCCAGAGAGGCAGAGGTGAGGAAAGAGGGCTGCATCCTTTTATTTCATCAGCTCAGAAAGCACATACCAACACTTCCACTCTGTTTTATTGGTCAGGACAGTCACAGGGGAAGAGAACACAGACCCTTCTTCCAGTGGGAAGAATGTCACCTACATGATAAGAGCGTATGGGATAAGATAAATATATTGGAAGAGACATGTTTGAAAAACAATCAACCACCACCAGTAATAGAATGGTATTGTGCGTTTAAACTTACTTGACTTTTAAAGGAAGGATGAATTATTAGACTCTCCTTACCACCAGCTGTTTTGAACAATTGTTTCAGTTTTATAAGCATTAATTTTCTCCATATACAAAGCAATATACTAGTAAGTGTTACAAGAATATTTGTTTATATTAATGAATACAGACTCTGCCTTCATTGGCCTAATACTTTTAATGTCTTACATTTCCATAGTGCTTTATATTTTCAAAACTTATACATATTGACTATCTTCTTTTATCCCTTAAAGATTTTTATGATTGCTTATACCTATTTTGCTTATGAGTAAACTGAAATTCAGAAGCATTCAGGGACTTACCCAGGGCCATACAAGTAACATAAAATGGAAACAAGACTCATGTTACAGAGAAAACGCCCCATTATTTATGGTATAGTGAAGTCCTTTTCTATGTATTTTTATTCCCTCCAACTAGATTTTAGAGGTATAATTTAACATGAATAAAGAAATTTTATTGTGTAAAAATGCCAATTCAAATAAAACTATTATAATGTTGTATTTAGTACTCCTCAAAACACCCTCTACTACCCATATTAAAAAGGGAAAGAAAACTAACTGGGATAATCAAGGGTAGAGACTGCCAAGGCAGAGATGGCTGATAAGGAGAGCCAGGTCACATAACTCAGCGCTATCACTGGGTTTTTCTGGGTCCTTGGTTGGAATTGATTATATACGAGTATACAAGTCAAAAGTAATGGATGTTTCACTTCTCTTGGTGCCTTTTAGACCCACCCTTAAGGAGTGAAGCAAATATTCCACTGATGTAGATTTTAAGAATGCTTGAAGCCTGACCATAGGCAAAAAATAAAGGATCAGCATGTCAATATAATCCTAGTCTGGAGTTTGTATAGTTTTTTTTTAGGGTTGCCATAGAAAAAGAAAAGAAAACACAGATGGGGTGGCTTAAACAACAAATTTATTGTCTCACAGCAATAAAGGCTTAAAGTCCAAGATCAAGATCGGACCCTTGGCAAGGTTGGTCCCTTCTGAGGCCTCTCTCCTTGGTTTATTGATGGCCACCTTCTCGCTGTATCATCACATTATCCTCCCTCTGTGTGTGTCTCTCTCTCTCCCCAGGGCATTCTTTTTAAAGGGACACCAGTCATACTGCCTGACAGCCCACCCTAGTGGCCCCATCTTAATTAATTGCACAGGGTTCCATCAACTCTACCGTAGAGAAAGAAATAGAAAAGCCTTACTTACAACATTTGAGCAGGTGATCATTCAGTTGCACACTGATGGGGAGGAACCAAGCAACACTCTTCCACAGAGAGCAGAGGAGCTGGCAAAGCAAAGGGCATAAGCGGAGCCGCAGTCATCCATCCATGTACTTGGGTGGAAGAGTTATTGTAAAAGCAGATGGTATCTGCATTTTCTTACTGGGGCAGGAACCAACACAGAAGCATTTTTCTATTACTTTTTAGCTCATCTATCCTCCACAATTTATTTGCCTAAGTTGTCTCTATAACATCCTTTACGTCTGGGTCTCTGAATGATTCCAATATAGAAAAGGACAGGATCTACTCAGAAAGCTAGTTCCATAATGGTCTTCCTGCCAAACGTGCAAGCAGAGCCCGGGATTTATGAATAAATAAAGGCAAACCTTCAGATACCTTGCCAAATGAATTCAAAAAATACTCCAAAAGCATTGAGAGAAAGGAAAATAAATTTTGATTCAAGACTAATCCCAAGACTGTGGACTTAATAACAATTCAGATTTGACTTTTAAAATGTTAAAAGAAGAAAACTTTAAAACTGACCTAGATGGCATCTATTTGAAGTATATTTATCATTTTATTGTTTGTCTCTTCTTATTAAAGATATAGGAGGAAAATAAGCATCCTACTACATCATTCTTTTAGTTTTTGCAAACCATGGAAGTGCAGAAATACATACCTAAACACATTAAATTTTAACAGTAACGTGGCAAATCTCACTTTAAAAATGTTTTATTATGAAAAATTTAAAACATATGAAAAATAGAATAAGATAATGAATTCCCATATACACTTATCACGATTCAATAATTATCAAGAATGTGCCACACTTACTTCATCTATTGCTCTCTGTCTCTCTTTCCCCCTCCCTACCTCTTTCCCTCCCCTCTCTTTCCCTCACTGAATTATTAATACAAGCCCCAGCCATCATTTTACTCCTACATCCTTCTGAACGAATTTCTAAAAAGTATACATTTTTCTTGCAATTCTCAGTGCTGTTATCAAACCTGACAGAATGACAATAATTTCACATTGCCATCCAATACCCAGTACATATTCAAATTTCCCAGATTGTCTCCAAATGTGTTTATGGTTGTTTTGTTTGAATCAGGATCTGAATAAGGTCCTCACAGCATAGCCAATTCATACAATGTTTTAAAAACTGAATTAAAGTTTTTAAGCAATGAGCTCATGAGGTTTACATGAGGCTTTTCCTTATTTATCCTGCTTAGAGAACTTCCCTAACCCAGAACTGTCTTGGATTTGCTCCAAAAGCTTGGCTTTTGCCCCAGAAAAGCTGACCCCAAGTCAGGGCTACAAGTTACCTAACTGAGAAAAATCTCCAATAATTGGCAAGAGGATGAGAGAGACAAATCGCAGCAGGACAGGTAAAGGGAAGGGATATTCTGGGACAGGATTTATGAACAGAAATTTTTCTGTTGGGGGAGGAATTAGGATTTTTAAAAAGCAAGTAGGAAAAAAAGAGATTGACGACTCTACCCCCACTACACCTCCAATGGCTTTTTTTCTGGAATCTATGTTCAGTTTTGAGCATTTACCTATTCCTAGCATTCTGTTGTAGTGAATCAATTTATTTCTGTGCTCCTTGAATGCTTGATGCTTATTTTACCAGAATACATAAAAGCTTATGTATTGAATGCAGAGAAAAAACTTCTTTCAAAAAAAAGTAAATCTGCATGGCACGAAAATTACTATAATTGTAATCATGAAACACATATGTATTTTGCTAAGCAGAATTTTCTAATAGTACCCAAGGTTTCTACTCCCTGGTGCATGCATGTTGTGCAATCCCCTCTCCTACCCCAGATAATGGGGAAGTCACTCTCTTGATTAGTTTACATTATATATGAATCCCTTATCACAGAGTAGAAAGGGTTGAGAAGCATTCTTGATGGCCTAGAAGAAGGCGGGGGCCAGGATTCTCAAGATGGCAGCATGAGTAGGGTGGCAGAAATCTTCTCCCAAAACCATATATATTTTGAAAATATAGCAAATACAACTATTCCTAAAAGAGAGACCAGAAGATACAGTATACCAGCCAGGCTACATCTAGGTCTGCAAAAATTCAACATCTCACGGAAAAGGGTAAGATACAAAATCGTGACCCGGTGGGACCCCCTCCAATCCCAGCTTATTGGTGGGAGGAAAAGAATAAGAGTAGGGAGGGAATGGAAGCACAGGACTGCTAAATAACCAGCCCTGGTGATCTCCACCGGGAGCACAGACACACATTGCATTGTGTACTGGATATTAGAGGAACAAAAAAGCAAAATCTGAGACTAAGACTGTGAACAGGTTCCCACAGCCAGCTGTCCTGGGACAAAACAAAAGTCTTAAAGGGACAAGGGTTTAACAGGTGGACAAAATCATCCTGACACACTCAGCCCAACAGGCTGGGAACTTTAAGGAAATTTGGGCGCCCTAACACCCTGGGTGGCAATGCAGCTCCAAAGCCCCTCACGCCTGCCATTCATTTCCCCCTGCCAGCACTGCAAGCAAACCAGCTGGCCTGCCACTGCTGCAGAACAGCTAGGGAGCAGCCCACCCACAGCAACCATGCAGAGGCCTCTCCCAGCATGTGGCTAACCGGGCCAGACCAACAGGCTGCCCCATGCCCACAGTTGACCAGCACAGACAACAGAGACCAGCACAGAGTCCGGAAGGCACAAAGGGGCTTTGTTCTCACAGCGAACATGCGCTGCTTGCCTGCAACCCCTGCCAATAGCCAGGCCATCCCAAGGGCTGCCCCACCAACAGCAGCTCATGGGATTAACCCAGAGGCTGCTGCCTGTGTGTGGTCGACTGGACAGGCAGCGGAGATGGGCAAGGTCAACCAGCTAACACACGCCACTCACCAGTAAACACTTCCATCGCCATGAAAACCAAGAAGAACCTTGTTCAGTCTGAAATCCCTCAAACACCAGAGAGAGGGCCTGGTGCGACGAAATCACCAATCTTCCTGAAAAAGAATTCAAAATAAAAGTCATAAACATGCTGATGGAGCTACAGAGAAATATGCAAGAGCTAAGGGGATTCCAGAGAGAGATAACAGAAATTAAACAAACAATGGAGGATTTAAGAGCAGACTGGATGAGGTGGAAGACACTGTTAATGGAATAGAAATCAGAGAACAGGAATACAGAGAAGCTGAGGCAGGCAGAGATAAAAAGATCTCTAGGAATGAAAGAAAATTAAGAGAACTGTGTGACCAATCCAAACGGAACAATATTTGCATTATAGGAGTAACAGAAGAAGAGAGAGAAAAAGGGATAGAAAGTGTCTTTGAAGAAATAATTGCTGAAAATTTCCCCAAGCTAGGGAAGGAAATAGTCTCTCAGACCATGGAAGTCCACAGATGTCCCAACATAAGGGAACCAAGGAGGACAAAACCAAGATATATAATAATTAAAATGACAAAGATCAAAGACAAGGACAGAGTATTAAAAGCAGCCAGAGAGAGAAAAAAGATCACCTACGAAGGAAAACCCATCAGGCTATCATCAAACTTCTCAGCAGAAACCTTACAGGCCAGAATAGAATGGCATGATATATTTATGAAACAGAAGGGCCTCGAACCAAGAATACTGTATCTAGCAAGATTATCATTTAAATTTGAATGAGAGAATAAACAATTCCCAGATAAGCAAAATTTAAGAGAATTTACTGCCGACAAACCATCACTACAGTGTATTCTAAGGGACTGCTCTAGATGGAAGTTCTCCTAAGGCTAAATAGATGTTACCAGAGAAAATAAAACCACAGCAAAGAAAGTAGACCAACCAAACACTAACTAAATGCAAAATAAAATCAGCTATCCACAAAATCAGTCAAGGGAAACACAAAACAGTAGAGAATAAAACACCTAACACATAAAGAGTGAAGGAGGAAGAAAAAGAAGGAAGAGAAAGAAAGAATCATCAGACTGTGTTTATAATAGCATAATAAATTAGTTAATTTAGATGATTAGATAGTAAAGAAGCTACCCTTGAAGCTTTGGTAACCATGAATCCAAAGCCTGCAATGACAAAATATATGTATCTATCGGTAATGACCCTAAATGTAAATGGAGTGAATGCACCAATCAAAATACACAGAGTAACAGAATCGATAAAAGAGCGAGACCCATCTATATACTGTCTACAAGAGACTCACCTTAAACCCAAAGACATACACAGTCTAAAAGGGAAGGTATGGAAAAAGATATTTCATGCAAACAATATGGAGAAAATGCTGGTGTTGCAGTACTTGTATTAGACAAAATAGACTTCAAAACAAGGAAAGTAAAAAGAGATAAAGAAGGAGTCAGTCCAACAAGAGGATATAACTATTATAAGTATCTATGCACCCAACACAGGAGCACCGACACATGTGAAACAAATACTAACAGAATTAAAGGAGGAAATAGAATGCAATGCATTCATTTTAGTTGACTTCAACACACCACTCACTCCAAAGGACAAATCAACCAGACAGAAAATAACTAAGGACACACAGGCACTGAACAACACACTAGAACAGATGGACCTAACAGATATCTACAGAACTCAACACCCAAAAGCAGCAGGATACACATTCTTCTCAAGTGCACATGGAACATTTTCCAGTATACACCACATACTAGGCCACAAAACGAGCCTCAGTAAATTCAAAAAGATTGAAATTCTACCAACCAACTTCTAAGATCACAAAGGTATAAAACTAGAAATAAATTGTACAAAGAAAACAAAAGGGCTTACAAACATATGGAGGCTTAACAACATGCTCCTAAATAATCAATGGATCAATGACCAAATTAAAACAGAGATAAGCAATATGTGGAGACAAGTGAAAATGACAGCACAACGCCCCAACTTCTGTGGGACACAATGAAGGCAATTCTAACAGGAAAGTATAGCAATCTACGCCTATTTAAAGAAGGAAGAACAATCCCAAATGAATCTTTGAAACTGCAAAAAGAAGAACAATTGAGACCCAAATTCAGCATAAGGAGGGACATCAAAAGATCAGAGAAGAAATAAATAAATTGAGAAAAATAAAACAGTAGAAAAATGTAATGAAACCAAGAGCTGGTTCTTTAAGAAAATAAACAAAATAGATAACCCTTAGCCAGACTTATTAAGAAAAAAAGAGACTCAATACACATAAACAAAATCATAAATGAGAAAGGAAAAATCAAGACGGACCCCACAGAAATACAAGGAATTATTAGAGAATACTATGAAAATCTATATACTAACAAACTGGATAACCTAGAAGAAATGGAAAACTTTCTAGAAAAATACAACCTTTCAAGACTGACCAAGGAAGAAACAGAAAATCTAAACACACCAATTACTAGCAACAAAATTGAATTGGTAATCAAAAAACTACCCAAGAATGAAACTCCCATACCAGGTGGATTCACTGCTGAATTTTATCAGACATTTACAGAAGACATAATACCCATTATCCTTCAAGTTTTCCAAAAAATAGAAGAGGAGGGAATACTTCCAAACTCATTCTATGAATCCAGCATCACTCTAATACCAAAATCAGGCAAAGGTACCACAAAAAAAAAAGAAAACTACAGATCAATATCCCTGATGAACATAGATGCAAAATACTCAAGCATATATTAGCAAACCGAATTCAAAAATACATCAGAGACTCATACACCATGATCAAGTGTGATTCATCTCAGGGATGCAAGGATGGTACAACATTCGAAAATCCATGATCATCCACCACATCAACAAAAGAAGGACAAAAACTACATGATCATCTCCATAGATGCTGAAAAAGCATTTGACAAAATTCAACATCCATTCATGATAAAAACTTTCAAAAAAATGGGTATAGAGGGCAAGTACCTCAACATAATAAAGGCCATATATGACAAACCCACAGCCAACATCATACTTAACAGCAAGAAGCTGATAGGTTTTCCCCTAAGATTGAGAACAAGACAAGGATGCCCATTCTCCCCTCTTATATTCAACATAGTACTGGAGTGGAGGTCCTATGCACGGCAATCAGACAACACAAAGAAGTAAAAGGCCTCCAGATTGGTAAGGAAGAAGCCAAACTGTCACTATTTGCAGATTACACGATATTGTAGATAAAAACCCTAAAGACTCCACTCCAAAACTACTAGATCTAATACCTGAATTCAGCAAAGTTTCAGGATACAAAATTAATACACAGAAATTTGTTGCATTCCCATACACTAATGATGAACTATCAGAAAGAGAAATCAGGAAAACAATTCCATTCACAATTGCATCAAAAAGAATAAAATACCTAGGAATAAACCTAACCAAGGAAGTGAAAGACCTATACCCTGAAAAATACAAGACACTCTTAAGAGAAATTAAAGAAGACACTAATAAATGGAAATTCATCCCGTGCTCTTGGATAGGCAGAATTAATATTGTCAAACTGGCCATCCTGCCTAAAGCAATCTACAGATTCAATGCAATCCCTATCAAAATACCAACAGCATTCTTCAATGAACTGGAACAAATAGTTCTAAAATTCATATGGAACCCCAAAATACTCCAAATAGCCAAAGCAATCCTGAGAAGGAAGAATAAAGCAGGGGGAATCTCGCTTCCCAACTTCAAGCTCTACTACAAAGCCACAGTAATCAAGACAATTTGGTATTGGCACAAGAACAGAGCCATAGACCAGTGGAACAGAATAGACAGTCCAGATATTAACCCAAACATATATAGTCAATTAATATATGATAAAGGAGCCATGGATGTACAAAGGGGAAATGAAAGCCTCTTCAACAGCTAGTGTTGTCAAAACTGGACAGCTACATATAGGAGGATTAAACTGGATCATTGTCTAACTCCATACACAAAAGTAAACTCGAAATGGATCAAAGACCTGAATGTAAGTCATGAAACCATAAAACTCTTAGAAGAAAACATAGGCAAAACTCTCTTGGGCATAAACATGAGCAACTTCTTCATGAATGCATCTCCCCAGGAAAGGGAAACAAAAGCAGAAATGAACAAGTGGGACTATATCAAGCTGAAAAGCTCTGTACAGCAAAGGACACCATCAGTAGAACAAAAAGGCATCCTACAGTATGGGACATATATTCATAAATGGCATATCTGTTAAGAGGTTGACATTCAAAATATATGAAGAGCCCATGCACCTCAACAAACAAAAAGCAAATAAGTCAATTAAAAAATGGGCAGAGGCGCTGAACAGACACTTCTCCAAAGAAGAAATTCAGATGGCCACAGGCACATGAAAAGATGCTCCACATAGCTAATCATCAGAGAAATGCAAATTAAAACCACAATGAGATATCACCTCACACCAGTTAGGATGGCCAACATCCAAAAGACAAACAACAAATGTTGGCGAGGATGTGGAGAAAAGGGAACCCTCTTACACTGCCGGTGGGAATGTAAATTAGTTCAACCATTGTGGAAAGCAGTATGGAGGTTCCTCAAAAAACTAAAAATAGAAATACTATTTGACCCAGGAATTCCACTCCTAGGAATTTACCCTAAGAATACAGTAGCCCAGTTTGAAAAAGACAGATGCACCCCTATGTTTATCGCAGCACTATTTACAATAGCCAAGAAATGGAAACAACGTTAAGTGTCCATCAGTAGATGAATGGGTAAAGAAGAGGCGGTACATATACACAATGGAATATTATTTAGCCATAAGAGGAAAACAAATCCTACCATTTGCAACAACGTAGATGAAGCTTGAGAGTATTATGCTCAGTGAAATAAGCCAGGTGGGGAAAGACAAGTATCACATGATTTCACTCATCTGTGGAGTATAAGAACAAAGAAAAAACTGAGGGAACAACAGCTGCAGATTCACAGAACCCCAAAATTGATTAATAGTTACCAAAGGGAAAGGGACTGGGAAGGATGAGTAGGAAGGGAGGGATAAGGGGAAAAAGGGGCATTATGATTAGCACACACAATGTAGCGGTGGGGGAGTGCACGAGGAAGGCAGTATAACACAGAGAAGACAAGTAGTGACTCTATAGCATCTTACTACACTGATGGACAGTGACTATAGTGGGGTATGTGGTGGGGACTTGATAATTGGGGGAGTCTAGTAACTATAATGTTGCTCATGTAATTGTATATTAATGATACCAAAATAGTAAAAAAAAAATTTTAAAGAATGAAGTATAGAAGCATTCCACTTAAAAGAGAAAATAAAATTACAATATTTATCAAAACATTAGAGTTGCAGGCCAGTGCAATGCAACATGAAAAAGAAATGAGAGTCAAACACAACAAAGGCACTTAAACCATCAGTCCCTATAGGTGGCATGATTGCACATGTGACTCAATTTCAAAATACCAGAGATAATAAATAACCTGAGAAAAATTGTTCAGTTGTGAAGATTTAGAAGACTTTAGAACAATCACAGGTATTGGAATGGACTATATGTATAAAAGGAGTATGGACTTGTTTTGAATAGCACTAAAGTTAACAATTCAACTAATCTTAAGAAGACAAATTTTGACTCAATGCAAAGAACTTTTCTCTTTAATTTTTCTTAAAGAAATTTAAAACCAGGCACAAAAGTAGTCAGAATAGTATTATGAATCTCCAAGAACCCATGGAGACAGCTTTAACATTTATCTATCTTATTCATCTTATGAATAATTTCTTGTAATCAGAGTTATCAAAACGGCACTGGACTGCCCAGATGGAAAGATAGCTTTTCATCACTAATACAAGAAATATAAGCATATCAAAAAAAAGGTCAGTTGTCCTATGGGTTACAGTCAAAATTGGATGGGTACCGGATCCATATGTGCCTTCCAAGAGTATGATTTAACAGTCTATGATTTAGGAGGTGAGATGACCCAGATAGCTGGTCTGGGCCAAATCATAAACCATTTAAAAGCAGGGTTTTTGTCTTCGTTATCTTGTATCTACCTTCCACCATAAATAGTTATCTAATAAATTCAAGTGTTTGTTAAATGTAAAATAAAGAAAAGAAGGTGGGGGCCACATGGCAGGGATCTTGGCAGCCCCTGAGAGCTGGGAGTAGTCCCAACCCACAGTCAGTAAGGGAGTGGGCACGCCATCACTATGCACACAAGGAACCTGCCAATAAACTAACAGCTTCAAAGAGGACCCTGAGTTCTAGATAAGAAACTCAGTGTTGCCAACACTTAATCATAGGCCTGTAAGACCCTGAACTTGACCCAGGCAAGATCCAGGTTGGCTGGAATTTCTAAGCTATGGCAACTTGAGATAATCAATACATGTTATTTCGAGAAGATAATTTTTTGGTAATTTGATGTGCAGCAATAGAAAATTAATACATTATATGTCTATTATATATTATCTCTGCACAGATTTACATGTAAGCGTAACAGATTACAAGTCTGGAGTCAAGAGGTGATTATAGTGCAACTGTGACAAGTAATATTAGGAACAGTGGTCTGAACTGCTAGAACAACTACTTCCTTGCTGACAAAACCCTGCTTTTATTCAATATGTTGCTGTGTCCTTCAGCCTCAGAGGGTAGATCCAACTTGGTCTGAGCCAATCAGGGTGACCTTGTTGCCCTGGCAGTATTTGTTTTACATGTGGGTGTGGGGTGAAGTTCTGAACAGTGAGACTTGAGGAGAAGTCACTGGGTAAAATCCTCCTCACTGTTAAAACATCACACACAGGAGGAAACATTCTGTTTATTCTATTACCTCGGTGTGGTGGCTGTAATTACATTACTATATTGGCTTAATAAGAGAGCCAGCATAAGAACACAATCCCAAATGCTGAACATGGCAGTAGAGAAAAACAGCAAATATGAAGCTATGACCTTGATGATGTCATTGACCCCTTCATTAAAAAAACTTGAAGTCACCCTACCATAAGACCTTTTGTTGTTTGAGTTAATAAATAATAAATTAAGTCATTTCATGGGTATTTTCCGTTACTTGCTGCCAAAGGCATTTTAATTTATGCTTTTGTGCAGCATGATACATTGTGTGTGTGTGTGTGTGTGAGTGTGTGTGTGTAGAATGAACACACACTTTAATTAGTGCTTATTATTAAGAGATCTAAATAAATCGCCAAAACTCTTCTCCCCTCTTAACACATGTCAGACCCACCCTTAACAGTACGAAGCTGGTATTTTACTAGAGTGAAGGGACTCTAACATTTAATCCACGCTTGGCCAGGCACTATGCTTGATACTATCACATGCATTTTCTTACTTATTCCCAGCAATAGCTTTCCAGTATCAAGATATGTACATTTGTGTCCTAGAATTTATGGGTGATCACAAAAATACCACACTTCAAACTCTTCTCTGAAGAGTCTTTCCTTTTCTTCCATTAACTGAAGTCCAACTCCCCCCTTTAAACAGCACTACTCCTCAGCCTTCCTAAGTGACACAGGTGGTTTCTTCTTCAGTCCCCTACCTATAAAACTAGACATGGAGTGACTGTCCAGTTTGACCTCAGCAGTGCTTCCAGGCCACTCTCCCCTCCTAAATCTCCATGAGATTCTATCACCCTCTGCTCACTGCTCCCATTACCTACCCACACCCAGGTTTCTTCTTCTCAATTCTCTTCTGATTTTTTGTTCTCACTTCTAATGGCCCACTAACATTGCAAAATTACCCATCTTAATTCTTGGCCATTTCAGGATGCACATAAATTATCCTTCCAATATTCTAGCTTTCAGTCTTTCAACTTCTTTTTTTCAATCTGACCTCTATCTTATCAGTGTCTTCCTCTTAAGGACTTATCTCAAACCTTGACATTATCCACACCTGCAACCTCTCCACAATCTCAATTCCATAATCCCTCTTTCTGAGCTCCCATTCTGAGCTCACTTCTTGTGATACTCCAATGCCAACAATATTTCCATCCCATGGGGACTTTCAATCCATTGTTTCCATCACTATTCCCTTCCCTGATCTCCTCTCTTCCATCCTCACTTGGATTAAATTCCATATTCAATCATTTTGACCACTTCCTAGCACAGTCAGTCCTTTGCCATCATAGTCTGTTGGACTTGTTGGACAAAACCAAAGACCTAGATAAAACCAAACACCTGTGCCTTTTGCAGCTGGATAACAAAAGAACATAGTGAAAGGAGACACACCCTCACTTCCTGGTACCATTTTGAATGAATACCCATAATCCCAACCATGCTTCTAATAATGCCAGCAATCATACTATATTTACTCTCTTATTGTGGTAATCTCTTTCATACCTTTTTCTTGCCCCTCAAACTTCCAGTATTTCTTCTCCCATCCTTGTGCAAAACTTATGACTTTGCTTCCAACTAAACTAAAAAAATTTTGAAGTAATAAGTCATTTCATTTCAAGTGAAAGGGAACTAGACAATTCCTCCCTTAAAAATAAGTGAAGTCTGGATAAAATATAAAGACAAATAACTAAGAGCAAGATAAAACTAAGAAGATAATGTAGAATTGTGGCACATGATCCAGGCAAAGAAGAAAACCCATATAACCAAGTCTGCCATTTACCCCCAGTGACTTCTACCAATTCAAGATGAGCATATGAGAAGCTGAGAAGCTGAATATCACTTTCAATATCCTTTCTGGTCCAGAGGACATATGTTGGAACATAGGTCTAGCCCAGAAGGAAGAACCCTGGTAAATGACACACAATTTGGCTTGGGATAATAAAAAACAGGTATACTATAAGAATAAAGCCAACCCCAAAATAAAGTTTGAATCATTTCAATCCCTCAAACTGAATTAGATGATTCAGATTGTTAGTGTGTCTAGATGCCTCACTGAAACAAAAATATATTCCTTTTGAAGGAAGTTGTCTTCAATAATTTTTAAAACATATTTTTGTATACAATGTCCAGCATTTAATTGAAAAACCATGCATGAAAAGAAACAATACCACACAAAAAGGATAGAAAGAAAAGAAGCACAAAAGAAAACAGATACACAGAAAACCACAAAACACTGTTATCAAGTTTGAGGTATTAAAATAATGATCCTTCATAAAATAAAAGACAAGATTGGAAATTTCTGAAGAACCCTGAAAACTATAAAATAAAACAAGATCATTTTAGAACTGGAAAATATAATGACCAAAATTAAACATCCAGTGGATAAACCTTAGCAGCAGATTAAACAGACCTTAAAAGAATAGTATGATACTAAACGGCAGGAAAAAGAAAATTCTGAACAAAACAAGTAGAAACTATAAGCATAGAAAATAGGAGAAAGAGAGAAAAAAGAGAAAGGAGCTACCTAACACTCATGTAACTAAAGCCCCAAAAGGAAAGCAAAAGAGAACAAGAGGTAATATTTTAAAAAATAACTAGTGAAAATTTTCCAAAGTTGATGAACATTATGAAGCACGGATTCTAGAAGCACTGTGAGGTACCAGCAGTACATAAGTTGGGGGAAAAAAAGGTACATCATTATAAATGTTGAAAACCAAAAACAGAAAATTTTACAATGACATCAGAGTCAAAAAGAGACTCATCTAAAAGGACCAGAATTAGACTGTGAGATTTTTCAACAGAAACAATGGAAGATGCACGGTTAATATATTCAAAGTATGGAAAGAAAATAACTGCCAACACAGAATGCTATACCCAAAGAACATGTTCTTCTAAAGTGAAGGTGCAACAAAGATATTTTCTCACAAAGGAAACAGAAAATTTAGCTGCAGCTGACTTGCACTAAAGGAAATACTAAAAATTGTTTTTGGACAGAAGAGAAATGAAACCAGATAGGGGCTCAGAAATTCATGAAGGAAAGACAAACAATAAAAATGTTAAGAACATGTGTAAGGATTTGAATGGATATTGCTTCCAGAGCAGAATAAAAATATAGTGATATTTGATAAATTGTGTGTGTGCAGCATTAATCAAGGAGTATGCTGTTGAAGAAAAAAGAAATGCATATACTAGTAAAATAGAATACAGATCTAGAAAACTACTCAATCACATATAGATACACATTTTAAGACTAATGTGGCACTTCAGAGATGTGGAAGAAGACTGGTTCTTTTTTTTAGTAAGTCATGCTGTGAAAATTGAATTTCCCTATGGAAAAAAAAATTATTTCTGACCCTGTCTCACACCATACTCATTCCCAGGTCAATTATAAATCTAAATATGAAAAGAAGTCAATACAACTTTTAGAAGATAATTTTAATCAGGCATAGTTTTCTTACAGTATGTAGAAAGCACTAAGCATAAATGCAAAAATTGAAATAGGATTATATTAAAATAAAAAACATCAGCTTCTCAAAATTATCATTAACAGGGTTAAAAGGCAAACAAGAGAATGTGAAAATGTAGCTGCAACATATGTAAATGACTAAGGACTCATATTTAGAACATACAAAGATCCTTTATTGATAGGAAATTTCCTAATAGAAAAATGGGTAATAAACTTGGATACTTTATAGAAAAACATATTCAAAAGGCCAATGCATATATGAAAAGGTATCCAACTTCATTTTTTTCTAAGGAAATGTAAAATAAAATCTACACTAGAAAGGTTGAAATTTAAAAGATAATAATAACAAGTGTTGGAGAGAATTTGGGACCATGGGAACACCCATACACTGCCAGTGGGAGTGCAAAAATACAAAAAAATGATAATTACTGACATTATCTTCTGGAACTGAACTTGTGCATACCCATTGATCTGGCAATTCCACCCCTAGATATATAATCAACAAAAAAGCCCCCCACACATGTACAGTACAGTTCACAGCAGGCTAAAAGCTCAAAACTAGAAATAATCTAAATGACCATTAACTGTAAGATGAAAAATCAAATGATATAATCTAATATTCTACATAAATAAAAGTAAATGTACTACAGAAATATGCAATAAAGTACATGAATTCTTCAAACATGATAGTAACATGAATGAAAAACATTGCATATTAACTTTTAAAGTTCAAAATGAAATCGTAGTGATAAAATTCAGGATAGTGGTTTCTGGGGGAGAGCGAAAAGTGCATAAGGATTGTGAAGGAGCATGTGAGGGGTGTGGGGTGACCACAGTTTTCTATTGTTTGACCAAGGTGATGATCACACAGTCTTCTTATGCTGATAATTCATCAAACTGTACTTTGATATTTAGCATACTTTTCTGTGGATTTTTTCTTAACAACAAAAGATATTTTAAAATGTAAGCAACTAAAAGAGAATTTTCAGATTTACCACCACTACAATCCCATAATCCAATTATTTAGTGATGACATTCATATACTGCTACTGTCCTCCCACCTGATACCACTGATAAGGCCAACCTCCCTACCCGTGCACTAGACTTCATCCCTGCCTGTCTCCTCAAATACATCACTCTAAGATTTCTCTTCAATCTGTCCCATATCATTAATATTTTCCTCTTGAAAGAATCATTTTCATCAAAAAATTTCAAATAAAAGTTATTTGTTCTACTGGAAACAACCTATTAAGTCAATGCTATTTCCTTTACCAGATAATGCCCTATTTTTCCAACAACCCTTTGCAGTACAATTCCTGGGAAAAGTTGTCTAGGTTTGTTGCCTCCATTTCCTCTCATTTCATGCTCTCTTAAAAACCCTCTCAACCAGGTATTTCCCTCACCATCCCAGGAAAACCATTCTCTTGTCAAGGTCACTAACGACCTTGCTATTGACCTTCCAATGACCTTCATCCTCATCTTGTTTAACTCATCTGCAGGAGTGGATCTCTCTCTCCTTGACATTCTTTCTTCTGTTGGCTCCCAAGGAGCCCCTTCTACCTCACAATTGGCTTCCTGTCTTGTCATTTCTGTGTCTTTTTTTCTCAATCACTTAATGTTCAAACTGAGTCTTGGTCCAGTCTACCTACCCACACTCTCTTTATGACCTCATCCAGTTTAGTAGCTTCAAATATCTTCTATATGTTGACATCAATTCTCAACTTTTAAATCTCCAGCCCAAACCCCTCTTCTGGACTCGAGATTCATCAATCCAACTAATGCTTGACATCTTCACTTAGATTTTGACATCTTAAATTCAACATTTCCAAAGCTGAACTTTTGCTTTTTATTCCCAACCCACTCCACTGAATTTTCCTTATCTCAGTGGCAATTCCATCCCTCTAGTTACTCTGAATAAAAATCTTAAGAGTCATACTTGATTCTGTGAAACTCTACCTTCAGTCCATCAGGAAATCCTACTTGGTTCACTTTCAAGAAATCATCTAGAACCTGAAAATTTTCCCTCTCTCCATATCTGCCATCCTATTCCAAGCTGCCATTATCTCCCACTTGGATGACTCCCTGCCACAGTTTATTTTCCTCAAACTATTCAAAAATGGCATCCAGAATATTTTTAAACTATTTATCAGATTATATCACAGATTTGTTTAAAACCTTTCAATGGTTTTTCATCACATTCAAAATAAAGACAAAGTCCTTAGACCCTAATGATCTGCTTCCCATTTCTTCTCTGCCGTCCTCACCCTGAGACCCTCCTGCACCTTACGTACCAGGGCTCCTTGTGGCTGCTCATACCAGCCGTACACATCGACAGCCCAGGGCCATTGAGCTGGCTGTTCTCTCTGTCAGGAATTCAAGGGTGCAGAAGATATCTGGGATTCTTTCCCTCACCTGCTTCAGTTTTTGCCTACATTTAATCTTCTCAATGACACACTAAGCCTTCTATTTCAAATTGCAACCTGCTTCTTTCCACCTCACACTTCTGATTCCCTTAATCTTATTTTGTAAAGCACTTATTATCTTTACAATACTGAAGAACTCATATTTATTTATTATGTTTGTTATATGTATCATATGCCTCACTAAAATATAAAGTCATAGGGTGGCAGTTGGTGTCTGATCCGTTTATTGGTGCATTCCAAATGACTGATGTGTGGTAGGTAGTCAATAAATACTTGTTAGATAAATGAATAAATGTTGAACTTCAAAGCTCTTTTACATGCTTGGTGAATAAATTCAAGGATGAGAAAAGCCACTGGAACATTGCAAACAAGTGAGTATTTTTTCCGAAGCAAAAAATGAGAAAAATAATGCTGATACTGATTTTAAAGAAAATCAGAATAAACAAGGTTATGATCATGTTCAGAGAAATAAAAAGGTCCATTAGTTGAGCATGTTGAACTGATCTTTTTTACTTTCCCCAGAAAATATTGCTCTAGACCCCATGAAGGAGAAAAGGTAGAGAATATTAAGTTGAAAATTGGAAGGAAAAAAAAGAGATGAAAATGGTAGAACACAACACACTCGGAGTTTTCAATAAGTGGGAATAGAGAAATTAGATGGCTAGTACAGAAAAATTTCCATCATCCTTCACTTTATGAAGAGAGGAAAGCCTTGGGTCCCAATGAAATGTGATAGTCTAAACCGTGATGTTCTTAGGTTATGCCAATATGATGCATGGTTAGCACACTTGTAAACGTCATTTCTCTTCACTACAGAATATTAGATTTTGTCTAATATTCTAAATCTAAACTATTTACCACATGATCACTAAAATCACAGATAAAAAAAAAGCTGTTTCATAAAAATATTGACTCCCTTACACTAGCTATTTGGAAATAAATGACAAGAGACAGCATTCTACTACCACCTCAGAAGTCTCAGCCCTCAAGCAGGCTGAGGGCATCTCATAAACTGGACTCATTTTAGGGCTATCTTTAATTCACCTGATAATGAGAATTTCCCTGTGGCTGATTTTCTCAAAATCTTTACTTAATCTTTCTGCACCAAGAGTCTATTTAATCAGAAATAGAGTGGTATAGGGAATACTATTATTGAGAAAAAGAGGAATCAATACCTCCTCTGAAAAAAATATAAGATATATGAAATGCTCTAATTCCTCCATGATATTTCTTAGCAAGAAAAGAGCCTTTTCCTATAACACTTAGAAGAAACCCAAAATGGTTTGAGAAGAGTATTTAAGGAACAGACTCTGATAGATTCATTCATTTGATAAAACTATCCATATTAATTGAGTCCCTACTATGTACCAGGGACAAATTTAAAAGCTCCTCAACAAATTAACACTGCATTTCTGAAAGAAATGTTTACCAATACTTTGAGTGAAGTGTTGTATCATGTTAAAGATAAGGAATATTCCATGGACCTTGGGATCAAAGAAGAGAGAAATAATCTAGCTCAGATTAGAGCAAAGATCGGGTAAACCTGTCCCATATCCAAAGGAAATTGTAGACGATGGATAAAGGAAACCAACAGTCTCAAGGAGCAGGGAAAGAACAGAGGTGCATATGTGAGAGGGTCATGTCCCAAGTGCCTTTAATGGCAAGCAGTCTGCACTTCAAGCTTTCTGCGGTGAGGCTTGCATGTGGGAGTGAATGATAGATAAAAGCTAGAAAGAAAGATATGAAGATATGGACCCAATTATGACATGCCTTATTGGCCAAGCTCAGTAATTTCAACTTTCCTGAAGACTGTATAAACCCAATGACAGATTTAGTCTTGGGAATGCCATGCTTTGATTCACATTTAATATCCCTCTGCATATGCTGTGAAAGAGGAATTGCTGAGAAAAGTCTGAAGGCAGGGAGAATTTAAGGAGGTTATTATAGTCACCAAGGCAAGAAGATATAAAAGCAGTAAACCAAAGCAGTAACAAGTAGGGATGGAGGGGAGAGGATGTGTTCCAAATAAAATAAAATATAGGAAACAGACTCAATGGGATCTGCTAATCAAGTGAAGGTGGGGGAGCAGATTAAAGGAAGCAGGGGTTTAGACTGATTCCATTTTTCTAGTTAAGTGACCTGATGTTATATTATCTCTGAAAAAATAAGAGAAAACAGTTTTGTAGGGGAAGGTATGTAGTCTAGTTTTTGATACATTGGTGTTGAGGCATGTCTAGAACAACTAAATGGGAAAGATCAGCTAGTGGCTGTTCTTACGGTTTTGAAGTTAAAAAAAGAAATCTGGGCAGTGTGTATAAATTTGAGAATCACCAGATTTAGGCAAGTTTACCAATGGTGAAATACAGAAAAGAAAAGCAAAAGATCAATGACTCTGGAAGGACTAACGGTAGGGTTGGATCAAGCAGATAAGTCATCAAGGAGACTAAGAATGAGATTTGGGGGGAAAAGAGAAACATGGAAGAGGAGGAAACTCAGAGAAGGAGAGAATGGTCCACAGGGTCAGATATCACAGAGCAATCACATAAGACAGGCATAGATGATATGCATTACTTGGTATCTGGAAAGTTAATGATGACTTTGGTTAGAGCAATTTCCACTGAGTGGTGGGAAACGAATAGGTGCATTGGGTTGAGGAATGAAAATGTGATCGGGTGGGAATGAGTATACATCTTTTTAAGAAGTTTGTCTTAAACATCAGGAGGGACAAATATAATTTTAAAAAAACAGTTTTTTAATGGTTAAGGAGAAATTAATATAGTGGGGAAAGCAGAAAAGGTTTTGACGCCCTATGTGGACAAAATAAATAATTGAGCAAGGTTTCTAAGAAGGTACAAGGGAATGAATCCAGAGCATAGGAAGAGGCAATAGCTTTGTAGATGAACAAACTGAAAGCTCACACATGTGCCTCTTAGAGAACAGAGACTCCACTTCATCAAGGAAAGAGTAGATGGAATGATAAATGAGTGAAAGACAACGGGCTTAATCTTTCAAGTCTCCATTTTCTCCCTTACAATGTAAGTGTAGAAATACCTCTCTCCTGGGAACAATCCAATAAGTAAGATTTCAGATGGAAAGCAGTTAGCAGAGTTCCTGGCCTTGTGAGAGGTTCTATTGATTGGTAGGTCTTCTTGTTATTGGAACGACTTACTAACTTTCAAGCTATTGATAATGATTATTGCCAACAGCACATCCTTGGGTTTTTCACCAGGCCAGAGGCTGTAACTCATGTACTTGAGCAAAAACAACAGCAGGAAGACAATGATATAGTCAGGGTTTGCCCTAGGGGAAGGTGAAGAGGACGTCAAAGTTCGTTTTGTCATTGTTGCTTTGAAATTTTCCTTGTTATTACTCTTGAGTTGGGGGGAGGGACAAAAAAGTGAAAAACTCATCTTTCCTGAAAATTGGCAGTCACTTCTTTTTCACCTCCAACAGGGGTCTCCCTAGGCAACCTTAAAAGCTAATTAATAGCTTGGATATAGGTTCAGCCAAAGCAAGAGGTGGCTTATTTCCAGCCCCCAGCCCTGCCAAGAAAGAGCCCTACTGAGCCTTTCCAATCTGACAGCACAGCTTCCAGCATCTCAAATTTCTCTGTCTTCCAAACTTATGGAAGTGAACAGTTCTTCACTTTGAATGACAGACATATGTGTCTCCATTTTAACGAAGATCATCTCTCTTTCTCATTAAAGAAAAAAATTCTCTCCAAAATGTTCTTGCCAAATCTTTTATATATTCTATATGTCAAATATTACATATGTTCTATACATTTCACATAAGTAATTTCCCAACCATATACTAAATGTTGTAAGATAAAGAACTCCTTAACTGAAAAGGCATCTTTCTCAAAACACAAAGTAAATGGTGATATTATGATTAATCACTGAAATATAAAGCTATTTAATGCTTGCATATATTTAATTTTCTGATTCACTGTTGTCACTGTTTTTGAAATTTTAGTTCTGTTCTGACAAAATTCGGAAATAAAACTATTCAAGTCTCTTAATTCTGTACTGACAATAAAATGAGCTTATTTCTGTGCCAAAAAAAAACAACCCTTTTCTCACTCTACCAGCAATTCATTTGGCTGTTGACATCAGG
The DNA here is from genome assembly GCA_029783875.1 of Phataginus tricuspis. NCBI lineage: Eukaryota > Metazoa > Chordata > Mammalia > Pholidota > Manidae > Phataginus > Phataginus tricuspis. The sequence continues at coordinate 14,191,791 of JAQQAC010004068.1, forward strand.
GATCCTAGAAAATACAGCACTGTGATTGTAACCTCAGGGGGAAAATCCCAGGGCAAAATACCTTCGAAAGTGAAATCAGTCATAGGGAGAAATAAAGCTTAAAACCCATTTATTACTTACAAGCAGTCATCCCTAGTCTCTCTCAACCGGCTGAAGAAGAGACCCCACCCAATCTCTCTGGTCCAGATATGCCTTGCTCGTCCTTGTAACTACATATTGATATTGAGAAGGACTACTTCTCTCCACCCCTGGGAAGCACCTACTGATATGGAGATACACTAAGGTCAGATGAGAGATGATGGAAACATGGCAATTTTACCCACACCCTCCAGAAATCTCGCCTTACAACGTACTCATTCCCCGTCTTCCGCAATGGTCCCTGTGCAAGAAAACTGGAGCATTGTAACCAGACTAATAACATACAATAGCACCATCAATAAAAATCACGATAATCCTCAAGCCGGAGTATTCAGCTAGGTTCAAATTCCTATGCAGATTAAGTCCATAGCTTGCCCATCCCACAGGCAGTCAGTAGCTGAACAGGTAGGGAGTTCCGAGCAATCATCCTGCTGCAGCTGCATCCAGGGGGTGGGTACAGGCCACAGGGACTGTAGAAGAAAATAACCTGAAGGGCAATAAGATAACACGTTTTAATGATACCAGCATAGACAAATCTTGTCCATCAGGCAGGAAGCATGCAAGAGAACAGTCCTGTGATAGGACAGAGGCAGGAATGGGATTTCATCCTGGTCTAGTATACCAGACTTTCACCCCCTCCCTGTGGGAGTTACAGATGGGTTAATATACAGGGCTACAGCAGGTGCATGCACTGGCCATAAAGATTAAAGAAAACTTCCCCATAAGTATCCCCAAAACCTCCCAGACATTTTGGGTATACTACTGTGATCTTTGGGGGCCACTCTGTTGTTACTCCAAGATACACAGAAGGCCAGCTTCCAGGTCTTTACCCCAGGGTGCCAGAAGGGCCAGCCATCACTGGTCCATGTGTCAAAATGTCCAGGACCATGTCCACTCAACAGAGTCTCCAGGGTTTAATGCAGTTGGGGCTGGCAGCAGGATGTTGCTCTGCTGGCCATATCCTGGCTTTAATTACCCTCTGTAGCTTGCACATACAGTTGTATAGGAGAGGCAGCAATTTGTCTTAGCATGTCCACGGGGCTCAAGGCTCCTCTCTGGGGCTCCTCATTCAAACACCATAGCACTGTCCATAAACAAACTGACCAGCTCCTTAGACTATTGGTGTCTAACTGCAGGCCAGATTTCAACAAACCATTGTACGTCTCTATCATGCCTTCCCTGGTAGGGTTATATGATACATGAAATTTCCACTGTATTCCTAATTGCTGAACCCATTCCTGTAACGCATGTCCAGTAAAGTGGGTGCCTTGATTGCTCTCAATCACCTGCGGCCAGCCATATGCTGCAGAGAGATGCTCTAAGCTCCTTTTGGTGGTTTTCTGATCTTTGTGGCATGAAGAAAAAGCAACCAACAGGCCAGTAGCTGTGTCCACACAAGTCATGGCATACCAATATCCTTCTATACTTCTGGAAAAGTGCACATATCATGAGCCACATGTAGTATTGCTGTTTACATTTATCAGCAGTACACAAATCTTCCCCTGAGCACACATAATATTTGCAAATATAACCAATGATATTTTTAACAAAGGGAAATAATCACAACCAAATGTACATATATTTATATAAACTATAAATGAATGTACATAATCATGTTAATCCCGTGACTGAGAACGAACAACCTGTAGTTGGAAATATTCTGATGAAAATTTTTCTTTCCTATAAATACATAAAATCAGGTTGTTTTTAAGAACACCATAGACTTGCAAGCACTCAAGTCCTGGAGCATGAGGAGCTCCTTGAGATTTCTACTGCTATAGCAGGATATTAACAACGATGAGAACAAGAATTTGCACAAGACTCACAAGTAGAACTTTTCCTGTATAGGAGGGTTTCTCCAACTGTGGATTGCAGAATGTTTGCAGTCTGTGCATATTTAACACTCAGATTTCTGGGCCGCTCCAGAGATATAGTGAATTGGGATTTCTGGAGGTGAGGGCTGGGACTCCACCTGCTATTAAGTTGCTCAGATGGTTCTTATGTTCCTAAAGTCTCAGCAACTCATAGAAGATTTAGAAGGGGAATCATTCAAGATGTCAGTTATTTAGAGAAGTTAAATTTTTTCTTAATAATCCTACAAAGACAGTCCTCATCCAAACTCATCTTGCACTTTGACAATTTTTCCTCTTCACTGGAATGTGAATGTCACAAGGCGGGGACTTAACACCTTTAGTATTAACTGCTGTATGCCCAATACCTTGAATGTTACTTTGCACCTAGTAGACACTAATAAGTTCTTATTTACTACTTAATGAGGCTATGTGTGTGTGTGCATATATATCACAATATATATACATATAAAATCATAGAAATGACTTTTTTATACAGCTTTATTCCCATTTAGAGAAAACTTACACAAGGTTCTCCTTTAATGTGTCTGGTAGTATTCTTATTTTGCTTGAAAGTGAGCGCATGGCATATAAGCTGAAGACAATGAGGACGCAGAGCTTTCTTTACTCTGCTGAAATCAATGTATGGCTCTCATGCTATAACCTGACTACATTTGTCCTTTCAGAATAATAAAAGCAAGCATGCTCACAAACAAAGGGCAGTCCATTAGAGGAGAAATTGTATTTTCATAACCAAGAGCTGTATTTCCTTTTTGGAAGTGCAAGTGCAAATGAATGGGGTTGTCGTTTATTTGAGTTTATAGGAATTACAATTTGAAGTCTCTAGAAACTTTGAAGGAGTTAGATGAAATTTCTGATTTTTCAACCCACAGGCCAATGCATCCATTGTGACCTCCAGCTATCCCTCCACTGCAGTATATTTTCCAATGCAATTTTCCCCAGATAGCTCGAGCCCAGCTCTAACATATTTGGGAAACCAAATGTACTTTTCAGAATCTATACCATCATTTCTGTCCTTGTGTCTTGCTTATACGGGCAAAGACTTACAAATCAAAACTAAATAAGAATGTATTCTATTAATTTCATGAGAAAATGAGTATTTTATTTCAAAAGGATTTCTCACTTATTCAACAATACTGTCAAGTAAATACCACCACATCTTGGTACATAAAACTCACATAATGTCAACCACACACAACTAGATGCTTAATTAATTGTTTAAAATACAATAATGAAAAGGTGCTCATTATTTCTTTCCACTCCAACCTGCTCCACCTCCCATATTCTCTCTCAAGTAACTAAATCCCCATTACTTCTTTCTTCTTGCCACACACATATAAAAAGTCATTAGATCCAGCCTACTGCACCCTATGACTATTTCTCACATGTGTCCATTTCTTTCCAACTCTTTTATTATTTTCCTACACTGGCTTAGCTCAATTATCACCCTGTCCCTGAGAACCTCACTTCTAATCTTGCTGTGTTCCCATGATTCTCCACTCTGTAATCCACTTACCACTCTCAGGACATTCTATCAGGACTGTCTGGCCTCTTCTTTCTCTCATCCCACTCTTCAGCAAACCGGCTCATCATTCCATACCCAGTAGAAAGAATGATCTATCTAAACCACAAATGTGAAAATGTCCCACCCCCATGGACTGCTTAAAACCCTTCAAGAATTCCCTCTATCCCCTGGACAATATCTGAGTTCTCTCTCAAGGGCTCAAAGGCCCTCTGTGACCAAATGCCCAGTTACTTGTTCAGGCTGAGTTCTCTGCCTCTATAGGTCAACTTCATGTGGCCAGCTTTGCTGGATGCAGAATGGTGTCATTCCTCCCCAAAGATCTTTGCTGTTTCCTCTACCTCAACACTTAAAAATTACTTCCTCTATAAAGTCTTACCTAGAAATTTGGTTGGGCACTTTTGGCAGATTTAATTTCCCAGAGATGGCCACAATGATATCTTCCATATGAAGCAACTTTGACAATCTTCCCAATGAGATATGGAGTCTGTGTTCTCTCCCCTAGAATACAGCGGGGCTTATGACTTGCTTGAAACCACTAAAAAATGACAAAATGATGGTGCACAACCTTCGAGGCAGGTCAGAAAAGGCGATGCCACTGTGCTCATTGAAAGGCTTGTGCTTGGAGCCTCGATCCTCCACGTAAGAAGTCCAACTCCTCCGAGGTTTCTGAGGTAAGCAAGTCACACCACATATAGGGACACTCATGTGTCGCCCTCGAGTCCTCCCAGCCCAGAAGCCAGACATGTGAGTGAATGAGCCTTTATGTACTTCCAGCCCACAGCCAAAGGGTCATCTTCCTTCACATCTTCCCAACTGAGGTCCCTGTTATCACCCAGAAGAGACCAATTATTCCCATTTTGCCTTTCTGAATTCTTGACTCAGAGAATCCATGAACAAAATAAAAAATGTTGCTTCACACCACCACATGTGGGTAGTTTGTTAGGCAACAGAAGTAATGGAATAGGCCCTGGCATTCTGTACCCCTAATGTAGCACATGTCATACTGTACTGTCATTTCCTTTGTAAGTAAGTACATGGCCTCAGGACTGGAAACTCCACTATGCCTCTATGTCTAGCACTTACTTGCTTTAGAACAAATCCTCAATAATTCTTTTCTTTTTTTTAATTTACAAATAATTGATATATAATATTACATTAGTTTTAGGTGTTTAACAAAATAGTTTGATATTTCTATATATTGCCAAGTGATCACTAGTTAAGTCTAAAACTAGTTAAATGTAGTTAACATCTGTCACCACACAGTTAACAATGTTTTTACTTGTGATGAGAACTACTCTCTTCACAACTTTAAAATATACAATACCATAAGATTAACTATAGTCCCCATGCTGTACATCACATCCCCAGGACTTATTTATTTTATAGCTTGGGGTTTGTACTTTTTAACACCCTTCATCCATGTGCTCACTCCTCTAACCCCACTTCAAAGAACTACCATCTGCTCTCTGTATACATGAGGTCAGTTTTTTGTTTGTTTGGGGGGGGGTTGTTTGTTTGTTCTAGATAACATATATAGATGAGATCAGAAGGTATTTGTCTTTCTCTGACTCATTTCACTTAGCATAATGCCCTCAAGGTCCATCCAACATTGTTGCAAATGACAATGTATCTTTTTTTGTAGCTGAATAATATTCCATTGTTTATGTATACGCATTTTCTTTGCTGATTCATCCATCAGTGACCACTTATGTTGCTTCCATACCTCGGTTACCGTAAATAATGCCGCAGTGAACATGGAAGTGCAGATGTCTTTTTGAATTAGCATTTTCATTTAACCAGGAGTAGAGCTGCTGGATTATATGGTAGTTCTATTTTTCATATTTTGAGGGTAACTATTTTCTTAACCAATAGGAACTTCCACACTCAAGACTTTGACATCATCTTCTACTCTTTTCTTTCTTACATTTCCAAATTTTAGGTATTCTGCTTCCTACATGCCTATCAAATCCATCTGCTCCCCTTCTTGTCAATTCTTAGTTGAGCTCATCATCGTTTCTTGATGGGATCTTGGGTCTTCTATCTGGTCTCATTGCCACAGGCCTCCCAAACAAAGTCCTAGAGAATATAAAGCAGGGCTCCATCACTGTCCATTGTCTACCAGCTGAAGATAAATTTTCTTCCCTGGCACACTTGGGAAGACCCATCCCAAGCTTCTTTCTTCCCTGACTCCTCTTCTGCTCTCTTTCCCACACATCCTAGTTCCAGGTACACTAAATGTATCACCACCTCTCCCAGTACAATTCTGAATTTGTTCCTCCTGTATAGAATGTCATCTTTCCATTTCTAATCCCTTCTCCTCTCTCTTGGGGATCCTTGAATGTGCCAGTTCAGGTGACTTCTCAACCTCCCCAGGCAGACCTGATCACTCATCATCTATCTCCCCAATAGGCCTCTGTTTATCCCTTTACCTTTATGATTTTCATAATATGCCCTCATAACATCCTAGGATACTTGTTGGCTCCTGGGGGCCCTAGACCATAGCTTTCCAGTATGTGGCACCAAGGGGGTGACAGTTGAACCTAAAACATGGATGCTCTTATCCCTTGGAGAGGCTGGTGGGGGCTCGGGGCTTGGGGCTGCGAGGCTGGCCTCTTCAATCCTGGTGGTACTGACCTCGAGCACAGCGGGCCACAAGAGAGTCAGCAGCACCACCCCAGACCTGCTCACAGCCAAGAGCTGCCCAGCTGGTGCCAGCAGAGCATCAGCTTCAGAGCTCTGCAGGGCACCCTGATGCTCATGGCGAATAAGTCCAACTTTCCAAAAAGTCTGAAGGGTGTCATAAATTATCATGTCGTGGGATTTCTCAGGATTACAGCCTTCACAGTGGTAAAGGGAGAATGACATCATGCCTGGTTTTCCCAGACTCCATAGGCCTTATAACACACAGTCCCGTAGCCAGATCACCAGCTAGACTCACCCCAGGTCTCCAATAGAATGCAAATACCACAACTAGAATTTATTATATTGACTCATCCAATAACTAACAGTGCCTTCCGAGACAGATAGTAGTAATAACCCTATTTTAACAATGTTTGAGGTACAGGGTTGTTAAATTCTATGCCCAAGGTTATTCAATCAGTAAGAAATAGGATTTATACCAAAGCAACATAGCTCCAGATTTATGCTCCTAACCACATGCTGTACCATCTTGGGGTCCTCCAGTTACATTAAAAAATATAGCTCAGTGGGAAAAGATGCTTGTGCACCTTAAGGTCTCAGAGCAGGTGTTACATCCACTGAGAGGACCACCTTTATCACCCCATCTAAAACAGCTCAATCCAGTCCCATGCTAGTCCCTACCTGTCTTGTCCACCAGTTGTTTCCATCATTATAAACATCATCACATGAAAACATTTTATCAGGTGCCTCCCCCTATGCTAGGATATAAGTTCTATGAGGACAGGAACCATCTTTACTTTGTTTAACTTTGCAGCCAATAAGCAGCAAGCTTACAGCAGAGGCAAGCAAATATTTTGTTGAACGAAGATGGAAGGATGGGTGGACAAATGGGTTGATGTCATTAGAGTACAACAACTGAATTTTATCTTTCTTCCATGACTTACTAGTTTAGTTTTGGAAATAATTTTAGTCTCTGTGAGTACTCCACTGGGTAGCTTTGTGAAATAAAAGGGATATATAATATAGAAAACATAACAGTGTGTGTCAAACTGTGTTTTTTTAAGACCTTAAGTGTTCCTTAAGACATTAGAAGGTGTAATGGGTAATTCAGAAATGCTGGTTTATATATGGTGCCTCATTGCACTATTTCCTTGAGACTTCACCATATACCAAATGTTTGTGTATTTCCCCCCTTCAAACCTAACCCAGGCATACAATCACTATAGGGTCATCCTGCTAAACTGTGGGGGTGACACTGCTTCCCCCAATGAGCCTGGAAGGCAGAGCATTGAGCCAAAGTGGATTATTCTGAAGCTTTCAAGTCTAATGGAATTTGCCACATTAGATTTTGGACTTACTGGGGACCTGTTACTCCTTTCATTTTCCTATTTCTTCCCTGTGAATGCGATCTTGTGCCTGTCCCACGGGTTGTATTTTGGAAGCACACAACATATTTGGTTTGACAGGTTCATAGCTGGACAGGAATTGCCTCAGGATGGATCATACCTTGATTGCCACACATCTCATTTAGATGACATTTCGATGAGACTTTAGCCTTTAAAGTTGATGCTGCAATGAGCTAAGATTGTGGGGGGCTTCTGGTATGGAACAAATGTATTTTGCATGTGAGAAGGACATGAATGTTATGGGTATAGGGGTAGAATGCTATAGACTGAATGTTTGTATCCCCTAATCATATGTTGAAGCCTAATGGTATTAGGAAGTGGGGGCTTTGGGAAAGTGATTAGGTCAAAGGGTGGAGCCTTCATGAACGGGATTGGTGCCCTTATAGAAGAGATCCGAGAGCGCTCCCTCTCCCCTTCGACCATGTGGGGACACAGTGAGAAGACTGTCATCTGTGAATTAGGAAGTAGTTCCTCACCATCTGATGCATCTGTCATCAGCTTGATTTCAGGTTTCCTGGCCTCCAGAACTGTAAGAAATAAATTTGTGTTCTTATAAGCTACCCAGTCAATGGTATTCTGCGGTAGCAGCCAAACTAATCAGGACAAACTTTCATTTGCTAAATGGGAATGAAACCAATTCACTGTTAAATATTTCCCAAACTTTTTGACATAAAATCTTCCTTAACCTTAGATCACCCTATTACAGATTAGAGTTCCACAAGAAATGTTTTGAAACACACTGTATCTTAAAATTGTTAGCCATTTTTATTATCATTCTACAATTACATAAATGGATCATTAAGTTGGCATTCCTTGAAGCAGAACAAATGAAGCCAAATTACATCTCCAAATCTTATTGAATATTATGGCTGGCTTAAATTAATGTGTAAAGCTTTTCTCTAACCTGGATAAATTTTAATAAATATCCTATGTAGGATTCCATAATCACCAAGGAATACACTGCAACCTTTTGATAACCAAGTGATTCATCATGATAAGAAATGCTTGCAAAGGCAGCCCCTATTTTATTGTCACTTATATAGGATAATAAATTAGCATTGTACACTATAATAAGGTATCCTATAAAGTTCTAACTCATAAATAAATTGAGGGCATTAGGAAGATGAGCAGCATAACAAGTTGCCATATTCTTGTGTTTCAAATGGGAAATACAATTGATTATTGAAAGCAGTGAATATCTTCTAAACTGTAATATTTTGGAGTACCTAAAAAGTGTAAGGCCCTCTGCTAAAAAAAAGTAGATAACCCCTGGTGAACTTCTGCATAGACCAAATGCTGGTCCCTCTATGTGCCTCTCTTCTAACTTAATGGTATGGATCCTTTGAAAGTCACACAGTTCAATGGCAGCACCTATTTCAGTAGGGACAGCATCGCCGGACCTCAGAGATATTGCAGGTTTGGCTCTAGACCAGCGCAACCAAGCGAATATCACAATAAAGTGAGCCAGGTGCATTTTTCAGTTTCCCAGTGCATGTAAGTTCTATTTTCATTGAACTGTAGTCTATTAATTGTGCAATAACATTCTGTCTAAAAAACTAATGTATATACCTTAATCAAAAAAATTTTTTTTGTTAAAAAATACCAACCATCACCTGAGTTTTTAATGATGCATGATCGTTTTGCCGACGGGGGGCGTCTTGCCTTCACGCTGATGGCTGCTTACTAATCAGGGTGGTGGTTGCTGGTGGTTGGGTGGCTATGGCAATCTCTTAATATAAAACAACAATGAAGTTTCCACATTGGTTGACTCTTCCTTTCATGAACAATTTTTCTGTAGCACACGGTGCTGTGTGACGGCACAGTACAGCTTCTTTCAAAATTGGAGTCAGTTTTCTCAAACCCTACCACTGCTTTTTCAACTAACTTTATGTAATATTCTAAATCCTTTGTTATCATTTCAACCACGTTCAGAGTAACTGTGCGAGGAGTAGATTCCATCTCAAGACGCTGCTTTCTTTGCTAACTCATAAGAAGCAGCTCTTCATCCTTTCGAGGTTTATCATGAGATGCAGCAATTTAGTCACATCTCCACTTCTAATTCTAGTTCTGTTGCTGTTCCTACCACATGTGGGGTTATATCCTCCACTGAAGTCCTGAACCCCTTAAAGTCATCCAGGAGGGTTGGAAGTGACTTTTTCCAATCTCCTGTTCGTGTTGATATTTTGACCTTTTCCCATGAATCATGAATTTTCTTAATGGCATCTAAAATAGCAAATACTTTCCAGAAGGTTTTCAATTTACTTTGTCCAGATCCATCAGAGAACACTGTCTTTGGCAGCTCTAGCTTTACAATATGTATTTCTTAAATAATAAGACTTGAGAGTTGAAATTACTACTTGATTTATGGGCTGCAGAATGGATGTTATGTTATTGGGCAGGAAAACAGCATTAATCTTGTTGTATACCCATCAGGCTCTTGGGTGACCAGGTGCATTGTTAATGAGCAATGATATTTTGAAAAGAATCCTTTTTTCTGAGTAGTAGGCCTCAATAGTGGCCTTAAAATATCCAGTAGACCATGTTGTAAACACATGTGCTGTCGTCCAGCCTTTGTTGTTCCATTTAGAGAGCACAAACAGAGTAAATTTAGCATCATTCTGAAGGGCCCTAGGATTTTCAGAATGGTAAATGAGCATTGGCCTCATCTTAAAGTCACCCACTGCATTAGCCCCCAACAAGAGCATCAGCCTGTCCTTTGAAGCTTTGAAGCCAGTCACTGACTTCTCCTCTCTAGCTATGAAAGTCTAAAATGTCATCTTCTTCCAATAGAAGACCATTTCATCTACATGGAAAACCTACTGTTCAGTGTAGCCACCTACACTGACTTTAGTTAAATCTGAATAACCTGATGCAGCTTGTACATCAGCACCTGTTGCTTCAACTTGCACTTTTATGTTATGGAGATGGCTTCTTTCCTTAAACCTCGTGAACCAACCTCTGCCAGCTTCTTCTGCAGCCTCCTCAGCTCTCTCGGCTTTCATAGAATTGAAGAGAGCTGGGTCCTTGCTCTACATTAGGCTTTAGCTTAAGGGAATGTTGTGGCTGGTTTGATCTTCTACTCCAACCAGCAAAATTGTCTCCATATCAGCAATAAGGCTGTTCTTCTTTATCATTTATGTGTGTACTAGAGTAGTATGTTTAATTTCCTTTAAGAACTTTTCCTGTGCATTAGCAACTTGGCTGACACAAAAGCTTAACTTTTACCCTATCTTCACCTTCTATATGCCTTCCATACTAAGCTGAATCATTTCTAGATTTTGATTAAAAGTGAGAGACCTGTGACTCTGCTTTTCACCTCAACACTTAGAGGCCACTGTAGGGTTTCATTTCAATTTTGGCTTCATTTCAATATTTTTGTGTCTCAGAGAATAGGAAGGCCTGAGGGGGTGGGGGAGGCTTGTGGCTGGAACAGTAAGGACACACCCTATTTATCGATTAAGTTTGCTTTCTTATATGGGTGTAATCCATGGCTCCCAACACAACTAACATAGTAACATCAAAGATCACTGATCACAATTCACCATAATAAATATAACAACAATGAAAAAGTTTGAAATAGCTCGAGGATTACCAAAATGTGACACAGAGACATGAAGCAAACAAATGTTGTTGGAAACATGGTGCCAATAGACTTGCTCAACACAGGGTTGCCAGAAACCTTCAAATGTAAAAAACAAAGTATCTGAAAAGCACAACAAAATAAACTATACCTGTACAAATGCCCCAGAATCAGAGTTTTGTTGCTTTAACCTGCTTCTGCACAGAACCCCTTAATTTAAGGGGGAAAATCAGGCTGCAGAGAGGAATAACAGGAAAAGATTGTAACATTCATATGTTTATAGTTTTGTACCAAGATACAAATTTTACTGAGAAAATTAAGTATGACTCCAAGAGTTTTTGGGTGTTTGTTCACATCTAAATGAATGTCTGGATTGTTTTTTCTTGAAATCCAAATATTGTGCTATTATGTGGCCAAAGCCTGTCAAGAAATCCTTAGGAATCTGGACTCTGAAAATTCTAACTCAGACCCAATAATCAATTCAATGAGTGAGTCATAACTGAAAGAATAAGCATGCAATTCTTAGTTTAAAGCTAGCCTGTTTTAATCAACAACTGACTAGAGAATATATTTCATGGGATCATGTGTTCTAATTTTCTGAGAGCTTAGTATCTGTTCATACTCATGTTTTATATATGTGTTGATTGCTTCTCATTATATCATAACACATTAATTGTTAATGTGTAGATTTTCTAATTAATATTTATATTCTCTTCTATACTTAGTACAAATTCAATTTTTCAGTCAACTTTATTGAGGTATAATTAATATTTAATACTTATATTTAAAGGTACACTTCAGAGTGTTTTGACAAATGCACACATCCATACTGCCACCAACCCATCAAGATATAAGTTTCTATCATTCCAGAAAATTACCTTAGATCTCTTTCCAGTTAATCTCTCCCTACCTCCTGCCCCAGGCAATCACAGATCTGGTTTTTAATAAATATAGGTTATTTTCCATATTTTAGTAATTCATATTAATGGAATCAGCTTTTAAATTTATCTTGCTCCATAATCCTCTTATGTGATTAGAATAAGGATTTTAAATGACATGGGAGCTGTTGAATATACGCATTTGAAAAATTTTCCTTGGATTTTTTTCCTAAGCATCTAGTCCATTTGCTGCAAATGCCTTAATAGAACACTGCCCATCAAATTTAGCATGTTGTCAAAAGTTTATAGCTGGTAAATAATCTAAAGACTTATTTTCCCTTACTTTACAAAATTTGATCAAAATTTCGACCTCTCAGCCAGAAGATATATTTACAGTAAACATTTGCAATCTGTCAGATGTTATGGTCTTGTTTTTTAATTATATTTTAACAGGTTTTTTAGTCTGACTTAGCCCAAAAGCCCATGAAAACACTCATACCACTCTCCTATCTTCGTATTTATAATATTCCCTTATTTAAATTGTGAAACTTTTCCCCTTTGATTCATCTTATTAGCCTAATTTGTTTGTTGTTTCCAATGAAAATATATTTAGTAATATATTTCCCTTAAGATAGAAGATTCTGAAAAACACTCATCATCATCAATTCTGATACACACCTCAGCAATTTGCCTATACATACAAGTAAGGAACAAGTTGTATTTGAAAGGAAGGAAGAATGGAAGGAAGGAGGGAAGGAAGGAAGGAAGGAGAGAAGGAAGGAAGGAAGGGAGAGAGGGAGGGAGGGAGAAAGAAAGATTTTTGCAGTGGGGATAGAATCTCCCAGGCCTGAATTGTTTTAGAACTAGGGAAAAAAAGGCACCAACAGCAATGTAAACATGACTGTCAACAGTACCATCTGAAATCGTTCCCATATGGCCAATGTCTGTCAACAAAGCAATCCCTGTTTAAGCAACACAATGCAAAATTACAGAAGGATGCTGCCAAAATCTTGCAGAATGCAACTGGCCTCCACACTTCAGGAAACAGAGAGACTCCCTGAACACAGGAGAGGCAGGATGGGAGCTCCATGCCTGATGACCTGCCTGGGAGCCAGACCACACCTGAGGCAGAAGCTGTTGGGTGGTAGTCTATGCCTTTCAGCCGTGCACGTCAGTCAGGTGGCAAAGGCAGAGAGCTTCATAAAGGCAAATGACAATAGTCGTTGTGGTAATAATGACCACATATGAGCATATATTAATCATATTCTAGGCTCTACATTGGCAACAATCCAGACAAATAGGCATTATTATAAAAATTAATGGATCGACAAACTAAGGCTCAGAAAAATTAACTTGTCCACGAGGGCTTGACTAGTCATGGATAATATTCAATTCATATCATCACTTCTTTCAAACCAGCTACCATTTGTTAATGCTTATAATCTACCAAGCACAGTGCAAGGCGCTTTGTATACATTAACCCTCTTGCTGCTCATAGTAGTAGATATTACCAGCATTGTTTCACATAGAGAAAGTGGAACTTGAGAGGAGAAATAATGTTTGGGAAGCTGCTGGCAGTGTCAGAACAAGGATTCAAAACCAGGTCTACCTGCCTACAAAGCCTAAGTTCATTCAGAAAAGTGTGTTGTCTCCCTTACGGCTTACAGTCCTCTTTACCAAGAAATCGGGGCTTTGTTATCATTTGAAGAGTCCATTCTAAAAACGAAGGATGAATGATTATCTTCCAATCTTCACCTGCATAAACTACGATGAATTTAGTCTGCAGGTGTGTGAGTACATCCTTTATATGCTACAAAAGGGAAATGAGGGACAATTTATGGGAAAGCTCTCTAACCTAGATGACAAACACCTGTCACTATGTATTAAATAGAAGGAAGTAGATAGATGCAACAACGATACCTTTTTTGAGTTTTTCTAACACATCAGAAGATACTCTCCAATATGAACATAGTTAAGAAAATTAAGTTTTTCTTTCTCAGTAGGCCTTTGCAGTACAGCACGGAGGAGACAAACAATGACTCTATAGCATCTCACTATGCTCATAGGCAGTGACTGCAATGGGGTGACGAGGACTTGATAATATGGGTGAATGTTGAAACCACAAAGCTGTTGATGTGAAACCTTCATCAGATTGTGTATCAATGATACTTTAATAAAAAAAATAACAGAGGCCTTTGAATTCAAAGTCTTTCTGACTTTCAAAGGGAAGTAGGAGAAAGTCGTTCACATTTGTGTACATGATGATTATCTATTTTTAACTACTCAAGCACAGATGACTTTGCTAATGTAAATTTTTATAAGAACAATCAATAACCAGTTTGCAAAATGCTGAACCTGATCCAGAAAATATTCTAACTCTGCATAGAATCTCAGTGGTCCTTATCTAATAAGAAAGGTAACTCAAGAAGTAGGATGTGAGCCTGGTGCTAAAAATCTAAGCCCCTTGATGACGCTGCTTTCCCCCAAAATAAAATGTTGTGTATACAGACAACATCCTTAATAACAGGCACTCCAAAGTGAGCTACAGCAAGAAAGCCATCGACTGTGCTGAGAATTAGCAGTTGTACTGCATTTCTCTGCATATGTTCAAGATAGCAGCCCTGAGCAGGGTCCACGTTCCCTTGTGATTTTCAGCAAGCCACCTTAGCTCAAGTTATCAGAAACAGATGACGAATGGCTAAAAATATTTCTGAATAATGCTACACCAGCAACAGTCCTGCTGACTCACCCAGTTTGGCAAATCCTGATGAGAAATGCTAAAATAGCGTAACCTTTGGATCAACTGTCCTGTAATGCTGCTTCATCAGAACAAAGCCTCTTGTCCCAAATAGGACAGAAAGACAGCTCTTAGTACTGGAGAAGCTCGAGGTCACAGTGTTCATACCAACAGAGCTGGGGCCCTTTCCTGTCCTCTCAGGATGGAATGAGATGGTGGAATAAGAACCTCTGGAAAATGACTCTTCCGTAGAGAATCTTAATTTTTTAATACTGTTCTTAGCTAATCGCTCTCATATATTTTCATGAGACCTCAAGAGGATAAAAAAAAAAAGGTCACAGAATCAGTCGCCTGCCTGTCTTCTGAAACTTTTGTCCCTGTTGTACAAAGCACTATTCTGATACGGAGCTCACGGCACCCATCCATGCAGCAGGGCTCTCATAGAAGAGTCTTTCATCATCGCTCATCACGTGGGACGACAGAGCCGATCACAGACAACATGAAAGAACTGGAAGATGTCAGACCAGATTCTGGGCTGTACCAGCCGGCCAGGCAAACCAATGACCAGTGTCCAAATAAGCAAAGCACAGTGACACCTCCACGGAAAGCTGGGAGAGAAGGCAACGCCACCCCTTAATAATGCTCTCCTGCTGACAAGCTGGAGTCCCTGCTCTCTGCTACGGATTTGTAGAATGAGGTCTCCACTTGCTGCTACAAATAATGATACCTGCAAGAGAGAAGCACAGAATCATCCACTTTATCAAACCGCAAATCTGAAACTGTCACAAAAAGTGCTGAGCTAGTAATATTTATTCTGAGTATTTCCAACAGGAATGTCTTGGGAATGTAGGCACAGCATTATGAGAAAACCTGCTTATGTAAAGTGTTAAACCATCTGCAAATGCTTGATTTTTTTAAATACATTTTTAATCTTGTCTAAACCAATCTCTGGCCGTTCTGGGATTACACATTATTAATTTAGCTTGGGTCACCTCTAATGTTCTCTGAAAGGTTTTCCTTCTGACCTTCTGCAAAGGACAATATTGTTGTCTCATGTTCTCCCAGTTTTTTTAATGTTTTGATAATTCATTTTTCAACATATCGATTTTATTGCTATTACTGTAATTTTCTCTTTAAATTGTCAGACTTTACTTTGTCCCACACAGCTGTTGGCCCATTTACCTTTTTTTTTTTTCAATTTGGCAACTAAGATGCTCACTTTGAATGAAATAAGTGTGACATTAGGCCCTTTGTATCCGCAGGCTATTCCCAAAACTTAATCTCCCAGGCTAAAAACAGGATTCTCCTGTAAGAGTTAACCTCAAAGATTTTTCTCATATCCAGATCGCTTTGGGGTTCTACTGCAGCTTGGGCAATGATTTTCCTTTAGATGACGAACCCAAACTCATTCTTCTTTAAAACGAAAGATCCTTAAATTTAAGTAATAGCAGTCACTCTTCTCATTCTGTCTCATGTTGTGATGCGTCTCAAAGATTATAGACTTTAGACTGGAACTTTTACCATATTTGTCAATAAAAGAATCCTGTCCAGAGTAAGCTAGCAACAAGGAAACAGAAGGCAACATTTACCCACTTGGACATCTCAGATTTCGTAGATGCTTCCAAATAAGTAGAAAGTAATTCATAAAATTAAAAATTGTATATGTTACTATTCTTCACTATCCCATCATCAGTAACAGTATTTTAGAGTTTAAAAAAAGATCTGCATGATACAGGGGCGACAGCAGAGCAAAGCAGACCGTATAGTCAAGCCATGGCCTCTACACTGACAGACGAAGACCAAACCTTGGCCCTGCTGTTTACTCACTGTGGGACGCATGAGCCACGTGGATTTACCGTGAGCCAAAGTACCTGCGATGGCCCGAAACTTCATCTCCTGCCACTGTCCCTCCTCCTCCCCGTGCTCCAGCCACCTGGTCGCTCTTTCCCACAGCTCTGGGCTGGCTCTTCCTCCTCCGGGAGTGTGTTCCCCCAGACATTCCCAGACCCAGCACTTCCTACAGGCCTGGCTAAAATATAATCATCTCGCTGAGGCCCTCCTGGGTAACACGGTGGCCCTCGCCCTCATCCTCCCCGCCACACACCCTGAGGACTATCTAGCCCGGCATCTGCCGTACCACTTACCGTGTTCTAATTTGTTTCTTCCCGCCTCTCTCTCTTCCACTTCCTTCCTTCCTTTCTTCTCCCTCTTTATTGTCAGTCTCCCCTGCTACCCTAATGCAAAGCCACAAGGGCAGGGATGTTTTCTGTTTTGTTTATGGATGTATCCCAAGTGCCTAGAACAGCACATTATAGGTTTTCATAAACACCTTTTTCCTGTTTTGTGCTTTATAAGATTGGATAAAGTTCTACAAGAAAAGGTTAAAACTAGATAGCTCCCTTTAACTGCAATATCTGAATACTTTTAATGTTTTCTTAAACATTTTAAAGTTTCTGGAATCACTTTAGATTCACAAAAAGTTATAAAACTAGCACAGAGTTCCCGTATACCCTTCACCCAGCTTCCCCTAATGATAACCTCTTACATAACCGTAGTACATTTGTCAAAACTAAGAAGTTAATGTTCTATCAATACTTTTTAAACAAATGAGTTGTCATACAGCACCAACAGTTCTATGAAGTTTATGGTTACGTGTTCATGTAATTAACCCAAAATAGATAATAACCAGAACAGAATGTCCTAAAATGATTTCACTTCCTCTCTGTTTTCTTTCATATTTTATCATCTTGGAAATCCTTTCTGTGTGAATAACATGTGTATTTAAGGACTTGGTTCGCAGATTCACAAAAGACTTTCTCACTAGAGATATCTGGAAGACCCCTGAAAATCTCTGGTATGAAAGCCTTTAAAATTCTTGTAAAAATATCCTGTAACTGTCCGCTAAATCACCAGCTGAAGAGAAAAGCTCCTTTATTTCTGAAATAGTGTATAGAGCACATGAAGAATGTATAAAACTATTCTTAATGAGAAGCTTATTTTGTCTCTGACGTGTAAATGTTTACTCCATGCCCTTAGGAATGCCAAGGTGTCGTCAAAGTGCTAAGGACTGTGCCAAACGAACTCATTAGCTTAAGTTTAAAGTAGCTCACAAAGCACCCACCCCTTCAACACCATTTCACGATTTGGCACCAGGAGATCTGTGTACAAGAGCAACCCCTTCTCCAAGTCTGTAGCAAAAGCATCTCAGCAAATGCATGATGACGCTTGTTCTGTGACTACATTAAGCTTGATGAGACAGCTTTGCAACTGCAAGACAGTCAGTATTTGCAGGAGCTGGGACTCCTCTCCTGTGAACCCCCAGGAACGTTTCTAGTCACGCTTAGTTCTGGTCTGCCTTACCACTGTCGCGCTACTTGATTCTCCATCTCATCTTGTGCAGCCTCTAATCTTGTTTCAGTTCAACTCATTTTATGCACTGATTCAACAACATTTAGACACCACATTATTTCATTACTATTTCATTTAATGAATGAAAAAACTGAAGTTCAAAGACCTTAAGAAACTTGCACACAGAAATAACTGCCAGGGAGTGGCTCAGTCAGTACTCCAGCCCAGACCCGTGGGACTCCGAAGTTATTATCCTTTCCTGCTATGATCCTCTCTACATTTCAAGAAACATAAAAATTCTAAAGGAGCTCCTTTCTTTTCAAATTATTTCACAGAATCAAATGAATTTGATAAATGATGTTTATTGGATAAGAGTATTTTATGACTGAGGGCAAACCAAATTAATGGGGTCTTGACATCATCAATTCGTCATTTGGCCCCAAGATGTAGGGGTGGGAGGGGCAGTCTAAAAGAGAAACATTTGTCTTTTCTTCAGTGGAAGATGCAGAGAAAAGAATGAGAAAATGAGTTCTGAATTTTAATTTCTATGACAAAGAACCCCACCTGCCTAGGAAACCTTACACCCAAACCCACCCTCATCTCAAAGCCCTTGTTCATGAGGTTTCCCTGCCCTTATATCCTCCCGACACCCTGGGCTTTGGTTTCTACTCTCAGCTCTGTCAGACGTATGCTTCCATAACAGCATCTACTGTGAAGGCTGCCCACTCAAAAAATTTTTGACTGAAAGAACAAGTCATACTAGATAAAGCAGTGATGGTCAGAGTAGGGTGGGGCGGGAGATGGTGGGAGAGAAGGCAGTGCAGTCTGAAAACAAGCATTGTCCTACTTTCTTGAATTGTTTTTAATCATGGTGATTATTCTTAATTTCAAGTATAAAAGGAGGTCATGAAATTTATAGTGGCTCTATCAAACTGGGGCATAGAAATTATTTTACTTCTCTGTGCCTCAGTTATTTCATCTGTAAAGCAGGGAAAATAATCTTACCTATAAGGACTGAATAAGATCATCTATTAGCACACTTAGGACATGATCTGGCACAGAATAATCTCTCAAAAGTTGTTATTATCATGGTTATTACTGTTGTTATTATTACTGTCTTCTAAATGTTGACTGCCTTGAGCAGATTTTCCGGGCCTGTTTCCCACCTGTATGTAATGTTTAATAGCCCTTCCAGGTATTAACTTGCAAGATTTTAAGCTTCTCAATATTTATGTGTTTCAGATTAACCTAGCACTATATGAGAATTTCAAGCATCTAATATTTTCTTCCACTATAGCTTATATATTTACCTGACAATTTTATGTACATATTTCTGTGTGTGTGTGTGTGTGTGTGTGTGGTATAGAATAGACAATATTTGAACTAAAACTTATTTTCTACAACAATCCAAACCTTTAAATACTAAGAACATTTTTGTTTGGTTTTAAACTAATAGTACATTGTTTGAGAGAAATAAGTTTCAGAGAATTTAAGTAAGACGTGTTCTCATCAATATTTATTGTCTTCCTATCAATATTATGATATTCTGAAGTTCTAACTTTCAAGATTTTTAAGGTTTATAACACCAAATTTTACCCCAAATTCAATATGTTGATATGAACAAGTAATTTTTAGTACACCACCACTTTTCTCATGTTCTTTAGATATTTTCAGCTTATCTATGTTAAAATAGTTCCTAAATAATAGTTTATTTTGGATGATTGACTACAGGAATTTTGCTCATACAATACCTCCAAAGCATGACATTTCAAATCACATACTCCGTTCACTTGTAACGTTTAAAGCGAATGTCATATCATTACACAATTTATCATTCGGAGGTAGAACAAGATATTTACAAGGACTCCCTCTCTACCTCCACAACTGGAAAAGTATGGCCAAGTCTCATTAAAACCACGCATGCTTGGCTACCGCAGCTGAGTAACAATAGGAAGAAACGGTCTTGAGTTACATATTCAAGGACATATGCCTGGCTCTCAAGGCCCGCTGATACAGGGTGACATACGGCCCTAAGCTTCCGTCTGAATCACTTTTCTACGATCTCTGTGGGAGTGCCCTCCGTGGACTCCCTACTGCGTGCAGCGTCGCTCTCTGGCTCCCACCTCCTGCGCACCTGCCTTCTCAGCCACCTCTACCAACCCTCTTCCTCCAGCTTCCTCAGAAGCCTGTCAGTGATCCCCAAGATCCAGTCCTTGTCTCTTTTTTAATTCTAAATAGTCTCCAGACTTTTTCAACTGATCTCCTGGCTTCTACCTACACCTCCACAGTAATGGACGCCAAAACGCACGGTGCCTCTTCGCTGCGAATCTGTCCTGAGCTTCAGACCTATGCAGTCAGTGACCTCCTAGACATCTCGATTTAGGCATCCCACAGAGGAGACAAGCTCCCCTTGTCCAAAAGAACCTCAGCGTCTTTCCTTCAAAGTCCCTTATTGGTACTATATGCCCCGTCTTGTTAATGACACTAAATTCCTTGGTGCTCAGGTTCCTCATGTTTAACAAAGAAAAATCTGAGTTTAGCATTCTTTAAACCTATTCATCTGCGAGGAAGGCATCAAGCAATAAAACATCACTGGGATCAAGGAGCTGATGAATGACATAGAAGGTGTCTAAAAGAAACGGGCAAACCGGTGTCACGTGAGCAGTAGTTAAAATTAAACTTAGAGGCGCAGAAGTATGTTTGGAAGACAGAAAGGCAGAAATCTTCAAAATGGGTATTCTGGAGGAATGGGATGGGAAGGCTTCAAATAGGAGTTTTAGACTCAGTGGAATAGAGGCTGCACGTGGGGAAGCAGTTTTAATCTTTTTCTTGGCACTGCCTGAAATGTTTTAAGTGATAATGTATTAATTTCAGATTCAGGTGAAATAGTAACTATTTCTAGCTTTACAAGAAAAAAGAAATCAAATTTAAAGGGCAGCAGAACACAAAAATATTTTCAGGCATGATTATTTACTCAATAACTTATCACTGGCAGATACTCAGAAAGACCTACTTAAAGATATCCTTCAGCATGGATAAAAAAATGTACTCGGAAGCAATGAAGAACAAAACTGTTGGTTATTTAAAAGTAAGAATGCATTTTGTCTTCGAAAATACATGAATAATTCTAGACAATTCTAACATGGAAATTACAGGGTACAGGAAAGAAAGAAGGTGTTAATGTTTGTTAAGTTTTTGTTTAAAAAGGAAATTCTGATAGACTTTAAACTTTGAGGAGAAATTAAGTTTTTATATGTATACTAAAATTTTGTAGATAATACTATAGCCATGGCTCTCAAAATATACTCTGGGACTTGTGACAGTCCTGATTTATTACAAAGAATCCACAATGTACTGCCTTTTCCAACCACATATTTGCATGACCCTTTTTTTTTATTGATACACGTCAATTAGAGCAACTTAGTAGAACAGATTAAATGCAGAAGCAGATATGAAAATCCACCTATCGTCCATTGAATCAGATATTAAAGCCATTGTCAAATATAATTCTACCTTTCTCATTCTTTTTATTTGGGAAAATATAGACTTTTTTCAAAATACATTATTTATGTAAACATGTAACAGGCTAAATTTTGTTTGTAACACGTTAATAAATATTTTTAAGACTTTTCATAGAATAAATGTTGAAATATATAACCCACATAAACAAAAGTTCTTTGGAGTCATGAATACATATTATGAATGTAAAAGGTTTACAAAATCAAAATGTTTGAAAACTGCTGCGCTAATGTTATTACATAACTGCTCTACAATGTGTAACATCAAATAAGCTAAAACAAAAAAGGAAAAAATTTAGTCAAAACTTTTTTTTTGATGAAAGGATTCCCACCAACTATTTAACTAACACATCTATTACCTCGAATATTTACCTTTTTTTGTGTGTGTATGCTAACATTTAAGTTCTACTCCTTAACAAATTTTAATTATAATTTATCAACTATAGGCATCATGTTTTACATTAGATCCTCAAACTCATATTATTCCTACAGCTGAAAGTTTGTTGAATCAATTCTATAAAGAGCAAAAAAGGGTAACCCCCTAAAAGTACAGTGAATAGAAAACAAAAAATAAAATGACAAAAATAAGTCCAAATATAGTAATAATAAAAATATTTAAAGGGGTTAAATCCACCTACCAAAATACCAACTATGTTTATTAGACTTCCAAAAAATAAAATGGCACAGAAAAGTTAACAATAAAGACAAATAATAAGCTAAAGAAATTCCAGGCTGACAAAATGGAATTTAAGGAAAAAGCAATAAAAAGGACCACAAGAAATAGTTTATGCTGAGAAAAGGAAAGTCCATTATATATAAAAATCATGAATTTGGCTGCAATTTACTATATACCTCAAAATGAATAGAACAAAAAAAAACAGAATCACAAAGAAAAATTTATGCCACAATAATAGGAAATTTCTAGCTTAATTCTCAAACTGAAACATCGAGGAGACAGAAATGACAAAGAAGGTTTGAATAACAACTTTAACAAGTAAACAGATCAGTTCCAAAGAATTGATGTCATTATTCCCCCAAAAAAAGGAATATTGTACACATTGTCTCTAACCATAAGGCAATAAAATTGGGAATCAAATCCTAAAATATAGCTTCCACTGCCTTCTCCAAGAATTGTACGGAAACTGAAAAAAAAAAGTACTTGTAAACAATTCATTAGCTACATAAAAATAATGAAAACTATATAATAACTGGAATACTAAAATAGTACATACTGAAAATTGTGTAATGTGAATAAAGAAACATTTAGAAGCAAGTTTATACTTTTAACTTCCCATTTGAGAATGAGCTAACCATTCAACTTAAACAAATAGGAAATAACAATGAGGTAAACTCCAAAAAAAGGAAAGAAGCAAAGATTAAAATAAAATTGTATTAAACACAAAATACAAACTTGCACACACATGCACATATAACCAACATAACAGAAAATATTTATTCAAACATAAATATTTGAAAAACAAGACTAATGAAAAATTTCAGTATTAGGAATGGGAGAAAGGGGATTACTACAGACAGATTTAAGATTTTTATTCAAAGTGGAATACAATGAATAACATGTCAATAAATATGAAGACAACTGAAGCTGACAATTTCCTTAGATATTAAAAAATTCAAAAATTTAATCAAGAAAAAAATAAAGCTGACAAATAGCTGAATAAGCATTAAAGAGAACTATCCCTCTAAGAAAGTCACCATGCCTAGATGATTTTAAAATATACTAAATCTTAGAGTAATCCAAAATTTCTAACTTATACAAAATATTCAAGAGAATGGAAATAAAAGACAGGATTAGAAGATGGAAAAAGAATTGTGTGAATCCCATTCAACAGTTATCAAAACATAAGATATTGCAATAAAGTAACAGTATCCTAGGAATTCAAGAATAATTTAACATCTGATAATTTATTTGTGTTAACTGCCATATTACCAGATTAAAAGAGAAAAAAAACAAATAAAATGAGTTACTCAATAAAATTCCGTATCCATTCATAATAAAAACTCTTAGGAAACTAGTGTTAGAAGGAAATTTCAATAGCCCAATAGAGAGGGTCCACCTTATCTCTAGCATTGTGCTTAATGATAAAACTTTAGAAGCAGAAACACTGAAGTCAGGAATAACTGCTATCATTCCTAATATTCAACATTATACCAGTGATAGTAGCCATTATAATAAGACAAGGTAAAAAATAAAGAAATAGAAAAATTGAAAAAGGAAAAGACAAAACTGCCATTATTTGCAAACAATATGCTTGCACAAAAACCCAAAAGAGTCAGCAGGTAACTCTTAAAACTAGTTTGTGATCCAGAAAGCTTGCTAGACACAGGTCAATGTACAAAAATTAATAATATCTCTATATTCCAATTATATCCAAATAAAAAATCTTATTTAAAATAGCAAAATCTATAGAGCACCAAGGAAATCAGAATTACCTTTACACTCTGATTAGAATTCATGGAGGCAGATTGAATGGGTTATAGTTCAGCTCCTTCAATTAGCAGTCTCTTAACATTAGTCAAATTAGTCCATCTCTCTAGACTTTGGATTTTGCATTTGAAAATAGGAATAATAATTGGCACTTTTCCCGGAAGGTTAATGTGAGTATTAAACAATATATACAAGTCACCTAAAATATCTAACTCAAGATGTATAATAGTAGTAGCATTTGTAATGCACATATAGGCAAAACCTATGTGGAGAAATCATAAAATTCTATTCATGGACATAAAAAAATTGACTAAATAGAGAAATATTTGGATATACATGGCCATTATTTTGAAGATGTTGGATTTCCCCATTTTAGTCTATCAGTTCAGTTCATTTCCAGCCAAATTGCCATTAAGATTTTATGGACTGTGAAATACTAAATTTAACATTTGTAAGGAAGAATTAAGCATTCAAGAACAACCAATACAACTTTGAAATATAACAAGGATACTAGGAATTAAAATATATTGCAGAGCTTTAGCAATGATACAGAGAGCACAATAGTTAAGGAATGGACTATAAAGATAAACAGTTCCCTGTACGTATGTGAACTTGGAATATGACAGCATTAAAATGAGTGGGGATTACTCCTTCAATAAATAAGACAACTAGTTTTCCTATGAAACATTACAAAGGGAGATGTTTATTTCACACCAAACACATTTAAAGTCTTCAGAAGAAGTTAAAGATTAACACCTTCACTTAGCAAACAAAATTTAACAGGTACTGCATGTCTACTTCTTTAAAGTTGCAGTGCTTTCCATTCCCCCCAACAATCTACAGGAAAGCCGATTTCCCTACACCTTAGCTGCCAGCCGTTGTTAAAGAATGTGCTGGGTTCTACTGATCTGATGGGTAAAAAAATGACATCTTGTTTTAAACTGCAGTCCTTGACTACTGGTATAGCTGTGACTTTTGTTAGGGAAAAATAAAAAGATTCCTTACCCCTCGTATATTCATTTTAAATCATACAGATCATTTGGGAATTGAAAAGGGAGTAGAATTCAAGCCTAGGAATAAGCAGGAAGAGGAAAGAGGAGTTACCTATACATGCTGTATTGTAAGGTAGTTATGTTGATTTTTTTTAAGCCTATTTAAGACTTGTGCTTTTTATCAGTGAAAATATTTAAGACTCTGAAAATAAAGTATTTTCTTGTTTATTAAAAAGAAAAGAGTTTGCTGTTTCATCCTCCATCTCTTCTCTATGCACCAAGCACTGTCACCTATATAAGCTCATTTGGCCCTCATTTTAATCTTCAGAGGAAAGCAGGGAAATGATTTTTATTTTTGTTGCAGATGAGGTGAGTCATTCTTAGAGAAGTCATTGTGGTTGAGGTGATTAAATGGCAGAAAGAAAACTAGAACTTAGGTCTTCTTACCCTTTGCCTTAGGTTTTTGTCTCTTGGGCCTTTTTCATTTGATTCTGGTATCTTATCACGTAGATGTCCTCATTTATTTATGTCTTGCTGACTTTGTGTCCTTTGTCCTTCTTCCTGATCATTGCACCTAATAGACAGCATTACCTACTCCATGCTTTCAAACAACTTATTGCTAACTTTGCACGTGTAATTCATGGAAGGAACAAAAAGTTCAGCATTAAAAAACCTGGGTTTGAATTTGGACTGTGTTTCATTTCCTGTAAAATGCAGATAATCATTATTCTCCAAAATACGTCGAACTTCAAATGAGATAAATCATTTGTAAATGACTTTCTAAACATTACTGAACACTTGCTGCGTCTGACCTTAGCAGAGGGAATCCAAAAGCCGCAAGCCATTTGGAGAGGCTTTCTATCCTACACAAAACAATTAGAGAACCGTACGTGAGAAAATTCAAATAATTAAAAGGAAAATATAATTACACATTATCATGGTAAAGGTCAAGAATATTTTGGATGAGTTGATCTATTGGCAGAAAAGTTTTTACAAAATAAAATGTATGCAGATTTTTGAAACGTGCAGAAAAGCAATTCTACTTTTTATGTCATATATTTGTATATTATGAAAATGGATACTAAGAGCACACATCGAACTCATAATTATTGGTTCTGAAGAAAAGATAGGTAACAGTTAAAAGAATTTAGCTCTATATAAAATGTCATTTTTCAGCAATACCATCAGAATAAGAATGGGAATCAAACACATTTTGAAAGGGTCACAAATTCAGCAACAGAATCTCTAATGATTAGAATCTACCAGACAAATTTCAGATGGGAAGGGTAGGATGGACCACGCAGTCCATCTCCATTCACGAGAAATTCATTTTTCTTTGCAAGTTTCCTTCAGCCACCACCTTGCCAACCTCCCTTGGGGAGGGAGGAGGATGGTGCCTCTCTTGACACTGAGTCCCACAACCACACAATGTTGTTTTCTTGACTATCTGCATCCGAACTGGTTTTTTAAATATTGCAGAAAACTTTGTGCTGGGAGAGAGCAGAGAAAATAAACCCAGTCCTGCGACGGAACCATCCAAGGAGGCCCCCACACTGCCACCTGCCCAGCTGCCACCTCACCCCTGCTGCTTTCCGTCTCGTCAGCTGAAAAAGTGTCCCTGCCGCAAAACAACCCAACCCATCCTCGTGCGCTTAAACCCCCTCTGGTCACTTTCTCAAGGGTTTTCTCCTGCAGAAGAGGTGACCTCACTGGGTGGTTTGCTGTATTTGAGAGGGTTGGGGGAGGCGGTGGCTGATCTGTCCCTGGTAGGAGGGCAACGCATTAGCTCCTGTACCAGGTACCAGGAGCCGCAAGAGATGGGAGAACCACGACCAGGTCCTGTTGCTACTTCATTTTCACTGAAAACGGAGTGAATCATGTTTTTTTTTTTAACTTGCATAAAAAACTTATTTACCAAATTATCCCCTCTGAATAATAAAGTCATGATCACTCTTGAAAGGACACTCATTTCGAACTGCTAACATAGACATACCCCTTGCAGCATCAACTGCAGCTTCTTTACTTGTGGGCCGGTGCTGCAAATAAACCAGTTCGACAGAGCATGCCCCTTGCGTCCTAAGGACGTACATAGCATCCTCTGGACAACAAGTCCCTGAATTGTATCTTTTTCTATTGCAGTTTAGTGTACTTTTAAAAAGAGTTTTGTCCTTTCAATTCTGAAAGAGAAATCTAGTAGCATTTCCTCTTCTCTTAATTATATCTTCTCTTTTTCATTGGGAAGAGGATTCAAATGATTCATAACAAAAATTTGACCTTGGTGAAAACAGGAAATTGGGCAATTGTTAAGCAGTGTGTTTCTTTAAACAGTTAATACTATTTTCATCCTCATAAAATTTCAACTCTGTCAAACATGGAAGGTGGCACAAGCCAAGAAATACATATCCTACTTTTACTTTTATGACTTTGGAAACCATTAAATAACTGGGGTGGGGTGGCCGGGGAATGAAATACAGCCAAATAAGAGAGAAAATGGGACTCTGTGTCTTTAAGCTAGGGAGAAAAATAAAACCCAGTCATTCCAAATGTATTGCTTTAGTCATCTGGTTTCATTCTATTAATGACCTTTAACATCTGCAAAAATATTGTGAAAAGCTAATTTTGTTTGTACTGAGGTGGTGCAGAACAGTTTCTGGCTGTCACTCTAGCATGTGCTATAAAATAAAATTGTCTTTCAGAGTCTGACAAAAACCTACTGTACAGATCCAGATTATTTACAACATCTAGGAATGAAAAGAAAACAATTTTACAACATGCCAACATGTGAAAAATGAATAGTACTTACCCATTTGTGTGTGTGTTTGTGTGTGTATTAGCGATAGCACATACAGATATCTGCCAAGATTAAAGATCTTTTAATAATATTTTATGGCATTCAACAAAAGTTCTAACCAGCAAAACTATGTCTTGATAAATGTTGTGCTGCTAAAATATGAGCAGGCGTTATTCAACATGGTATGTTTTGATTTACAGCAGGAGTTCTTTAGAAAGGTAAAATGGCCTCATTTCCTCATTTTGACTAGCCTTATGTTTCCATTAATTAAATAGGAATTCTTGAAAAAGAGATAGTGTCGTCGGGATTAACATATTGACTTTACCTCCTTAGAGGCCAAGGTTAAAAATATACGCAGTAGCCAACAAAAAGAATAAATCTAGTCATGCTGGCCTTGTCCTTACATTCACTCATTCTCAACTGCACTGCCCAATTTTGTGAATGATTTGTGGACCCTGCATAGAAGTGCCTGGGCCTGAAGAATGTAGGACTTTCATAGTTCAGTAATTTGATGAGCACCATAGGCCCAGCTCAGGGACTATAGCATAATGGATCTCAAGCTAGGAAAAGCCTTGTGGCCCTCTAGCCAAGGTTTCCATCTGATAATTAAGTCCTCCTCACAACATACCTGCCATGAGCCCTAACACTGATGCATGATAACTTTTAATGAAAGGGAGTTCACAGCCTTTTGAGGCAGCATGCTATTTTGAGATGGCTTGGCTTTCAAAAAGTTTTCAAACTATTGATCTGAAACATTTCTTCTGGGCTGGTCCCTCATAGGACTACAGAGGATTCCCTTCTGCATCACTGTCTTTCACATTTGAAAATAGGTAGGATGTGTCTAGCTCCATTAACACATTAATTATGGCATGACTTAAGACCCACTCATTATCAGAGCTTTTCAGTTATTCATACATAGAAAGCAAAGAATAAGATGGATAAGTAGATGATCAATGGCTAGATAGATCCACTTCTGCAAACATCCTGAAAAAATGGTCACTGAATCACAAAAGACTATCACTTCCCTTGCCTGGGTGTCAAGATTTTGCTAATAAACAGTATCATTTGGCAGATACAACACATTGTCTACCAAGGCTGAGCTTACCAGCTTAGTCAAAATTGCCAAGCCTTTCACCATAGCTCCTCCTGAATCTGCACTGATGGCTTTCAGGACCTAGCTCAGAACTTCACATCATGTGTTTTAAGCTTGATATTATGAAATTTGACCTATAATTCTACTATGTTCTATCTTGGGCTGACCTACAAAGAAAAATACCCACCCTTTCTGGCATTCAGTCATCTACATCATCCAGTACACTGTCAAAACCACCCAAAGGACGGGTCAGGAAACCACACCTTCCCACTGGAACGTGCATAAGATTAACCCTCTTGTCTTCAGTCAGTTTTATTTTGGTCTCCTAGCTGTAGTCACAACGGAGGGAGTTTCAAACTGGCACTGAAGGATGCCGAATAAGTGAGAGGATAGAGTTCTCTGTATGGGTGGGAAGAGGCTGTGATCTATAAGGAATTTCCAAGTCAGTTGACATGGTTTTCAGATAAATAAGGTTTTATTTTAACCTCTTCTTTCTGGTGGCCTGTTCTCACCCCACTCAGTGATCATTTCCCAACTCTTGCAATACCACAATGAATGGACTTACGGGTGTTGTATTTTCTTTCACCTCCAAATATGTACAGTTTCATAAAGGACCGTCTGTCATTTTGAGATTCCATGCAGAAAACAATACACTAAAGTTCTGTTGTCATAGCAACCACACCCAAGTCCCCAGTGCAAACTCTGTGGTCGTTCCTAGCTTCAGATTCTATCCAACATGGGTGTTAAAATTTCAGAAGATTTAGCTTCCAAATATTTGTTACCTGTTTACCATTAATGTTTAACCTATTACACATCAAATTTCAATGAACTAGATTGTAATAATATTTACAGGAAGGAGGAGCAAAAGTGTCTTCTATAAGCTGTGATTTGTTTTATTTTAGGTTAGTTTTGTTAGAGAGAAGTTAAGTTGTGGTTTGAATTCTGGAGAGATACCCATATGTAGCAATCAAACCTTTCTTTTCACTTTGCTGAAGACCAATTTTAGAAGAGGCAAGAAAAAAATTCAGCTCATTGTTCATATGCTTGTCTCCTATCTCATCTATTCCAGAGCATCTGTGCCACATTCTAGCAGGATAAAGGAACTAAGAATGTATTCCGTGAAGAAAGAGGGGGAAAGCACAGTTTTTCATCTTGATTTACTTTCTTTTCTTCAGAGACTATCTTTTACTTATCTTTAACTTCTTTTCTGTCCCATAGGCATGGAAACGATTCATTTTCTTTCCCTTTTATTTGCCATCTTTAACAGTCTTCACAGAGGCATGTCTGCCTGGCACTGAGTGATACTGGTTCATAGGGAAGTTAAGTCAAATCTCTGTTCTTCCTTCTACTGCTTAATGTCTTCAAGCATGTTACAACTTTTTAATTCTTTTTAAATCAAGAAACTGAGATCCAGTCATCTTCAGTTACTTATTCAGGAGACAACACAAATTGCCTGAGTAGCAGAAGGAAAAGAAGTGGTGAGGCTATTAGCCAGGGGCCACTGCAAAAATCTGGGCAGGGAGTAGAAATAGAGCAATAGGAACAGAGAGAAAGATACTGATTGCAGAAAATATCTTAGGACATTCATTCATTCATTCAGCCATATGGCAGTCACCATCCAGTTTGCTGTAGGAGAAGGAATGCAAAAATGGGTCACAGGGGACCCTGACAACTGGGGGTGTGGGAAAATGGCTCTGTCTCATGCGGTTGGCAGGGATTAAATAGGTACAAGTGTTTGATAGGGTAATTTATCAGTATATATTTTTTGAAGTGTAAATAATTTTATTTCATTGTTACTATACTTATGATGCATGGTCATTATTCACAACATTGAAAAAGAAGGGAAATATATTTTCAAAAATATTCAGAGTCTCACCAACTAAATAAAGGTAATCATTCTTAAATTTTGGCATACATTCTTCTAGATTTTTTTCAGCTATGTAACATAGCTGATATACATATACATTATTATATAATAAAATACAGTATGAGTAATACATATTGAAAATATGTATATGCTATATATATTTATATATAACAGCTATGTAAAGGTATATGTATGTATTTTTAAGTTTATACATAAATGTATATATGTTCATATGTATTTATATAAGTATTATAATTGTTTCACCAAGTAGAATTAATATTTCTAGAATATAAAAAAAAGCATCAAAAATAATGGGTGCCAATTTACATTTCACTCCAGCTTTTTATACATCTTGGCATTCTTTGTTTTTGTTGTGTGTGATTTACTGGGTATTAGAGCCACATGACCGACTAAACCCTTCTGGGGTCTTCTGGGGTCTGCAATTCCTTGATTCTTTGTCATCAGTCACATATACCTTAATTTTGTTCCTTCCTAACACTTTTCTCAATAAGCTCATTGAAAGAGTGAAATACTCCCAATATTTCCTCTTCGAGGGATTTCATAAACATCCTGCAGAACTTCCCTCAAGCCTGACTGAATAGGCGTCACCTCTGCTGAGGACTACTGTAGTTCTAACACACTGGGTACTATATTACTTTAAACCAATTTAATCTTCATACTTTCAATGTACAGCCTCCAATCTATTTTCCCGATGGTCTGCTGCAACAATCCAGGCTTCTTAATAAAGATGTGTCCCCTCCAGTGAACCTGTGCTTAATAAAATAACGATGAAGTTATGGAGTGAATGTGTATTCCCCCCTCCCCCAGTCCGTACGTTGAAGCCCTAACCCCATTGTCACTATATTGGGAATAGATTCTTTACGGAGGTAATTAAAGTTAAATGAGGTCATGAGGGTAGGGTGGGGCCCTAGTCCAGTAGGGACAACCAGCAGAGCACATGCATTCTGAAGCACAGTCAGAAGGTAGCCGTCTGAAAGTCGGGAAGAAAGGTCTCACAGAAACCAGCCCTGTCATTATCTTGATCTTGGAATTCCAGCCTCCAGGACTGTGAGAAAATTTATTTCCATTGTTTAAGCCACCCAGTCTATAGCATTCTGTTATGATAACCTAAGCAGGCTAATACAGATTTTGGGGGCCAAGAACTGGGGTGCTGATATAACAAATACCTAAGAATGTAAAAGACGCTTAGAAACTGGGCAGTTTGTAGAGGCTAGAAGAGTTTTGAGTGTATGTTGGAAAAAGCTAAATTGTTTTAAAGAGAATTGTTGGCAGAAAATGGACATTAAAGATCCTTCTGATGAGGTCTCAGACTGAAATGAGAAACATGTTATTGGAAACTGGAGGAAGGCAATCTTTGTGATAAAATGGCAGGAAACTTGGCTGAACTCTGTTCTAACGTTTTGTAAGAGGTGGAACTTGTGAGTTATGACTTTGGATATTTAGCCGGGGAGGTTTCTAAGCAGAGTGTTGAAGGTGTGGCCTGGTTCCTCCTTACTATTTATAGTAAATTGCAAGAGGAGAAAGGTACAGTGAAGGAATTGTTAAGCAAAAAGAAACAAGAACTTGAAGATATGGAAAAATCTCAGCCAATCCATATTGTAAAAAGAGAGGAAGCAGAGGGGCTCAAGATGGCGGTGTGAGTAGGGTGGCGGAAATCTCCTCCCAAAACCATATAGATTTTTTAAAATACAACAAATACAACTATTTCTAAAAGAGAGACCAGAAGATACAGTACAACAGCCAGGCTACATCTACATCTGCGAGAACTCAGCATCTCATGAAAAGCATATGATACAAAGCTGTAACCCAGCAGGAACTGAGCATTCCCCCCACCCCAGCTCACCAGCGGGAGGAAAAGAACCAGAGTGGGGAGGGAGTGGAAGCACAGGACTGCTAAATAACCAGCCCTGGTGATCTGCACTGGGAGCACAGACACACATTGCATGGTGTACTGGATATTAGAGAAACGGAAAAGTAAAATCCGAGATGGAGACTGCAAGCGGGTCCCCACAGCCAGCTCCCCTGGGACAAAAGAAAAGTGGGTGCTTTTTAAAAAATCTTAAAGGGACAAGGGCCCAACAGCTGGACAAAATCATCCCAGCACACTCAGCCCAGCAGGCTGGGAATCTTGAGGAACTTCAGGCTCCCTAACCCCCTGGGGGGTGAAGCAGCCCTGAAGCCCCTCACGGTGATAAGCAGCCTGCCATTCATTCCCCCCTGGCCGGTGCTTCAAGCAAACCAGCTGACCTGCCACAGCTGCTGAGCAGCAGGAGAACAGCCCCGCCCATAGCAACCACACAGAGTCTCCTCCTAGTGCACGGTTAACCGGGAGAGACAGAGGGAGCCAGAGCAAGGTCCAGAAGGCAGGAAGGGGTGCCATTCTCACAGGAGAACACACCCGGCGTGTCTGCCACCCCCCTGCAGTGTGCCAGGTTTTCCCAAAGGCCGCCCCGCCCACGGCAGCTCAGGAGATTATCCCAGAGACTGCTCCCGGTGTGCGGGTAGACGGCACTGGCAGCGGAAGCCAGAGCAAGGTCCGGAAGGAATGAAGGGGCACCGTTCTCACAGGAGAACACACTTGGCGTGGCTCCGACCCCACCACAGTGCACTAGGCTATCCCGAGGGCCACCCCACCCACGAAGCTCAGGGGATTATCCCAGACATTGCTCCTTGTGTGCAGGTAGACGGCACAGGCAACAGAGAAGGGCAAGGTGACCAACAAGCAGGAAGGGACTTTGTTCTCCCAGCTGACACGCATGCAACCTGCCTGTGACCACTTTTATCACCATGAAAAGGTAGAAGAATCTGGTCCAGTCAAAAATCACTCAGACAACCCCAAAAAGAGGGCCTGGTGAGATAGATATAACCAATATTCCTGAAAAACAATGAAAAATAAGAGTCATAACCATGCTGATAGACCTGCAGAGAAATATGCAAGAGCTAAGGGATGAAGTCCGGAGGGAGATAACAGAAATGACACAATCAATATAAAGTCTTAACGGCAGACTGGATGAGGTGCAAGAGACTGTCAATAGAATAGAAATAAGAGAACAGGAGTACAGAGAAGCTGAGGCAGAGAGAGATAAAAGGATCTCTAGGAACTAAAGAATTTTAAGATAACTGTGTGACCAATCCAAATGGAACAATGTTTGTATTATATGGGTACCAGAAGAAGAAAAGAGAGAAAAAGGGGTAGAAAGTGTCTTTGAAGAAATAATTGCTGAAAACTTCCCCAAGCTGGGAAAGGAAATAGTCTCTCAGACCATGGAAGTGCACAGATCTCTCAACACAATGGACCCAAGGAGGACAACATGAAGACATATAATAATAAAAATGGCAAAGATCAAAGACAAGGACAGAATATTAAAGGCAGCCAGAGAGAGAAAAAAGATCACCTACAAAGGAAAACCCATCACACTATCATCAGACTTCTAAACAGAAGCCATACAGGGTATAAGAGAATGGTATGATATATTTAATGCAATGAAACAGAAGGGCCTTGAACCAAGAATACTGTATCCAGCACGATTATCATTTAAATTTGAGGGAGGGATTAAACAATTCCCAGACAAGCAAAAGTTGAGGGAATTTGCCTCCCACAAACCACCTCTACAGGATATTTTAAAGGGACTGGTCTAGATGGAAGTTCTCCTAAGGCTAAACAAATGTCACCAGAGAAAATAAATTCACAGCGAAGAAAGCAGACCAACCAAATACTAACTAAGGGCAAAAAATAAAATCAACTATCCACAGAAGCAGTGAAAGGAAACACAAAAGAGTACAGAATAAAACACCTAACATATAAAGAATAGAGGAGGAAGAATAAGAAGGGAGAGAAATTAAGAATCATAAGACTGTGTTTATAATAGCTTAATAGGAGAGTTAAGTTAGACAGTTAGATAGTAAAGAAGCTACCCTTGAACTTTGGTAACCATAAATCCAAAACCTGCAATGGCAGTAAGTACATATCTATCGATAATCACACTAAATGTAAATGGACTAAATGCACCAATCAAAAGAAGGGATAAAAAAGCAAGACCCATCTATACACTGCTTACAAGAGACTTACCTCAAACCCAAAGATACACACAGACTAAAAGTGAAGGGATGGAAAAAGATATTTCATTCAAACAATAGGGAGAAAAAACCAGGTGTTGCAGTACTTGTATCAGACAAAATAGAGTTCAAAAAGAAGAAAGTAACAAGGGATAAAGATGGGCATTACATAATGATAAAGGGGGCACTCCAACAAGAGGATAGAACCATTATAGATCTATAAGCACCCAACACAGGGGCACCCCACATATGTGAAACAAATACTAACACAATTAAAGAAGGAAATAAAATGCAATGCATTCATTTTAGGAGACTTCAACACACCGCTCACTTCAAAGGACAGATCAACCAGACAGAAAATAAGAAAGGACACAGGAGCATTGAACAACACACTAGAACAGATGGACCTAACAGACATCTACAGAACTCTACACCCAAAAGCAGCAGGATACACATTCTTCTCAAGTGCACATGGAACATTTTCCAGAATAGACCACATACTAGGCCACAAAAAGAGCCTCAGTAAATTAAAAAAGATTGAAATTGTACCAGCCAACTTCTCAGATCACAAAGGAATAAAACTAGAAATAAATTGTACAAAGAAAACAAAAAGGCTCAAACACATGGAGGCTTAACAACATGCTCCTAAGTAATCAATGGATCAATGAGCAAATTTAAACAGAGATAAAGCAATATATGGAGACAAATGAAAACAACAGCACAAAGCTCCAACTTCTGTGGGATGCAGCAAAGGCAGTTCTAAGAGCAAAATGTATAGCAATCCAGGCCTATTTAAAGAAGGAAGAAAA
This sequence comes from Phataginus tricuspis, assembly GCA_029783875.1. NCBI lineage: Eukaryota > Metazoa > Chordata > Mammalia > Pholidota > Manidae > Phataginus > Phataginus tricuspis. The sequence continues at coordinate 14,227,507 of JAQQAC010004068.1, forward strand.
ATTCCAAATGAATAGTCTAAATTCACAATTATTGAAACTGGAAAAAGAAGAACAAATGAGGCCCAAAGTCAGCAGAATGAGGGACATAATAAAGATCAGAGAATAAATAAGCAAAATTGAGAAGAATAAAACAATAGAAAAAAATCAATGAAACCAAGAGCTGGTTCCTTGAGAAAATAAACAAACTAGATAAACCCCTAGCCAGACTTATTAAGAGAAAAAGAGAATCTACACACATAAACAGAATCAGAAATGAGAAAGGAAAAATCACGACAGACCCCACAGAAATACAAAGAATTATTAGAGAATACTATGAAAATCTATATGCTAACAAGCTGGAAAACCTAGAAGAAATGAACAGCTTCTTAGAAAAATACAACCTTCCAAGACTGACCAAGGAAGATACAGAAAATCTAAACAGACCAATTACCAGCAACAAAATTGAATCGGTAATCAAAAAACCACCCAAGAACAAAACCCCTGGACCAGATGGATTCACTGCTGAATTTTATCAGACATATAGAGAAGAAATAATACCCATTCTCCTTAAAGGTTTCCAAAAAATGGAAGAGGAGGGAATACTTCCAAACTCATTCTATGAAGCCAACATCACTCTAATACCAAAACCAGGCAAAGACACCACCAAAAAAGAAAATTATAGACCAATATCCCTGATGAACATAGATGCAAAAATACTCAAGCAAATATTGGCAAACCAAATTTAAAAATACATCAAGAGGCTTATACACCATGATCAAGTCGGATTCATCCCAGGGATGCAAGGATGGTACAACAATCGATAATCCATCAACATCATCCATCACATCAACAAAAAGAAGAACAAAACCCACATGATCATCTCCATAGATGCTGAAAAAGCATTTTACAAAATTCAACATCCATTCATGATAAGAACTCTCAACAACATGGGGATAGAGGACAAGTACCTCAACATAATAAAGGCCATATATGACAAACCCATGGCTAACATTATACTTAACAGTGAGAAGCTGAAAGCTTTTCACCTAAGATCAGGAACAAGACAGGGATGCGCACTCTCCCCACTGTTATTCAACATAGTACTGGAAGTCCTAGCCATGGCAATCAGACAAAGCAAAGAAATAAAAGGCATCCAGATTGGTAAAGAAGAAGTCAAACTGTCACTATTTGCAGATGAGATGATATTGTACATGAAAAACCCTAAAGACTCCACTCCAAAACTAATAGAACTAATATCTGAATTCAGCAAAGTTGCCGGGCACAAAATTAATACACAGAAATCTGTTGCTTTCCTATACACTAATGATGAACTAGCAGAAAGAGAAATCAGGAAAACAATTCCATTCACAAGCACATCAAAAAGAATAAAATACCTGGGAATAAACCTAACGAAGGAAGTGAAAGACGTGTACTCGGAAAACTACAAGACACTCTTAAGAGAAATTAAAGAGAATACTAACAAATGGAAACTCATCCCATGTTCTTGGCTAGGAAGAATTAATATTGTCAAAATGGCCATCCTGCCTAAAGCAATCTACAGATTCAATGCAATCCCTATCAAAATACCAACAGCATTCTTCAATGAACTGGAACAAATAGTTCTAAAATTCATATGGAACCACAAAAGACCCCAAATAGACAAAGCAATTCTGAGAAGGAAGAATAAAGCAGGTGGAATTTCGTTTCCCAACTTCAAGCTCTACTACAAAGCCACAATAATCAAGACAATTTGGTACTGGCGCAAGAACAGACCCACAGACCAATGGAACAGAATAGAGAGTCCAGATATTAACCCAAACATATATTGTCAATTAATATACGATAAAGGAGCCGTGGATATACAAAGGGGAAATGATAGCCTCTTCAACAGCTGGTGTTGGAAAAACTGAACAGCTACATGTAAGAGAATGAAACTGGATCATTGTCTAACCCCATACACAAAAGTAAACTCAAAATGGATCAAAGACCTGAATGTAAGTCATGAAACCATAAAACTCTTAGAAAAAAAACATAGGCAAAAATCTCTTGAACATAAACATGAGCAACTTCTTCATGAACATATCTCCCCAGGCAAGGGAAACAAAAGCAAAAATGAACAAGTGGGACTATATCAAACTGAAAAGCTTCTGTACAGCAAGGACACCATCAGTAGAACAAAAAGACATCCCAAAGTATGGGAGAACAGATTCATAAATGACATATCCGATAAGGGGTTGACATCCAAAACATATAAAGAGTTCACACACCTCAGCAAACAAAAAGCAAATAAGCCAATTAAAAAATGGGTAGAGGAGCTGAAGAGACACTTCAAACCACAATGAGATATCACCTCACACCAGTGAGGATGGCCAATATCCAAAACACAAACAACAACAAATGTTGGCGAGGATGCAGAGAAAGGGGTACCCTCCTACACTGCTGGTGGGAATGCAAATTAGTTCAACCATTGTGGAAAGCAGTATGGAGGTTCCTCAAAAAACTCAAAATAGAAATACCATTTGACCCAGGAATTCCACTCCTAGGAATTTACCCTAAGAATGCAGAGCCCAGTTTGAAAAAGACACATGCACCCCTATGTTTATCGCAGCACTATTTACAATAGCCAAGAAATGGAAGCAACCTAAGTGTCCATCAATAGATGAATGGATAAAGAAGAGGTGGTACATATACACAATGGAATATTATTCAGCCATAAGAAGAAAACAAATCCTACCATTTGCAACAACATGGATGGAGCTTGAGAGTATTATGCTCAGTGAAATAAGCCAGGTGGAGAAAGACAAGTATCAAATGATTTCATTCCTCTGTGGAGTATAACAACAAAGAAAAAACTGAAGGAACCAAACAGCATCAGATTCACAGAACCCAAGAACGGACTAATAGTTACTAAAGGGAAAGGGACTGGGGAAGATGGGTGGGAAGGGAGGGATAAGAGGGTAAAGGGGCATTACGATTAGCAGACATAATGTAGGAGGGGCACGGAGAGGGCTGTACAACCCAGAGAAGACAAGTAGTGATTCTATAGCATCTCACTACGCTGATGGGCAGTGACTGTAATGGGGTTGGTGGTGGGAACTTGATGATGGGGGAGTCTAGTAACCATGATGTTGCTCATGTAATTGTAGATTAATGATACCAAATTTTTTAAAAAATCTACCCAACAAAATTAAATTAAATCAAGCACAAAAAAAAAAAAAGAGGAAGCACATTTTGGAGAAAACACCAAGAGTGTAGCTGGACAATCAATCCATAAGGAGATTACCCATGGATTTAATCAGTCATTTCAGCAGAAACCAGGAATAGAGATGAGATTATACCAGCAGAGACACTGCCTGTTTGGAATAAGGGGACAGGAAGGCTTTTGGACTTCTGGGATTCTACCATTCAGGACAATAGAACCATCCAGCATATGCCTTATCCCTCAAAAAAGGGAAACAATCATCCCAAGGGTGATTCAGAGATCAGCAGGATTGCCACTGTGACCACAGACCCAGAAGACAAAGGCCTCAGGCAAGGCTGCTCCTCCTGCTTCAGAGGCTGAAGCTGCCTCCTTAGGCCCAGGTGCCCCGCTACTCCCATCCAGGGCCTCAGGGGCAAGGTTCCGCCCATGGCCAAAGGGCAAGGCTACCGCCCCAGTGGATCTGGAAGGCAAAGCCACCACTCCGGTAGGCCTGGAGGGCAGAATATCAAGCCAAAGATTATTCTTGAGTCTTCGGATCTAATGGAATTTTCCCTGCTAGGTTTTGGACTTGCTTGAGACCATCACCCCTTTCTTCTTTCTGATTTCTTTGGAATGGGAAGATAGGTCCTATGCCTCTCCCACAGGGTACTGCATTTTGTATTCTGGAATTTTGGAATCATATGCTTGTCTGGTTTCATGGGCTCACAGCTGGAGAGGAATTTTGCCTCAAAGTGAATCATACATTAAATTTCATCCATATCTCATTTAGATGACATTTAGATAAGATTTTGGACTTTAAAGTCGATTCTGGAATGTGTTAAAACTTTTGGGGGCAGTTGGGTCAGGATAAATGTTTATTCCTATGAGGGAGACATGAATTTTGGTGGACAGAGGACAGAATGCTATGGGTGGAAGTGTGTGCCTCCCCCTCTACCAACCTCCAGTTCATATGTTGAAGCTCTACCCCTAATGTGACTGTATTTGAAGACAGAGCCTTCAACGAGGTCATTAAGAATACATGAGGTCATAAGGATGGAGCCCTAACCTAACAGGCTGGTATCCTGATAAGAAGAGGAAAAGACACCAAGATGCACACGCATGTAGGAAGGGCCGGATGAGAAGACAGTGAGAAGGTGGCCATCTGCATGCCAAGAAGAAATTCCTCACCAGGAACCAACCCTGCCAGTACTTTGATATGGGGCTTTTAGCCTCCAGATCTGTGAGAAAATAAAATTCTGTTTTTAAGCATCCAATCTGTGGTATTGTTATGGCGGGCTGAGCAGAGTGGTGCAGATGCATAAGGCTCTGCCCTCAAGGGGTTTACAACCTACTTGTGGGGAAAGTGTTTCATTCCCTTTGCCTCAAGCCTCACTAACTTAGGCCATACAAGAACACCACAATAACAGTCCTTTTCCAGATGAATTCTCTTCTGCGGAACACGGCAATCCCATCCTATCTTAAACTTGTCCAACTAATAAAGGAAATCCTCAGGTTCTACTATGGTATCAAAAATGTGCTGGAAAATCTAGTTCTTCTGGATAACATATGGATGTTTGTGGCCATGTAATCTCCATTCAATTCTCTAACGTGTGTTCACAGAAAGTGAGGTCCAGCACAAATGTTCCCGAGTCCCAGAGAAGACTGTCGCCTTCCCCTCTTCCTTTAACTAGCTGTATGCCACAGAGAGGCCTCTTTGCTCGACTTGTGCCATGAAAGCTTCAATAGTCACCTCACTGAAATAGATGGAAAATATTCTCAGCCCAATAACATCACAGGCTGCAACACAAGGCACAAAATCATGTTGACATGTACCTTCAGTATATTTCAGAGATTTTCTTGACACACCTCTATTATTTTTATAAGCTATTCATGGAACCCATTTATCTCAGGTCTTAGGGGAAAATCTTGGGGATCTGACTAAAATATCATTTGACAAAAGTCACACTTAGAATTGCCTTTTTTACCAAGTTTGCCTCCTTGACTTTGACCAGGTATAGATACATTTCTTCCCCCATGAAAATAGATGCTTGAGGTGCTGCCCACATCCCTCTAAATAGACCTGATCGTGTCTGACCCTATAACATGCCTACTTGAGGTCCTGCTGAAGGACCGCCACTGCATGAAGCATGTGTGCATGAGGAGCGCTGTGCAATACAGAAGTGTGATACATATGGGACAATAATGAAAGCTAATTTTTATGGAACTCTCATCATGTACCTTGACTTGGATGTTTTACCTTCATTTGATTATTTAATCTTTACAACTTCCCTACATGAAAGATGATATTATTGCTGTGATCTACAAGGGGAGGGTCTACATGTACCTTAGACATATTATACAACTTGTCCAAAGGGAATGACATAACCAGGATTCAAACTTAGTTTTGTTCACTATAGCAGCTATGCTATTAACCTCCACACTTGACATGTTAAAGAAGCATTATTATGAGAAGTTCAAAGAAACAAGAAATTGGTAATTCTCAGGGTAGTCTGTTGAGAAGGTATAACTTAAAATGGCCCTTGAAACAGGGATAGAGTGCTAAGGAATGGAGACTGACGATAGGTATGTAGGCTCAGAAAAGATTCATATTAAAATCAAGATGAAGGGATTCTATTAGATTTTCTAAGGAATGTTAAAGGAACTGGGAACTTCAGATCTTGTGAACAGAAAGTTGAAACAATGTCGTAATGTCTCTCATGTTATAATTATATACTGAGGTTATAATGATACACTATCATGGAGGTCGCTTCCTCAGAAGGTGAGAAACAATGAAATCCCTAAGCTAACACATTAGAGATTTCAAGCTTTCATAATGATGAAATAGAATGATGAAGTTCAAGACTGTTTCACCAGCAAAGATGACCATGTTGCCTTCAAAGGTGTCAGGTCACTAGGCCTTCCCTAATCCCCATGGAGACCTAGAAACATTCCTCAGTGCGGGTTTATCCAAGCCTGGTGAGTGGAGTGCAAGCCTCCTTCTGTCCATATAGACCATACTTCCTCTTTAGAGGTGGAGATGTAAATCAGGAGAGTCTGTTCTAAAAGGGTCTGTTTGAAGTTTCACGCATCTGAAGTTCATGCAACTGTGGCCTTCAAGTGGTAGAAATGGTGTTTGTGTATGTGGGTGTCTCTATATGTCTCATGCTTGTATATATGTATTTATGTACATGTGTGTGCAATTTTAAAAATCCTGAATTACTCTTTTTACATTCTTTTACACTTACAGCATGTTTTAAAGATGATAGAAATTATGTAGGCATTCTCAGTCTTTTGAAAAGTACCTCTCTTTGGAAATCCATGGCTGACATAGGGAGTGAAGAGCAGTAAGAGACATGAGTTCACCTTTATACCTAGCTTACATTCAAAAGAGAAAAATAAAGGCTGTTGAACACATTCATGTTAATGCCTCAATTACTTGAAGTGGATAATCAGCTTAACACTATAAAGACGATATTGAATATCTGTTGATTTTTCTTTGGTATTGATTGCTGTGCTTTGACATACTGTTCTTGTTATTATGCACCAAGACACCACCTGGCATCATTGTCTGTCTTAACTACTCACACATCAGATGTTCATCCTTTTTTGCAGTTTTTCTTCATCCTGTACAGTTGCCCATGCCTATGCCTAGAACTCAAGACATGGTTTATTGGTTTAAGCAACCGAGTTTATATTTTAAAGTAATATTTGATGAAAACAGTGCAGTATCAGACAGAAATACCTGAAATTCAATGGCACATTTTTCCAGAGTGCATTTTTCTCAAATTTCTCTCTCTCATTTTAGGTAACACTTCAGTTTCTTAACAGGTAAAGGTCCAAGTGTAAACTGTAGGTACACCATGACATATATTCTTTGCATAAATATCTTTAGGTGAACGACCAAAATATGTGTGCATATTTATTGGATGACAATTATAATGTGAATTACTATCATCAGCTTCCCAAAAAAGCATACGCTTACCTAGAGCACTTGTTCTACCTGGCATCACGCAGGCCATGTGTGGCCCCCAGGTAGCTCCAGCACCTGAATGGCTCATGAAGAACACTCTCTACAAAGCCTGGGCTTGCCCTTGTAAGCAATACCCATCAAGTCAAAATCCTGCCAAAAATCTGTCCCGACCAATTTCCTTCCCTTCACTGTATAAGTGCGGGAACATACCAGCTTTCTGTTTCCACAGCTCACCTGGTATAAAAGCACCAACCATGTTGACTGCCCATTGTCCGTTAGTCTAAGAAAGTCCATCAGTCCAACCCCACGCAGCAGCCTGAGGTCTAGGATGTTTCTAACAGTGTACAGCTAAGAGCCAAGCCCCTGAGTATCCCCAAAGCCGCTAACCCCAAACCTCACTAAGCGTGAAGCTTCTGAAAACCACCATGAACGCAGACTTTCCATCTCCCACTGAACATGTCCACGCTCTGTGACACCTACCACAGAGTCACAGCTCTCTTGACCCTTGTAATCTGTGGTGTTGGCCCTTCTGGGCAGCACCCCTGCACCGCCCTGGCTCAGGCCAGATCCCACAGTACCTCCTGCAAAAAACCATTTAGGCTAATGATGAGCCCCAACTTGCCCAAGGGCCCCAGTTCTTCAGCTGATAGCAGATGCTCCTAGCTGGAAATTGGTCTTAAGAAATTCCCCAGAGAATGTGGCAATGGCTGCTTCCTAGAGAAACTAGAACCTGCTCTCTCTGGAGCTGTGAACTTTCCAATTTAAAAATCAGAATCTGAGTTGCAGCTGGAGAAAAAACACTATGCCTTCTAACCCAGGAGAAATATGATAGGTGTTGATATTTTAAATCTAAAATGAAGATATTTAAGAAAGAAATCTCACTGGTTGGTGAATAGTGAGCTCCACAATGCTTATTTTTATGTGCTCTCTTCCAACATGAAGTGGCCTGATTCTGCTCTAAAGGAGTTAGTTTTCCATGCTAAGGAAAAGGCTAATTTTAAAGACTTTTCACAGTCTATATGCCTCCCTCTAAAACACACACACGCGCATGCACATTGTTTCAGTTCTATTAGGAATTGGCTAGGAAAATAAGATTGAATTGACAAATTTTTATTTTCACATAAAAATGGGTTTTGGCATCTTGGGTTCTCTCAGAGAACACAGAAATTGATATTTTTAGTATTCAGACCTCTTATTTTCCTCTATGTAACTTGTAGGCTTCCATCTGATCTAGAACTACTAAACAAGCAATGAGGAGGGTGAATTGTCATAGAACACACTATCTTGAGAACAGAACTAAGATACTGAATTGTTGGTGTTCATTTGATGCTTGCAGTGGACCAAGAACTAGAAAGTTGGTCTGCAAGCTGCCCTGCAAGAAGAAAATGTAGAATAGAAGGTACTGAAAAGGATTTGCAATGAACTTTCTCTCCTGAACCTTCTCTCCTGAAAGCATATCATCCTTTTCTCTTTTGCAAAAGTAGCTCTTTGGGTTTCCCTGTAGCTCTGACCGAGACTCAGCTGGCTCTTTTCCATCAAATCGCCGAGGCAACCAGGGCGGAGATTCCCTGTGGTCAGCGCTGGGATTTTGCCCATGGTGGGCAATGTGTGTTATCATATCAGTGCCATTAGCTGCAGGGTAGGTTCCAGGGATACAGGAAGCCAGATCTTGATGTTTCTTTTTGCTAGAACCTACCATCACACGTCAAGTCATTAATATCTGATTAACTTATACTATCCACATGGCTGAAAATAAAACCATCTTCAGGTTTTATCATTGCCATGTCTTCAACCAGCCTTGCTTCCACCCTCAAATCAGCGTCAACATAGAGAGTTAAAACTCGCCCAGCCCCAACTAAAAGCTTCTTAACACTTAGTCTTGTAGCAATGATTTATTTCCCCATTTTTCCCCCCAACTCTTCAAACAGATTCAAGAAGCAGGTCCATTTCCTGGTTATGTCTCTTATTAGCTGTGTGAACTTGTGCAAATCACTTCCTTTGTCCCAAGTTTCAGTTTTCATGTGAGAAAACTGAAGGAAATAATGCTCATTTCACAGCATTATTATGGGAATCAAATAAGATATATCTAGGTGAAAGTGCTTTAATAAAGGATATAGAATGTGTACATACCTTGCACAATTGGGGCTACTTCCTCAAATGGGTTGGCATCCTCTTTCCCATCTTATATCAAAATACCTCTAATGAATCACATCTTCAGGAGAATCCATAGGACCTATATTTGTTCCCCAATAAAAGAGCTGGTCCTGCTGTAATAGAAATCTGGGCTCCATCTGAACTAGCATAAGCTTTCACTTGGATTATTAACAGTGCAGTCAGAAGATGTAAAATATTAGAACCCAGGAATTTGAAGAGGAATTGTTATTGTGCTTTTTAAAATGAAAGAATGCATTTTGGAGAGTAAAGAGTCAAATCCTCCCAGCCTGAGTTATCAGGCCGGCCCATCACTCCCTCTTGCAGCTATTAGCCTCTCATAATGTAAAACATTTCTTCATTTCCAGCAGATAATACTTTCAGTGAAAACGTAATTTTTGAAGTCTATTACTCGCATTCTTAGTGAATAGCACAATGTAGCATTTTGTTCTAATATGCCATTGAAATTGTTTGAGTAGGTACGCCATGGAATCAAATACAAAATGTCAAAATGGTTTCCATTAACTATGCGCATTTGCACTACTTCCGCTAATGGCCATGTTTTTGTTCTTTTCCTTCATCTTTACATCTATAAGATGAAATGATTCAGTCTATGTAACTGAAAGTACATTGAAAAGGTAGAGAGAAAATTACAAAAGCATCCAGCCACAATTCCACCCACATACTTTATTTTATAATGAAGCTTAATAATGATAGAAACTGTCGCTAGATTTAAACATCAGTCATTTCAGCAATTGTAGTTAATGTGAGTATCTCATCCCGAGTAATGCTTTATAAAAACATGGCAGGGACTGTGTATTATGTGGAACTGCAGTGTCATAATAAAATCTTAACTAGATGCTATTACTGTAATATATATTATGTTAAAAGAAATTTTCTTCAACTTGAAAGATAAAATAAGTACTGTGTTTCCTTCAACATCATACATTCAGAGAAAATCATTTTACTTGGAAGAAAGTTGTTTTTTTCTGTTCTACACTTAGCATAAGCACAAATGAACACCCACCACTTATTATAATAGGTGTTGTACTGATGTATCTTGGTGGTAAATATACAACAAAAATAATTTTTTTGAAAAAAAAATTAATTTCTCGTTCTTACACAATAAATATTTTTGGCCCCCGGAAGTGTAGGAGTTGTCCCCTTCAATCTGCCTTGAGATGGAAAGGATATTCCCAGTGGCCAGACCCAAGTCCCAACCCGAAGCGAACTCAGAGACCAGGGAGCAGCGCCTAGGACAGCAGGAGAGCCCCGGGCCAGGTGTCCGTGCCTGCTGAGTCATTCCGCTGCAGCCTCCTTTGCTTCGCTTCCTGAGCATATGGGCTCCTGCTGACGACTGCATAACAGACGTGGTAACATCAGATGAAACCAGCACCTGAAAACTCTCATTTTCCACTGCCTACCCACTTTCCACCCCACTCACGACAGTCTCTGCCCACATCAAAAAGGTTTAGCGAATCTCTTCGGTGCTGAGAGAATTTCACATCTTCATGCTCACATGATAAAGGAAGAAGGGTGAAGTAAATTTTCACCTCTGAGTATCACATCTTCTCTTCCCTAGTCCAGTAGAAGAGATGAGATGAACGGTAGCCGGCTTCCACGGCGCCATGTTTGCCTAGGGTCTGCAGCAGGTCACGAACGATCAGGGGTCAGAGCGGCAGCCACAGCATCCTTGCGCTGCGCGTGCCCTTGGGTCCATTTCATGTTCACCTCGCAAAAGGTTGTTCCTTATTACTTTTGCTTCCCTGGAGTTCTCTGTATTTATGGGTGCATTTTCATATTTTAACAGTTTCACAAATGCTATTCAGTAATTCACCAGATTCCAGGAAACATCCAGAACAATTAGTCTTTGCCACCAGATGGCAGTGTAATACCATTTGTGGATGGAAAGAGGAAAAACAATGGGCTTAAGGGACTTTGGATAAGTACTACTCACTAAGCAATCCCCTAAAATAGATGCCATTTCCTTTAAATATTCAGTACTAATACATTTAAGATAAAGGGATCTATTGCTTTGGCAAAAGAATCCTGTTTCATTTACCTACAGCTGCGCGACAAACCACCTAACAAACTTGCTGACTGAAAGGGATAATGATTTATTATTTATCACCACCTGTGGGTCCACTGCCCTCAGCTGGGCCGTTCTTGCGGTTGTATCTTCCACTCCACAGGATGGGCTGAGGACTCCCAAGCAGCACTTTCGGCCAGGACCATGGCTGGGGCTGAAATTTCCAAGATGGCCTCATCCTCAAGGGCCTCTCCCTGCTTGGCTTATCGCTATTCAAATAGACCACAAGCTTCCCTTACAGCACATGGCAACTGGTTTCCAAAGAATAGCCTTCCAAGGGGACAGGCCCATTGTTCAACTGTTTGTAAAGGCTCTGCTTGATCTCACTTGCTAATTTCTATTAGTCAAAACAAGTCAAGTGGCCAAGCGTCAATGTGAGAGGGACTCCATGTGGGCAGAAGTGCCAGGAGTCAGGGACAGCAAGGGACAATCTACTGTAGACCTACAAAGGGATCCCCAGCTCAGCAAGCACACAGAATCAGTAAACTCTCCAATTCTGAATTGTATTAAAAATGTCATGAATCAATATCTTCTTTTTTTCAGTAAATCATAGATAAGACAAAGGGCGCTGTCAAGCTGTTAGAATGCCAGAGAGATAGACCGTCTGGCTCTCCCCCACGGCATTTTATACCATGGAAGAAGAGCGCAGTTCCAGGCTCTGGCCTTAGCATCAGAGACCCCAAATCTTAACTTTTTAAGGACACCCATTACTGATCAAGCTAAAAGGGAATACCAGGGCTCTGTAAATTTACAAAAGACAATTTCATTAACCGGATGTAAATTCAGTAGTTTACAAAGACCCACCCACCTAGTCTATGAATGGAGGCTATTTGCCACCCCAATCCTGATAGATAAATCCCCCCAGGAAAACCAATTATAAAAGCAGAGATTGTTTAATGAACACAAACTTGGCACAAAGTAGGCTCGTGGGATATTTCCATTAAAACATTGTTTTAAGAACTGACTCGGATCCACTGAATTAGGACAGCATGCCTCTTAATAAGACTTGACATTATTTTCACTAGCAAAGATTATGAATAGGATTCAGAATGAAAGTCAGAACTTTTTCTCAACATGGTGTTGCATAAAACCAGTAATTTTTTTCAGCCAAGATAGTATTCATATTTATTATGCGTGACCCAGAAAGCATTGTTGACACATCATGCTGATTCAGTAATGAGTGCACTCCCATTTTTAATCTGATAATCCCCATGGCTAACAGGTTGCCATTGCCAAACGTTGCTTTTGTACTTTAGTTAACATCTGCCAGTGATGAACCTGAGGACAGTATCCGTCACCTATTGCTAATTTGCTTCCTGGCATCAAGATTAAAACTAGACAGCAAGTCCTCGCATCCTCTAAGGCAGTCTATTAAGTTCATTTGCATATTAAGATTTATATGCTTTACAAATGTAACTGCTCCGTGCTGCCATTATCCTGACCTTTCAGTGAACTAGAAGCAAAGTGGAGGGAGAGGCATTCACTAAAACTCTTCAGTAAGTTTGTGGTTTTGTTTGGGCGTTAAGATAACAAACACACAGTCAGAGATACGGAATATGTGAGTTTTATGGATAGCATTTCTTTATATGACTCCTGTAGGCCAAACTCTCAGATTCCAGTTTTCATGAGGGAGATGCAATGTTTCTGTGTTGATTGTTCATCCTCCCATGGCAAAATATTCTTCATTATGTTACAGCCTGGGATTCAGTGATTCATTAGGAATGGATGGAAAAATATTCTACCTCTTAACCATATCATATGTAAAAGAACTCAGTCTCTTTAAATATTGTGTCTCATGTCAATATCAAAATGTCAGTTCTTAAAAAAAGAGCTACACAAGGATCTCTCAATAGAGTATTTATCAAATGTTACGTTCAGTACAAGAAGAACCGGTCATCTCTGTATTTGGAATCACATTAACTATTTTAGTCACCCAATCCTTGAATTTACAACTCGGAACAAAACATCTCACATCTGAGTAGTCTGCCATCACCTCAAACTCAATGAACGGAGTGGATCAGTGACACTCCTGACATGCTCTGAGAAATGCCAGGCAGTTCTCAGAACTAAGCAATAAACCACAGAATCAAGAGGGAATCGTGTAGAACATGACACTCTGTCAACTTCTTTCACGCAGAGAAATTTTTCTTTCATTTGTTTTCTATAATGATTTCCCCGTAAGACCTTATCAATTTCGATAAAGGGGAGTAAATGTGGAGCACATAATACGTGTTCAATAAACATTTACCCTTTGTTCCCTTCCTTTCTCATCCCACTCCAGAATCTGGTATGATTTGCCAAACTCTCCTATTCTATCAGCATTAAGACTTTTCCTCTCAGAGTCTCAAGCCCCTAAATTCTTTCTCAGCCCTTCCCTTTCTTTCACTCCCAGCCGCAAATCTTTGCTACGTCCCATCGGCGATTTTTCATACGTCTCAAACTCATCCCAATCTCGCCACTGCTTCTGGTACCATGTTCTAAAATTCTTGTGTCCAAAGGCCAGCAACAGCTTTAGGTCTGAATTGCTTGCTCTTAAATCCAGACCAGGGGGCCAACTTGTACAGCTCTCCTACTCCAAAATACCAGTGTGGTCTACCATGAGGGCTTGTAAGGCTGCTTAGATGCACTCTTTCATGTAAAGTGACTTTTTAAAAAAATCTAAACCCATACCTACTTCAATGCTGTTGTGAGACTAACCTTTGTGGGGACATACTGGAGTGAAATAGCTAAGTAGGTGACTTCAAGTTACGGTTGATATTATGTATTCAAGTGTTCAGTGCATACTTTAGAAGGGCATTCCCTAAAGAATTTTCTAAGATACTTCCCTCACGATATTTTCCTTAAAAAGAAAGGAATTAAGAGAGAGCAAAAGCTTTATTTGTCAAAATAGTTTGAGAGCCCCATGTTATGAGAGTAAATATACCCCATAACTTGAGAGCATGTTATGCTTCTTTGTGTAAAAATGGACATCAACATATTAAAGACACTGATGAGTACGGCAGTTAAGAAACCTGCTTAATTTTTTTTAACCTACTATTCCACAAATTTATTTAAAGATAAATCTCTCCTTTTTTCGCTTTTATTTTCTCTAGCAAAATTATTAAAATCCTGCAGAATTAGTTTTCTTAAAAAGTTTGGTAAATGCCGTCTTAGTAGGCAATATGGTATACACAAATATTCAGTGTAATAAAGCATAATCATTATTGTATTAGTACTATTCATAAGCATCTGGTAGATTAAGTCCAAAGTCCTCATTCTATAATTCGAGATCTTCTGATTTACTGCTATCTTACATTCTTTCCCCCCCGCCCCCTTATAATGGTGACAGTGAAAGCTTTCTTATGTTCTGAAGTTCAAATCCTAGCTCTGCCACTTATTAGCAATGGGACACTTCTCATATTGCTTACTCTTTCCGCCACAGTTTCCTCATTTGTAAAATGTGAATAACAACAGAACCTGTAGTTCCCTGGGTGAGTAGATTTTTCAACTCTACCACAGACCTACTCATACCAGTGTTCTGGAAAAACCACCTGCATTTTAATCTCCCCTGATGAATCTCATGCAAGTGAAGTTGTGAAGAAACACTGATCTAAAGGGACTAAAGGATATTTAGTATGTGAAAGAGGAACACAGCTACTTTCAAGTATTAGTAGGAATAGTGCACAAAATAAGAGGATACGTATTTAGTCTGTGCCTAAAAGACAAGACCAGGATCTTAGTAAAGGGGAGGAGAGGCAAATTTCAGCTTGGCATAAAGGATTTCCCAGTAACCATGGCTATGCAAAGAATGTGTAGGCTTCTTGGAGAAACAGACGTCTGCCGCTATGACTCAGTTTATTTATTTAATTGGAGACTTTTCCAGGATATTTTAGAAGGATTAGGCATCTCCTAGGGTTCCTAGACTAAGTGAGTTCTAAGCTTACCTTCCAACCTTAGAGTTCTTGGTTCTGGACTTTTCGTCACACATGGGAGCAGACATTTACGGAGTAACATTCATGCCCAGATGTACTCAGTCCTTCCTCACCTTCACTCTCATTTGTTCAAAGAGTCTTTTTCAAAGATTTTGGTATTGGAGTGTCCTTTGGAAGATAGCTTCAAATATTCCCAGATCAGGATTCTAACTCAGATGAGCTAAAAATGCTCTAAAAGCATAGGTCCATAGAAAAACACATAAAAAGCTCTCCCCCAGGGGACAGACCTACGAGGATACGGTGGGAGAAAACTACCACCAGCCACCTTCCTTACACAGCTAGACCAAGACTCACAGAGCTCTTGTAATTAATCCTTGCTCACAGTTCCTGCTGTCAGTCACGCAAAACATCACCTTGGTTATAAGACAGAAATTTAATCATATATTAGGACTGGAAACACAGCCTAAAAAGGCATAAAATCCAAATTGTTTCCATGCCACTTTTTAATACTAGCAAGTATTAAAAAAAATACCTACACACTTTTATAGCACAGATTTGTGAAATGATGAAAATGCTACTATCATTTATAGTTTCCTTTCAGAATGGACACGTATTTATAAATGAATGGTTCTGTAATAACCCAATGGCACCTTCATAAATCTCCCCGGTGTATAGTACTCTGTAACATATCTGATGAGAAATGTGTTTACTCTTTCAGGATTAAAAACAGAAAAACACAATAGAACAAGTTCATTGGGAGGTTCAGGTGGCCACTTAGTTTATAATAGAATCAGGAAATGAAAGTGCCCTGTGGTGCAGTAAAAAACTCCACTAGAACCCATTTTTAGCTAAAACAAGCAAAGCATGTTAGTGAGTTTCCTCAGTTGTCACCATTTAAGAAAAAAAATTAACTGTATACCTTCTTTCAATCAGCTAAATATTTATTCAAATCTTCAGCTTGTTATTTCTTCATTAACAAGGTTTCCCCTGCTGCTCAGCAGAATATGTAAGGAACTTTGCAAATGTCAGAGGCACTCAAGTTGAATCAACCAGGGGAAGTGATAAAAAGGCTCATAATCAAGTGGAACTACAGTAGTGGCACATTTCAAGCTGGGAAATAATAGATCAATACACAAGGCTCTTTCCCATGGGATAATACTGCTATTAGTTCTTATTTTGTGATTTGTTTTTACTCATCAGATCACAAGTGCAATGCATTTCTGTGTTAACCTTCAATTTGTAAATGATCATTTGTATTCTAATCCTCAGAACACTGCAACAGAGAAAAGAGGGTACAATTTTGAAAGAAAGACTGAGTCTTGAGAACAAAAGAGAGAAAATAAAATAAGCCAAGTATTTTAGGGAAAGAATTAGTGCTATAGGAGCTCCTCGTTAGTGTGTGAATATCTCCTTCTAACAGGTAAATCAAGCCTAATGATGCAGAGTTTGTGAAACATGGACAAATATAATAAAGGTCCTCATTGAAAAAAAAATTGTAAAGCTTTAGTGGAATCTGGAATTTTAAAGTATACCATGTTTATTTGCTTGTTTTGAAAAAAATTATCTTGAAGTTGCAGATGTTTTACATTTCATTTTGAGGTTTGGTAAGGATATTGATTTGTGAGGACTCTGCTGAGGCTGGTCTAATATGAAATCTTATCACACTCATCTCTTTTATATAATCCCATGTTAGCTTCAGAACAATTGTCTAATAATACGGCATGCCCTCGTCAATTTATCTTTTAAACCGGTTTCTTTACATCATTTCTCATGTATGTTGCAATCAAACAGTCCCCTCCCCCCAAAAAAATTGGTTCCTAAACATAAGCCGTAGATAATTCTACGAGGATATTTCTTCACAAAAAATAATGATATCAAATCAGAAATTCAAAATATGTTTCCAGAATCACACAAAAAAGTTTTAGTGTGTAGGTAAATAAACAAACCCATAAAAATTTTAGTGACAGTGCACATCTCTTCCTTACTTTTCCACATCTAAACAGACTCTTCTATATGAGAAACGTTTCATTTGAAAAAGTGTGTGGCCCACCGTGGAAAGGAACTAATGGTTGGTCACTCAAATGGTCTTCATTGCTAACTGATAACAGTATTATTATATGTGAACCTTCCCAAGGGTCCGCAGGAAAGGGTGTTGCTGAAGGGCTGGAAAATTTCCAGACTCACCATATCAGTGCTTTTTTAGCAGTTCTCTCAAGTCTTTAAATACAGGAAGAAGAAAGAAAACAGCAACGACGATGCAAGTAAAGATTATTTTTTTAATCCCTGCGCCCCATGTTCACCCACAGACCCTGCAGGAGTTGCCTCCACCCAACCTCAGTGTGCCTGGAAGGGTTAGCATTATCCAAAAGGGCAGACTGTAGAAGATGGATATGAAAGGCAGGCAGGTTTTTTGCTCCCACCACACCACCATCTGAAGACCCTGTCTGCAATGCTGGCCCCACGAGCCCAGTCTGACCAGGCTAAGAGGGGACTGTTGGTGACACTGATACAGAAAAGGGGGCTGGGTGAGGAGCAGAGAATGACTTATTTAATGAAAAGAAAAGGAAAAGGGTAAGTCAAGGAGCAAAATTTGTTTACTTCTCTGTATCAGAGGGATTAAGTTTCCATATTAAACAAATGACATGTCAACACCTTATAAGCAAAATGATTGCCAAGTCCTCTTAAGACAGGGTCTATGCATGAGCTATATGCAGCGATGTAGATACAATTGGACAATTCCTAGAGTAATGTCAGCCTGTCTTTGGACTCAAACTTGTTCAGGATATCATGTAGGGAAAATCACTAGATGTGTATTTTTGGCCCAAAATAGTTCCCAAGCAAAGCAAAGAGGCTTTTACTGGACTCTGGTGTCCACGGAGATCTGCCTTACTGCGAAGTCGTGAGTGCCTTTGTAGAACAAGCTGGCTTCTTTTGTCAAACAAATTCTCTCTCAGGCTGGCTGAGAGTTTTTTACTTTGTATAAGAATTCTACAAAGAACCTAATAGCAGAGAACAGAGTCCAGGAATCATTTGTAATACTCAACTGCAACATGGATTTTATTTTGTGCCTCCTTCTAAATAAGTCTTTTCTAAATATATTTTTGAGGACTGATGGCACATAAAAGGGACCTATTAAGTAGAACCACAGGGGTGTCCGTGATGGGAAGGGCTGATTACCCCCGACAGCTTCCAACTTTGGAGTTCATGGAAAGGCAAACCACAAATATTTCAGTGAGACTAGCATGCAGATAAATTTGATACCACATTGCCTTCCTCCCCTTTTCCTCTTCTTTTCTCTCCCTACCTTCCCAGTCTCTTCTAGAAGGGTACGTCTGTTAGAGGTGTTCTTGGAAGCTTTCCTACGTCATCTGAATCAACATAATATCAGATACATCTGCAAAAAGTAAGCTTGCTTGGTCCTATAGCAGTCTTTTAATTAGAATGTGCTGCATTTATTTATACGCTCCTTCTCATTACATTGTGAAGCATTATTCTGTATGTACTATGATACTCTGGGAAAAGCTCCGTGCTTTCAGGGCAGTCCTCAGCAAAACCGTGAAACGAATTTGAATCTTATCCTTCGCTCAGGTTTCAGTCTGTGACCTTGCACCCAGATTCCATGAATAGAACATTGTCCTCACAGGGCCGAGGCTCAATAACTGGACATTTTCTGGGTCCCTGAATTTCTACAATGAGATATCAACTCCAATCTGTGAGCACAATGCTCCAGTGACTGCCAGGAATGGCTGCAATATTGATGCCTTTCAATGTAGATCACATCATTCACCCTGCACAGCTCAATAAAATGATACTGTAGTTAACAAGTTTTATAACACAAAGTTACTTTAAAACATGGGACTAATCAGAGGGAAGCCTGTTTATGCATGTCACCGCCACATTTAATTGTCAATAAATAAACAAAGATTTGCTTCACCTATTGTCATGTATATCAAGTAAGTCATTAATCTAGACTAATGAAGCTTAAGATATATGACAGACAGTTTTTATGGAGCGCCTTCTTAATGATATGTTTGCTTTTCATTTCAATGCCAAGAGCCCATTATTGAGAAAGCAGCATATCACGGTCCAAACGCATTGAAATCCACAGCACTCCGCTTTGTTCCGAGTTCACAATAAACCGTGCTGGCACTTACATATTCATGTCCTCTCTGAGATGTGAAGCATTAGTTAGAAATGAATAAAGAGTCGGGGTGGACAATGCATCTAATGCCCCTGTTCTGTTGTGGGTTTTCCCCCCTTTGGATTTTTAAGCTCACCTGGAAAGAAAAAAGAAACTAAATCCAGCCCAATTCATGTACGCATCCATTTTGCAAACCATGAGTGAATATGTATCATAAACACAATGAGTCCTAATCACGAAGAACACTGAATCCCCAAAGAACACAAACCCGCGATGCCAAGCTACAAACAAATAGCTACTGGAAAATAAAAGCAAGGATTCTACAATTACTTCAGCGTTCACATTAGTCCTAAAGCTTCAGTGGCTTCCAAAGATGAAGTGATTATTTCTTATTCTGCTCTTAGTTTGTGGGCGAATAATGTAGACAAATTAACATCCATCAAACCATAACGATTCCTGTACCTGGTGAAAGGACAAATTCAAAATAGTTTGCCCTTCCAGCCAGCACCACCATGAGCCTGCTGGCAGGCACCCAAGACCAGAAGACGGACTCAGGTGCATCACAGTGCGGGTCACTCACCTCTGGAGAACTATGCCTCGAGTGGGACCAGATTGCAGGAGGACACAATGTCTGTGTGCAAGGCAGGACAAAGGCTATTTTTTTTTTATGCATGGCCAGG
>JAQQAC010004068.1:14250348-14287098 GCA_029783875.1 Phataginus tricuspis
AATAAAAGGCTTGTTTAATCTTAAAATTAGATAAGTAATATTTGAATAATTGTACTTTCACTAGAATAATGGCAAAGCTCCTGTCCATAACAGCCCCTTGATAAATGTTTGCTTGAGTGAATAAAAGAACTGACAGGGTTCCTTAATTGCAAAAAAGTCATTAAATTAATAATAATTATAGGATGGAAAGTTCATATAAAATATATAACTCAAAAATACATTACATTCAAGAAAATAAGATATGTCCCTTTGACACACGTTCACCTGTTAAGATTCCTAGAGTTGTGTTCACCGTTTAATCAAACTGTCTTTGTAGATCCATATACATACATACATATTCATCTATCTGACACATATTCAGTTTGGAATGTATTCAGCCTGATCATATGGAAAAGCTTAGGGTATCTGATGAGTATAAACCCAACAACAGCCCATGGAGGATAAAGCCCATGTTGCTAAGTGTGTTTGCAGTTCTAAGAAGTTCTGATTAGTTCAAAAGAGTTCTTCTGTTGATAGGGATCCACTGGGGATTAAGATATTATGACATATATACTCTTAACAGATAAAGCAGGAAGAAAGACGCTGGAGCTAAATAAGAATGCCAGGGTGAACTGCACACCATTCTTTAGGATAAAATTTGGTCTTACCTGGGGGGAATTATATCTAATGTACAAGGCAAGAGAGATATCATTTAAGATTTTAAACTAATGTTTCTATACATAAAAGAAAATCATTTAAACTGAAGTTCCTCATGCTTTGAAAAGAAGTAAAAACATGGCACAGTAAGCAAATTTCTTTTATGAGTTTTGGTATTCGTTGGCACCTAGAGTGTTTATACAGGAGGCACACATAACCCCAGCCACAGCTGATCATAAAGTCTACTTTTGACTTCGTCATAAAAGTTAAGATCATGCACCTTGTTGGCTGATACTGGGTGTCCATCACTAGTCAGCTCCATCACATAGAACATGCTGCTAATAAGGGCCATGCAGCAGGGTCTCTTTTTCTTATGCTATTTAGCCTCACTTTGTGTTTGCCACAGACTACAGCCGTCCCAGGAACTCATGCCTTTGGTCATAGCTAGACTGGCTAGAAAGTGTGGGTAACAACTCTACCAGCCAATTATAAAAGCAGCTAAGGGTTTATCCCTACGGATGACAATGCCATCATCTAACATGTAAGACAGTTCAACCTCGGCATCCGCTCCTCCTGCCTACTCCCCTACCCCACCAGGAAACTGTTCAGAAGGTAAATATGATCAATCTTTGCTATAAACGTCTCAGCGATTTCCCATTGATCTTTCGAAGATGAATACTAGAAGAACCACATCCTTGCCCATTATACCTCTCAGCCTCATTTTCTGCCATTTTTCCATGATTCCCTTAGATGACCACTCTCCTCTTTCCCTTTCCACCACTAACAGCCCCGTCTCAGCCATGCTGGTCTCTCTATGCTCCCTAAAGGCACGAAACCCCACTCTTTGTCTCCCAATACACCTACCCACAGGTCAAAGCATTTAATGATTTGGGGTTTAAGATTAGTTTCCCAGAGTAGCCTTATAACCCCCATGAGAGCAAGGATGACAACAAGATCTGTCTCTGCTGGGTGTCCAGGACTGAGCAGAGATCCCGGGACTTAATAGAAATTTAACCAGTATTTGTTGAATGAATAAACAACAACAGCTTCTTAAGACTAAGCCTGATTCTGAAAGCCCCATTTCTCTGTGAACCATGTCTTTCTGGGGGCTCTTTCAAGGCACCATTTTTAACCAGCCCCAACGGCAGAAGAAGACTTGGGATCCTGCCCTCCTTTATTCTTATTTCCACCACTTTCCCCTTAACAGATTATATATTCATCACTCACTGCCCCCAAACACTCTAGCTTTTTCTCACCATCTACGTGTAATTCCTTTTTCTCAACTTCACTGCTACTCCATCTTCTTCACCTGGCTATTTTTTATTTATTCTTCAAGCCTCATATGAAATGTCCACTTCTTGGGGAAAATGAGCAAAAGTCTAAACTATGAAATAATTATATGCAGTAATATGATAAAGACTAAGCCATTAAGATGAAGAAACTAATACAAACACAAAACAAATTATAGTGTATAAAAACTGCTGAATGGGAAATCAAATGTTGAAATGAGACAAAATATAACACAAAGTACTAGTTTAAGACAAATGTACTGAGTACATAGGATTGAAACCAACCCAGACATCCAACAGGAACCACAGTTCTACCACCAAGATGCTTTTCAAAGGGTCTCTGTCAACTGAGGTTCTCACATATAATCTCAAAGCAAAGGCTTATTATGTAACTTCACGCAACTAATGAAGAAGCCTAGTTTCCCTTTCCAGAGCAAAGCCACCCCACCCTTTAAGAGGTAAGGGGATGTGGTTATGAATACAACCGCTCCCACAAGCAATATATGAGTATAAAAACCTCACATCTCTAACCAGAAGCCATGGGACAAGGGTTAGGGAAGACCTTCCAAGTACATATTGGAAATGAACCTCACATTTTCTTTCATAATTGCTAATGTTAATAGATACAATGTTTTAATATAAGACATAATGCCTGTTTAAGAAAATCAAAACCCAATCTGTCCTTTATTTGGAAGCGAAAGAATGCAGTTGTTAAAGGTCTCAGATAGCACAGTCTTTTTCTAGTGCCAGCTTGCTTTGAAAGTTGGGTTTAAGAAAATGTTTAAGTAAAATGCAGCCTTTGGCATGACTTCTCTCTCAATTTCAAAGTTTATAGACTCCAAGGATTTAGACAAAACTGCCTTTTCATGGGGGTAGGAAATTGATGGGTTTTAAACTGAGCTCAGCTGGCAGTGCTAAGAGAGGACGGATGAATACATCTGAGGGTGGGAGGGTTCACAGCCCAGCAGATTCAGGTCACTCCTCCCACACCCACAGGATGTGATGAGCAGCATCTTCAAAGATTCGGGCTCCATTAAAATATGTAATTTTCTTCTCTAAGTGTCTCAGAGATACAATACAAAGAACAAATATATCACTAAACTCAGCTGACGAGCTTATTTCAAATCAAGATGATCATGTGTAGAAAATGCACAATCATTTCTGTATAATAACTCTCTTATTTACGATTATCATAACAATTTTCCCAACAACTCATAATTGAACATGCATGCCCATGCCAGTGGTTAAAGAGAAAATATAACAACGTGAACATAAAATTTCTTACCCACCCTCCAACCTCTTAATTCAACCTTCAACTTACACAATATTAATGATGCTAAGGACTTCCTATTTCTCAAGAGGGGGAAAAAAAGCCACAAAATAAAAATACCAGCATTTGTTTAAGCTACTTGAAGCCTTAACCCAGTGGCTTTCTCCACTGCACCTGGCAGCTCACATCTCCCACTGAATCAAGCCGTCCTGACACAGAGCAGTGGCGCCCTCCACCGACACGCCTGGGCAGAAGTGGTGAGGACCAGCCAGGTGGCCTACCTGCGGGAGTGGGATGGGATGGGCGGGGACTCTCATAACACAAACGGGTGGCAGCGAGAAGCTAGAGAATCACTGCAAGCAATCCCCAAGATAGATGGAAAAATAGTAAATGGAGCTGATCCAAATGGAATGCTCACAGTCCAGAAGTTGTATTTCTTGGTTTGAATATATATTGATGTGGGTACACTGTATATGTGCAGGTGAACGTGTGTGTCTGGAATTTTTGGCAAGTGATCTGTTCCAAATAAGTAATTTTCCCAAATGACTCAAGTTCTGCCTCTTTCAGCAGCAATCTTTTGTTAACCATTTTTTAAATGTATTACACGTTGTTATCTTTTTAAACACATCACAGTAAAATACAACCTCATCCTTTTTGAGTATGTGGGGCAATCCTTAATATAACTGAATCTCCGTGTAGATAACTGTGAAGACAATGGACTTATAACCAAATGGTCCCACTGGCAAAGAGCCCAGCCTGCAGGGCCTCTTCCCTTTCCCAGGTCTCCTGTCCGCCTGACTCTGCTCTTACTTTGGCCTCATAGCTGCCACTCTATTCTGTAATTACATAACCTGCACCTACATCCCTAGTTCAGAAGGAGATTTTTTTGCCCAATATAGAAGAAAGAACAAGGTGATTTGGGGCTTTTTCTCTTACCTCTGGGGTCACTGCTCTGTTCAAAAGACTTAGAGCTAAAGAAATTCCCAATGCTCCAGATAAGTTTGTCTGTAAGCTAATATTCCTACTTTACTAAACCACCCATAAATTGGTTTTAATTTCAGAGAATAAAAGTAGCCCTTTGTCTAAAAATATTTTTCCAGTGGCCTAAAAATTCCATCCTTAGGGACACTTGTTTGGGTTAACACATGAACTCATATCAGGCTATTAGTTCAGAGGACTGCCCACCATCAGGGAACAAAGTTATGAAGGAGAGAAAACAGAACAGCTGAATTTGGGCAATGTTGTGGACAAAAGAGGACAGACTGAGGGAGAATTTGAATGGGAGTCTTCAGGGGGCCAGGGGTGAGGCTGGCAAGCACTGGGCATCCGGGAGAGAGCTCTATGAAAGGGTGGCAGGCAACAGAGAATCCTTGGGGTTAACTCTCCTTGTTTCCAGGCACGCACGTGGGCCTAGTCCTCATTCAAGGCAGAACCCAGGTGGTATCAGAGGATGTCAGACCACACCTCACACAGAGGCTCTGCTATGTATCTCTCTGCACAGAGATTCTGCTGTGAAAAACAGGTAAATGTATCAAAGCTAGGTTAAAAAACTGAGGAGGTTGCTTAAGCCTATGCCTCGGTTACCCATGATGGAGCAGAGGCAGGCGCAGTAAGATCTTAATCGCTGAAAACATCACTATCTGATAGTCCACTTTAGGAGGAATTATTGCTTAATTTCAACCACAGTTTATTATTTTAAAAAATCCAATTCACTCACAGTAGATAAAGTCACATTTCTGGCCTTGTGAACAGCTAGACTGGTAAATGTTGGGGGAGCGTTGGCAGCAAGAACCTACCTTCAATATTTTGATTAGTTCCGCTTGGCTTGTGCAAAATTGCACACTTTAAATAGAGCAATGCCTTCACAGTGACTTAGCAATTCTTCTGCCATTACATTGCCCCCCACAATCCTGCAGATTTTACCAA
The DNA here is from genome assembly GCA_029783875.1 of Phataginus tricuspis. Classification (NCBI taxonomy): domain Eukaryota; kingdom Metazoa; phylum Chordata; class Mammalia; order Pholidota; family Manidae; genus Phataginus; species Phataginus tricuspis. The sequence goes on from JAQQAC010004068.1 coordinate 14,255,470, forward strand.
ATAAGTGTTTTAAAGAGATCATCATTATATTTTAACAATTTTATTCCCAATAAATGCTGTGAATGCACTGCTGTGAATATACCTCTAAAAAAAACTGCATGGCTAGAATCCACAGCAATACAATTGTTCTTAGACTCTCTGAGTAGAAATTTTCCTCCAAAGATCACACTAATTCAAGCAGACAGGAAACAAAATAATTCCAGACTGAAAATTAGAGATTTATATGTTCAAAAATAAACACAGATATGGGAATAGCCTGTGAGAAGCAGAATAAAATTAAAATTAGTAGATATAGAAGTGGAATAAAGATAACATTAGAGATCTAAAAGAAAGCCTTCCTCAGAAAATTCTACACATAGTTTCTTATCATTTTATGGTGTCCCAGTGAAGAGCATACAAACTACCTGAGTGTTTCAGTTACCAATTGCTGTGTAACAAACCTCCCCCAAAACTCAGTGGCTTACAACAACGAATGGCGTTGGAATTTGATTCTGTGGGTGGACTGTGTTTCCTCTGCCCCATGTGATGAATGCTGGCATCTCTCACCAGCCAGAAAGTCCCAGAAGTCTGGGGTTTCCTCCATGTGGTGCCTCTCCCTCCACAGCCTCTTCAAGTGCCTCTCTCTCCAACAGGATAATCTAAGCTTCCTTACAGCATGGCAGCTGGGTTCCTGAAGGAAAAAAGAAGTTTCTAGACCTTTAAAGGGCTAGGTCTGGAACTACACATTCTGCTGCAATGTAGAACTTCCAGGTTAGAATGCAGGCAATTAAGAAATCCAAATAAAATGCCTTATATGACTTCCTTTTAGTATACAAGAAAGCATGCAAATAAGAAACAATCCACAATACCACCAAAAACCTAGGGCAAGTAATGAGTTCATCTCAGAATTAAGGAAGGGCCGCCAAGTGCTAACAGGTGAAAATGAAGAAACACCACTAATGGCTGGTGCACATCCTACCTCCTGAATCAAAACGATAAGACAAGGAAATGAGTGCCAACCCCTAATGTGGGGACAAGAAAGCTGCACTAACCTAGAAACAACAAGCATGAAAACAGAGAAAGAAACCTAGTGAAGTGGCATATTACAATAAAAATTAAAGACTTTTGTTTTCCACTATCTTTCTCTGTCCTACATTTTTTATGATGCCCCGAGCACATGATATGTGGGCACAGACCACGGAGTCGTGGGATGAATGCATCTTACGGTGGATGACACCCAAGATAGGCAGGGCCGGGGCAGAGGAGCCCTGCCAGGGTGCACTGAAGATGCTCAGCTTGAGCGATCGTCCCCCTGTGGAGACACTGCAGCCCTTATGAGGGAGCAGGGCACACGGCTGATAGTCGGGCTTTTGGAGAAAGACACATTCATTGAGGCCGAGGGTTTGACAAGGAGTAGTAGTGGAGAGAGCGATGAGACAGAACCCACGTGAGGGTGCCCAAGGAGCAGGCGGATTGCTGTAAGAATTACTGATTACGGTCATCATCATAACGACAATGGCAGCTAACTTAAAGTATTGTCTCTGAAGCCCCATTTCACAGATGAGGAACTAGAGGCGCAGGGAGATTTCAAGAACAAGACGCTGGTTACACAGTATAAAAGGCAGAGCCAGGTCTTGAAGGCAGGTAGTCCAGAGTCTGCTTTCTGAAGCACCTTACGGCCTTGTACGTATGTAACCGATAGGTAGCATTTGCTCTGGCCATAGGTGATGCTGGTTTCCACTCACATCAGGTGTTGTCATGCCCCTGGTACCTGGGATGTGCTCTTCTTCCAGAATTCTCCCACTACCTAGCCAGTCTCATCCACTGTGCAGGGCAGCTGCCATGCCCCCTCTCTGTGGCAATCTCTGAGCTTTAAGCAGTGATTTCCCCCTTCCTCTACACTCCTCTGTATGCCAATTACCAAACCATTTTACAACTATCTGGGAGGAAGACAATTTTGTTGCTTAACAATGAAGTGTTTTAGCTTTTTGAAGAGTAAAGGAAATAATATAAGGAACAACCAACCCCTGATTTTACCACTTACGAATATAACTGAAGCCTCCAGTGTACAGCTCCCTGAACCCATTTCCTACCTGCCCTCACCTTCCCCAAGCCAATCACTACCCTGAATCTCATATTTACCTTTATCATGTTCTTATAATTTAACTACATATGCATGTATAAAATAAGCAGGCAATTTTACAGGTTAGTAACTTCATGTAACTGGTATACCATAAATGTGTTTTTGCATCTTGTTCTTTTTTTATTCAATGTTTTGTTTCCACATCAACCCATGATAATTCACACAGTTCCACTCTATTCATTCTAATTGCTGCATAGTGTTCTGTTGTATTATGATGCCACCTACATTTTCTCTTCTTCAGCTGATGGTTATTCCCAGTATTTCACTCTTTCAAACAATGTTGAAATGACTTTATTTCTCATATCTGGTTGTGCTTGTTTGAGACTTTCTTGGATTGCCTGTGTAAATCACAGCGTGTATGTCATTGGCCTATCAGATATTGCCAAGGGTGTGCTAGCAGTGAGTAAAACTCCCCATCACTTCACCCTCTTGCCAGTTCTTTGTATTATGGAACTTCACACTTTTTTTTTTAACTGATGAAATTGTATTTCATAGTTGTTTTAATTTTCATTTCTATATAAATTACTGAGGTTGAGCAAATTTTGACCCATTTGTGGGTCAATTGTATTTCCTATGATATGAGTCACCGGTTCCAAATCTTTGCCAACTTCTGATGGAGTTGTTTGACTTTAGCTTACTTATTGGAAGAATTCATTTATATTTCCTGGACAATAACCCATGAGGTTCTATATTTTATGAGTATCCTCTGGTAGTCTTTGATTTTTCTTTTCTTTTTCAGTCTTGATGGACAGAACTTTTTATTTTTACATGGTACATTTTGACAATATTTTCACTTATTATTTTTATGTTTGTGTGTTGTTTAAAAAACGTCAAGCCCATAAAATTATTCTTCTATATTTTCTTCTTAAAGTTTGAAGTTTTGTTTTTCACATTCAGATCCTTAAACTACCTGGAATTGATTCTTACACATGATGTGTGATACAGTTTCATTTTTTCTCCCTTAAAAATGGTTCAAAAAGGAGTTGTAGTACTTGTATCAGACAAAATAGACTTCAAAACAAAGAAAATCACAAGAGACAAAGAAGGACATTACATAATGACAAAAGGGTGAGTCCAACAAGAGGATATAACTATTATAAATATCTATGCACCCAACACAGGATCACCTACATATATGAAACAAATACTAACAGAATTAAAGGGGGAAATAGAATGCAATGTATTAATTTTAGGTTACTTCAACACACCACTCACTCCAAAGGACAGATCAACCACACAGAAAATAACTAAGAACACAGAGGCACTGAACAACACACTAGAACAGATGGACCTAACGGACATCTACAGAACACTCCATCCAAAGCAACAGGATACACATTCTTCTCAAGGGCACATGGAAGATTTTCAAGAATAGATCATATACTAGGGCACAAAAAGAACCTCAGTAAATTCAAAAAGATTGAAATTGTACCAACCAGCTTCTCATATCACAAAGGTATGAAACTAGAAATAAATTACACAAAGAAAATGAAAAAGCCCACAAAGACAAGGAGGATTAATAACATGCTCCTAAATAATCAATGGATCAATGACCAAATAAAAACAGAGATCAAGCAATATATGGAGACAAATGACAACAATAATTCAACACCGCAAAATCTGTGGGATGCAGCGAACGCTGTTCTAAGAGGGAAATATATTGCAATACAGGCCTACCACAGGAAAGAAGAACAATCCCAAATGAACAGTCTAAACTCACAATTAATGAAACTAGAAAAGGAAGAACAAATGAGGCCCAAAGTCAGTAGAAGGAGGGACATAATAAAGACTAAAGCAAAATAAATAAAATTGAGAAGAATAAAACAATAGAAAGAATCAATGAAAGCAGAAGCTCGTTCTTTGAGAAAATATACAAAATAGATAAACCCTTAGCCTGACTTATCAAGAAAAAAAGAGTCTACACACATAAACAGAATCAGAAATGAGAAAGGAAAAATCACTATGGATACCACAGAAATACAAAGAATTATGAGAGAATACTATGAAAAATTATATGGTAACAAACTGGATAACCTAGAAGAAATGGACAACTTCTTAGAAAAATACAACCTTCCAAGACTGACCAAGGAACAAACAGAAACTCTGAATAGACCAATTACCAGCAAAGAATTGAATTGGTAATCCAAAAACTACCTAATAATAAAACCCCTGAACTAGACAGTTTCACTGCTGAATTTTATCAAACATTTAGTGAAGACCTAATACACATCCTCATTAAAGTTTTCCAAAAAGTAGAAGAGGAAGGAATACTCCCAAACACATTCTACAAGACCACCATCACTCTAATACCAAAACCAGGCAAAGACACCCCAAAAAATAAAATTACAGAACAATATCCCTGATGAACATAGATGCAAAAATACTCAACAAAATATTAACAAACCGAATTCAAAAATACATCAAAAAGATCACCCATCATAATCAAGTGGGATTCATCCCAGGGATACAAGGATGGTACAACATTCGAAAATCCATCAACATCATCCACCACATCAACAAAAAGAAGGACAAAAACCACATGATCATCTCCATAGATGCTGAAAAAGCATTCGACAAAATTCAACATCCATTCATGATAAAAACTCTTAACAAAATGGGTATAGAGGACAAGTACCTTAACATAATAAAGGCCATATATGACAAACCCACAACCAACATTGTACTTAACAGCAAGAAGCTGAAAGCTTTTCCTTTAGATCAGGAACAAGACAAGGATGCCCACTCTCCCCATTTTTATTCAACATAGTACTGGAGGTCCTAGCCACGGCCATCAGACAACACAAAGAAATAAAAGGCATCCAGATTGGTAAGGAAGAAGTCAAACTGTCACTATTTGCAGATGAGATGATATTGTACATGAAAAACCCTACAGATTCCACCCCAAAACTACAAGATCTAATATCTGAATTCAGCAAAGTTGTGGGATACAAAATTAATACACAGAAATCTGTCGCATTCCTATACACTAATGATGAACTAGCAGAAAGAGAAATCAGGAAAACAATTCCATTCACAATTGCATCAAAAAGAATAAAATACCTAGGAATAAACCTAACCAAGGAAGTGAAAGACCTATACCCTGAAAAATACAAGACACTCTTAAGAGAAATTAAAGAGGACACTAATAAATGGAAATTCATCCGATGCTCTTGGCTAGGAAGAATTAATATTGTCAAAAGGCCATCCTGCCTAAAGCAATCTACACATTCAATGCAATCCCTATCAAAATACCTACAGCATTCTTTAATGAACTAGAGCAAATAGTTCTAAAATTTTCATATGGAACCACAAAAGACCCCAAATAGCCAAAGCATTCCTGAGAAGGAAGAATAAAGCAGGGGGATTTATGCTCCCTGACTTCAAGCTCTACTACAAACCTACAGTAATTGAGACAATTTGGTACTGCTACAAGAACAGAACCATAGACCAGTGGAACAGAATAGAGAGCCCAGATATAAACCCAAGCATATATGGTTAATTAATATACAATAAAGGAGCCATGGATATACAATGGGGAAATGACAGCCTCTTCAACAGCTGGTGTTGGCAAAACTGGACAGCTGCATGTAAGAGAATGAAACCGGATTACTGTCTAACCCCATATACAAAAGTAAACTCAAAATGGATCAAAGACCTGAATGTAAGTCATGAAACCATAAAACTCTTACAAAAAACATAGGCAAAAATCTCTTGGACATAAACATGAGCAACTCCTTCATTAACATATCTCCCGGAGGAAAGAAACAAAACAAAAATGAACAAGTGGGACTATATCAAGCTGAAAATCTTCTGTACAGCAAAGGACACCATAGATAGAACAAAAAGACATCCTACAGTATGAGAGGATGTCTTTTTGGGAGAATATATTCATAAATGACATATCTGATAAGGGGTTGACATCCAAAATATATAAAGAGCTCACGCACCTCAACAAACAAAAAGCAAATTAGCCAATTAAAAAATGGGCAGAGGAGCTGAACAGACACCTATCCAAAGAGGAAATTCAGATTGCCAACAAGCACATGAAAAGATGCTCCACATCGCTAATCATCAGAGAAATGCAAATTAAAACCACAATGAGATATCACCACACACCAGTTAAGATGGCTGCCATCCAAAAGACAAACAACAATAAATGTTGTCAAGGATGTGGAGAAAGGGGAACCCTCCTACACTGCTGGTGGGAATGTAAATTAGTTCAACCATTGTGGAAAGCCATATGGAGGTTCCTCAAAAAACTCAAAATAGATATACCATTTGATCCAGGAATTCTACTCCTAGGAATTTACCCTAAGAATGCAGCAGCCCAGTTTGGAAAAGACATATGCACCCCTATGTTTATCGCAGCGCTATTTACAATAGCCAAGAAATGGAAGCAACCTAAGTGTCCATCAATAGATGAATGGATAAAGAAGAGGTGGTACATATACACAATGGAATATTATTCAGCCATAAGAAGAAAACAAATCCTACCGTTTGCAACAACATGGATGAAGCTAGAGGGTATTATGCTCAGTGAAATAAGCCAGGCTGAGAAAGACAAGTATCACATGATTTCACTTATCTGTGGAGTATAAGAACAAAGGAAAAACTGAAGGAACAAAACAGCAGCAGACTCGCAGAATCCAACAATGGACTAACAGTTACCAAAGGGAAAGGGACTGGGGAGGATGGGAGGGAAGGGAGGGATAAGGGAGGGGAAAGGGCATTACAATTATTACACGTAATGCAGCAGTGGGGGACACGGGAAAGGCAGTATTTATAGAGAAGACAAGTAATGATTCTATAGCATGTTACTACGCTGATGGACAGTGACTGTAGTGGGGTATATGGGGGGGACTTGTTAATAGGGGGTCTAGTAACCATAATGTTGTTCAAGTGACTGTACATTAATGATACCAAAATAAAATAAATAAATAAAATTTTTAAAAATGGTTCAACATCATCCATTGAGTCTATTTTTCCTTCACTGATTTATTTATTTATTTTTATGAAGGTATCACTGATGTATGATCTTATGAAGGTTTCACATGAGCAATATTGCAGTTACAACATTCACTCTTACTATCACGTTCCCCACATACACCCCATTGCAGTCACTGTCCATCAGCATAGTAAGATGCTATAGAGTCACTACTTGTTTTCTCTGTGCTATACTGCCTTCCCCATGACCGCCCCTACATTATGTGTGCTAATCATAATGCCCCCTAATCCCCTTCTCCCTCCCTTCCCTCCCACAGCCCCAACCCCTTCCCTTTGGTAACTGCTAGTTCCTTCTTGGGGTCTGTGAGTCTGCTTCTGTTTTGTTCCTTCAGTTTTGCTTTGTTGTTATACTCCACAAATGAGTGGAATCATTTGGTATTTGTCTTTCTCCACCTGGCTAATTTCACTGATCGTAACACCCACTAGCTCCATCCATGTTCTTGCAAATGGTAGGATATGTTTTTTTCTTATAGCTGAATAATATTCCATTGTCTATATGTACCACATATTTACCCATTCATCTACTAATGGACACTTAGGTTGCTTTCATGTCTTGGCTATTGTAAATAGTGTTGTGATAAACATAGGGGTGCATATGTCTTTTTGAATCAGGGATCTTGTTTCCTTTGAATAAATTCCTAGGAGTGGAATTCCTAGGTCAAATGGTATTTCTATTTTTAGTTTTTTGAGGAACCTCTATATTGCTTTCCACAATGGCTGAACTAATTTACATTCCCACCAGCAGTGTAGCAGGGTTCCCCTTTCTCCACATCCTCACCAGCATTTGCTGTTCTTTGCCTTTTGGATGTTGGCCAACCTAACTGGTGTGAGGTGATACCTCATTGTGTTTTTAATTTGCATTTCCCTCATAATTAGCATTCATCACTGATTTATAATACCACCTATGTTAATTGGATCAAGCTTTATCCTTATATTATTTAACTTCTCTTTACTAGTATTTAATATTTATATGTCAACAATATATTAGATAGTGTTCTAAACACCTGACAAGTATTAATTCACTGAGTCGTCAGTCGAGTGAGGAAGCAAAATCAAAGAATCATTGACTTGCACTACATGACACAGTTACTAAGTGGCAAAAACAGGGTTCAAACCCAATCTGTGATTTTGAGTTAAGAGTTAAGAATATCTATGATGCTATAGTGGAAAGGCTTATTTTGCTCAAGTTTACCAAGTTATTTGCTTACCATTCCTTTCTTCTGGTTCTAGCTTTCTTCTTCCTGAGTAGTGTCCACTAGTAATACCTTCAGTGAGTTTCCCTCATATTTGTTAGTCTGAAAATGTCTTCATTGTCTATATTTCATATTCATCTTTTGATGAAGGTTCAGCTGTGTACAAAATGTTAATTAGACTATTACTTTCTCTTAATGCTTTAATGATATTCCATTAGCTACAGGTTTCCTTTATCACTGCCTATATGTCATAAATTAGTTTAAGTGTCTCTTTGTAATTTCTTCAATTTGTCTTTGGTACCACACATTTTTACTATGATTTGACCATGTGTGGATTTAGTGTTTTTATTTTATTTGAGACTTATTATGGTTCCTGAATATGAAAATCCATGTCATTCAGAAATTTATAAAAAATTCATACCTGCAATGCTGCTTCCTCTAATTCTCTCCAATCTCTCTGGAACTTCTACTAGATATATTTTAAACTTTTTATTCATACTATCATGTCTTTATATACTCTGGGAAAATGTACCAGAAGAACATTTACCCTATGACCTATACTTCTACTCCTACATATTTACCCAAAAGAAATGAAAATATATATCCACATAAAGACAGGTACAAGAACATCCATAGCAACTTTATTCAAAACAGCCAAAATCTGGAAATAGCCCAATGCCCATCATCAAGAAAATGGATAAATGGATTTTGCATATTCACACAACAGAATGATGATACACACAATATAAAGGAATCTCAAAAATATTATAAAAGTAATGTGCAGTAAATAATACATACCATAAGATATTTTCTATGACATTTTAGAATAGGTAAAATTTATCTATAGGGTAAAAACAGAAGAGCTGCCTCTTGGGATGATTTCAAGGTAGGGGTGTGACTGATGGGAAAGGGTTATGAAGTAAAGGAAATATTCTGTATTTTGACAGGGGTTTGAATGATACAGAAGTATGCATTTGTCAAAATGTATCAAATGATGCATTTAACATTTGTTAGTGCTACTGAATGTAAATTTTACCTCAAAAAGAAGCCATAAACAAATATTTTACTTAACAATATATTTAATATTATTTACAAGAATAGTTAATCTAGTTAATTTAACTTTTTTGCAATGTCATTAACAACTATGGTTAAAAATACGTATGCTGAATTGTTTCAGTATGAAGAGTACTGGTATCTGCAATTCAATTTGAAAATCTCAGAAAAATAAGAGAAACTGATGGATAGATAAATGAAACATGTTTTAAAGCAAATGTAACAAAATGTTAACAACAGTATAGTTTTAGCTATTCACTAAAATTCCTTCACTTTTTCTCTATGTTTGAAAATTGTCATAATAAAATGTTGGGAAAAACTTGCTTTTTTATGGCATCTTGTACCCTTTCTGTTTTGATTCTGTATTCTGTATTTTCAATTATTTAAAAAATTTCTTTCATGGCTTCTGTCTGAACTTCTATTTGAAGTTCCTAAGAATCAAATTCGTTTTTTTTACTGTGTCTGGTGACTCTCACACATGGTGAACTGCTTCCTTGTTTCCTCGTGTGACCGTGCACTGTAGACTCACATTTTCATGGGTCTGGGTTGAGGATGTTTTCTGGGAGACAGAAATGTCCTTTTCCTTTCGTTTTCTTTTGTTTCAGCCTCAGTTCAAAGTTTATTTCCAGCTTGAAATATTTTTAAATCAATTGATCTTTAATCTCAATACAAGATCTTCAAGATCAAGCAGAGAGCGTAAATTCCTACCCAACCCTTAGTTATGATGTGTTCATTTATCTCTTCCTATCTCATCTCCATGCTCAGGCCAAAAACAGCTTTCATCTTCCTGGTGTGGCGACCAGTCTGCCTACTCTACCCTTGAAGACATAAGACATCCAAGAATTGCCAACTTAATGTTGGGGTTTCATCCCAAGATGGAAATCTTACCTCCTTTAACCCAGTGGCTCATTTCCTATCTACTAATGACTCTGAACCCAAATCTTTTATTACCAAGGGAGATGACATCCTACTAGAGCGAAGATTTTCAGTTTTGGGGTTACCTTTATTTTTGACCCCTATGAATTTAGTTGATTCTTCATTCTTATTGGAAAATTCTTGTTGAGCTAAAAAAGAACAACATAAAAATCCAGGGAAGGTTAACAGTCTGTGATATAATGCATGTGTGGATAAATATTGAAAAAAAGGTATACCCAAATATCAATAAGAGTTTTGGAGTTTATTAAGGAGAATATAATTGATATTTCTGGACCAAGTTTCTCTATTCTTCAATTTATTGAATGAAATGCTCACTTTTATTAAAATAATATTTTTAAATATACATATATATTCATATATTTATATCACAGCCTCAATGGCCTCAATTTCTACTAAATTTACGATGGGCCACAATATATCAGAAGCTTCCTTTTCCAACCTTAATGTCAACTATTTGCCAGCATGAATTTTCTGCTCCAGAGAACCAAGGCTTCCTGACTTCTAAATCCAGCTCCGGCTTTCCTCTTTCCCCTTGCTCAGACTATCTTCCACCCTGTGTCCTGCCTGGCCTCATCTTATCTTTGCCAATAAAAAAATCTACCCATTGTTGAAGGTCTAGCTCAAAAGTTAGCATCATCATAAAGCCTGTCCTGGTTTCTTGCCTGGTCATGATCACCTTAGTTTTACTTCCAGTTAGCCATGTGTCGGGGCCCGGGGGTTGCCATTGAGGTTTTGGGGTGATGTGAAGAGCAAAGAAGGCAGCGGGAGTCATCAAGGAGGGTGCCCAAAAGAAGCCACTTTATTCTGCATAAGGCTGCGCTTTTTATACCTCTACAGTGCTAATTCATGGTTACGTAAGTACTGAAGATGCTCATGCACGTGGCCTTCATGGGCAGGTGTCGGGCCTTCAGGGCCCTTATCTAGCTCCTTACTCATGGGTACAACACGCTGTGTTTTCAAGGTTTCTGAAACCCAGACATATCTGATTCCATACAAGGCCAGGCATATCTGGGGTGAAGCAGCGGGCAGGTGTCCTCATAGAACAGTAGGGAAAGTGGGGGCAGGGCGGGGGGCCTTCCCTACACCCCTACACCTTGGCAGAACTATTTGTCTTGCAGTGATAGCAAGGCCCTAGGGGAAGCTGGTCTCCAAGCAAATGGCATTTTTCAAAGTCACCAGGTTTTTTATTCAGTTGGCTGGAGTTTTATTTTGCAACTTTAATGCAAATTTCTGCCTTTGCCATAATCTCTCCCAGTCAATAACGTGTTTGTCCTAGGGATAAAAGTTTTGTGTAATATTCATCACTCTGTTTCACGGTTTATTTTTTAAATTGATCTCTGTTGCTTGTAAGTGACCACACCTAGAACTACAGTCCATTTCAGAGGTCAAGAGTCTACACATGTAATTCTCCACATCTCTGCCAGATATCCCTCCATTACTCTCTGTGAAATGTATCCAGGGTGGAGCATTGATCATATTATCTTGTGAGGGTCTGTACCCAACCCCTCTAAACGTGGGATATGAAATTATCTCATTCCCTAAAGTATCCTCAGTATCTAGGCACAAGATAAACATTTGTTAAATGAAAAAACAAGTGTATGACCAGCATAACAGCATAGCTGAATTTAGAATATTTGAAACAATTAGTCATCTGTTCGGTCCAACCCTTAATAGCCCAGGTTTGCAAGCGTGTGGGTGCAAAGCTGCTCTTGCTGTGAAGTAATGCCATAAGCGTGTCACTTATTTCAGAATCATTTTGTTTTTTTAAAAAAAAAACTGCAAGTGTCCATTTTATTATGTTGTTTTAACAAAATGCCCCCCAAATACAATGTTTAACCCTAAAATTCATGTTCATATATACTATATGGTTTTTACAAGCTTTACCTGCTAAAATAAACACAAAGCAAGAGCACATTAATGTAAAAAAGCTAGGTGCTCTCCATTCTCCAGTGCTCTGGAAGGGTGCTGGTTCACACTGGAGACAGATGGTCCTTTGTAGCAAGTCTGCAAATGAGGAACGCCCACAGTGCACACACCCCTCCTCCTTGTCCAGCTTAACTGCCTCTCCCCGGCCCGCCTTCTCCTTTCTCCCTTCTTATCCTTTTCTCGTCTCTTACTGTTGAGTGCAAGGGTTATGTATGAGCATCTAGCACATGGGGTCTCACACTAGAGAGGTACTCAATGGGTGTCGCATTGGGTTTTTAATAAACTAAACTGGCTACGGGCCACTAGCAAATTCCAACTTAGCAAAGCAGAGGTCTTAAAATTTGTGAACTATTAAGACAGTGACTAAAATGCTTACACTGACATCTTTAAAAGAATAATTTAAAGTGTGTTTTTGTATACTTGTCTCAGATAGCACACAGATCTTTTTTCAAGTACATCATTCTAAATAAATTCTCTAGTCCTCTTCAATCAACTTTCCCCCATGCCCACCCCCCCTTTTTTTTTATTGGCACGTTCATTGAATTGAAAAGGATTCCACAAAGAATCAAGAGGCCCAAGAAAACTGCCATCTGCAAGCTGGTTAGAGTAGCAGCCCCCTTCTCTAACAGAGCCATACTGTGTGAGGGCAAATGCTGCGTTTAGGGTTGAACCCACTTTCTCGACAAAATTAGTCCCTCAGCCTAATCCACATTCAAGATTCTCAAAAATGGCAGTTTTCGGTTTCTCAGAAATCTAAGCGGATGCAATATACTTTGTGCAATGAAATAAAATGCATTTTTAAAATTTGGCGAACACTTAAATCTTTAAGAGCCAAGATGCGGAGCAAATATTTTCCCATTAATTGAAAATTTTATTGTCAGATACATGTCATGGCTTATTGACGCAGAACGGTGCTTCTTGTCTCCCACTCACTCAGTGATTTCACGGGGAAGCCAGAGGACATTTTAAGAGCTGAGTTGACATTTAAAATCAAGATGACATTGTTTTTCTCATGTGTGATAATAATAGGGTTTCTTCCTTTATGCTGAATATCTTCTCCACTGGACGATTCTGCTGATAATATCTTTCCTGCCCAGCTCACAGGAGGGTGATAAAGATCTAAAAAGAGATAACATATGTGACTCTGCTAAAACTGTAGGGCATCTTTTAAGTATTGTAGATTATTATCATTATTATTCATTCAAAGTAAGACTCAGGCATAAAGGATTCAAGAGGTTATGGAACCCAACTGAGGAGATTAATTCTGAAACATACACAGAAAGGAGAAAGAGAGGGAGACAGCCCTCTGATTGAAGCATTTTTCTGGGATAAGATTGCCTTCCCTGGGTTCTGTCTCCACCCATTGCTAGCTCTTTAATCTTGTGCAAATTACTTGTGCAAGTTAACTGATCTAAGACCCAATATTTTTAATTTGTAAAATAGGGATAAGAGAATTTTATCTCATTTCCATATTAGTAATTGGATAATGTATGGCCAGTACCTACTGTGTAGTAAAAGCTCACTTATTAGCTATTATTGTTTCACTAGAATACAAGCACCACAAAAGTAGGGCCGTATCTTTTTGTAGATCAACAAATGTTATTACCAGGCTTTGTTCTAGGCACTGAGTATATAGCAGAGAAGACAGACAAGGTCCTTGCTTACAGACGATAAATAAGCAGGTCATTTCAGGGAGAGACGAGTTCTGCAAAGAAGCAGATACAAATGAATTACATTGAGCTACAGGGGTGCAGAGCTGGCAACAGGTGGTTTGGACAACTGGCCAAGACCAGGCAAAAGGATCCCATTTGACCTACTCCTCTTCTCATCATTCGGGCGTTACGTCACCTGTGCCAGCCGGGCAAAGATCTGGGGGAAGAGAACTTCACACGGAGGAAATAACATTTGAAACATGTCTGAGACAAAAAGACCTCGTGTTCAGAAGGCAGAAGTATCCAGGCGGGTCCTGAGCCCAGTGAGAGAGAAGAGGAATTGCCAAGGGGAAGGTGGAGAAACAGAAAGTAGCCGCCTCACAAGCAGCCATATTAAAAAGCTGGCTGTGTTCCAATTGCATTATAACTTGGAGACCCGTAGCCCCTTGCGTGTATTTTTTGAATGATGTAACTAATATATACACAAAGTATTTTTTAAATAATTCTACTACGAAAACACTTAGATACTTCAAGACTCTCAAAAGATGCCTTCTCTCAAGGAAAAGTCAGAAATTAGCCATGAGTTCCGTTTTTAAAACAGTGACATCTACCTAATTTGACAGTGACTCTTAATGTAACAGCTCTCCTTTGCTCGTTATTTCCGGTAAAAATGGCTATCCTGACCATCCTGCCTTGGGCAAAGGTGAGACCTTGCTTTCAATCTGGAATGAATATGGAGTCACATTTGGGGTTATGACACAGACGGTTTATATCTGTGATGATGTAAACGTGCTGTGTTTGCGCCGTGCCAAATGCGGCTGCTTGAGCCCTTAGGACGTGGCTACTGTGATTGAGGGAATAAATCTTGAGTTTTACTCAATTCTAATTATCTCTAATATAAAGGGCCTTACGTGGCTTGTGGCTACTGTATGAAGTAAAGCAGATTGCGTTTTTCTTTGCTTTTGCCATTTACCTTCTTGAAGTGTCTCACCCGCTGCCCACGTCTCACCCTCACTGGTAGGTGCCCCCTCTCACCCTCGCCGTGTCCTGAATCCACCCCGGCCCTAGGCCGTCCCCGCATCTGCGAGAAGGACCCCAGGAGACCCCACAGATACAGACAGCATGCCCATCTCTGCCGTTCAGTGAGTGACATTAAAATGCTAAGAGGCATTTCTTTGTGGCCAAAGACGACCTCAGACATGTCAAGTGAATTCCTGTGCAGTACTCTGCCAGGTACAGAAGGCACATTTATTTCGGGTCAGAACAAGATGAGAGATGTTCCGAAGTTAGCCTAAATTTAGTTACTCCAAAATTTAAGGAATTCTTATATTCTTTTCAATTAGTTAAAGCTTCCAAATCTGTCATATTCTCAATATCAATAATACTGAAATGACTTGATAATCATTTTTTAAAGAAATGAAACGGAAATTAGTAGCAAATAAGCATTTCACTTCAATATAGCACTCTACTGGGTGTATCTTCAGTGGAGAAGCAGGGAGACAGTACCAGATTTTTGCTTTTCTGCTCAAGCTTGCCGGATCTAAGGAGCAACTCAGTCTCAGATATGATTACAAGGAGCCTCACAGCAGATTATCAGAGCAATATTTGTGACAATTCAAGCTAGACTGTTTGTGTGTTATTTTGTGCTGCAAACACGATTTCCAGGCTTAAACGGTTTTTATCAGTGTTATTTAGGTTTTTTAGATACCACAGAACACTTTAAAAATGGAGTTTGATGAGTCAGGTGTAAATAAATCAGAGGCATGCAGATTAAATGCCTATGAGGGGAAAACTTCTGGAGGAACTTGAGGAGAAATTCATTTGAGATCAACTTGAAACCAGGCCAAATAATGTTTATTTTTCAAAATTCAACTATTATAAGATTCTAAAATTCAAAGCTTTTTTAGGTACTCCCATAACAGATTCCATTGTGCCCCTGTATCGCACGTAGCAATCTCAGGGCACCCTGTCATGGTGAAGTTCTTTGATACCCATGGAATCCCTAGTAACTGGGTCGATAACACAGCCTTCCAGGACTTCCATGCAGATACGATTGCTTGGTTACTAAAGTCATTCCCATCCATCCAATCTCAACAGTAGCATCTCATACCATCTATGGTGTTATAGTTTAAGTTTCTTTTAAGTAATCCTTTCCTTAACAGAGTAAGGAGTGGACTGTGGTTCTCTGACCTAACAGGATTGTGAAATTCTTTGCAGGTGTTCTAGTCTACAGTGATATTTTTCAAATGCGGATATCTAGGACCCAGGAGGGTATGTCTTTGGATCCCCAGAGGGGCAAGATTACCACAGTGAAAATGTGGGTGTTGTCTCAAAAGTAAATATAACCACAGGCCCTGCAAGTCCGCAGCAATGCTCAATCATGAAATGGTCATCTAAAACATCCAGAGTTTTCTTACATTATTTTTTGCTTATATTTTAACTATCTTCATAATACAAACACAAAATGAGAAATATTCTTGCAGAGTATTGGACCTTAGAAAAGATAACCAAGAACTCCAGTTCAAGAAATACAACTCCAGAGACTACATGTTTAGTCAATTAGAACTTAATGAAACTCTGCCTTACTTGAGGTGTGCCTATAGAATATAAACTTCTGTATCCTAGGTAGTTATCACAGAGACTGTCAAATAAATGGCAGTAACTTTTGTCTACATAAATTATAAGTTAAGGTGAGAATTAATTTCTAACTAGAGTTAGGAATAAATCCATTGAAAGTGTGTCCATCATTCACCACCTTGTGATGCTTCAATAATCTAATCATAACTTAGTTCTCAGCAATGACATGGATGTGTTCACTGAGTCTTCTAACCTAGGAATGTGTCCATGACATCCTTCTGTTGACCAGGGAACAGAAGACTATGCTACTCTGTTAGAAGGTGTTTTGACCAAGAGTAGATCCTGTCCAAAATTCCAGGTCTATGTGGTCTAATCAAGTTCCCCAGTTTTCACCACTGAGATTGATATATTAACCCTGAAGTCAGCTAGAAAACTGCTGACAGACCGAATAGTCTCAGATATTCGTGAACACTTGCTTTTCAGTCAATTTTTCAAGATAGGACGATGAATCCACATAGCCACAAGAAACTCATTAAGTAACCATGAATGGATAGAATTTTAGGCTAAGAGATGGAGGAAACACCTTTAGAACATCTTCTAGATGCTTCTTGGTAAATTTGTTATCTTTGGAACAAATAGCTATGTAATTATAAAGTGAATGCTTGATAAGATCTTTCCAGAGAAAAAAATTAATTGTATCAAACACAATCTCCAGAAAGTTGTCCTTCAACAGGCATATTTTCTTTTGCTCAGACCTTCAGTATAAACCTCATATTAAAACTGTTCAAAAGCAACGAACACTGCACTTAATTTGGGGCAATTAATTCAATAGCTTTATGCTATTGAATAATGTTCTATAATAACACAGATACTGTAAAATAATTAATATTTTATGCTATAGCCTTACAGAAGCACTTTATCCAGAAATACCTATTAACCAAGACTGTGTACATATACAGTACAATGGAAATTGATGTTTATAACCATGTCCTGAAGGCACCTGGAGATCTCAAAACACCTTGTACAAATGTCATCGAAAACATAAAGCAATTAATCAATCATCAAACATGTATTAGTCTATTACTGTAGACAGAGACAAAACAAAAATGTGTTAAGATGTGGTTTCTGCTCTCAAGAAGCTTACAACCATAAAGAGACTTATAACCCACCCAACAAATCTCTAATAAAGAAAATGTGAAATATTAAAAAGGGGAACTTTTGTTCCCATTCCCATGTCCTTTTTTGGCCTTCCTCACTCCACATGAAGAAAAGTTGCCATTCGCCAAAGCATGGAACTTCTATGACTGTTTTTCCAATGGGAGGGCCCAGCACCCTGCTCGCAAGCCATCTGGCCCTTCCTGATTCCATGTGCTAAGCAGATTTCTCAGGTCCAATTATCCTAGATTCAAAAGAGAGGTTTCAGGCCTGAGCCATGTTCTCCTGCATAGGCTTATCACAGAGGGCTGTGTAGGAAGAGATGGGATGATTATCAGCTATTAATACATCAGCATTTTATTAAGAATTGATATATATAAATCTATTTGCATGAAGCCATGAAGGAAATGGAATGAGTAACCAGTTTACCAAAATCTCACTTTGAACTGCTAAATGCTATCTGACCAGAAAATTAAACTGTTTATATTTATCTGTGTTGTCACAAAGTTACTATATGTATTTAACTTTTTTCCAGCTTTACTGAGAAATAATTGACATACAGCAATATGTTGACTTGATACACTTATATGCCACCATATATTACCACCACAGCCTTAGCTAACCCCTCCATCACATCACATAACTACCACTTCCTCTTTTGGTGAGAACATTTAAGACCTTCTCTCTTAGCAACTTTCAAGTATATAATATGTATTGTAAACTAATCACAATGCTGTGAATTAAGTCCCCAGAATGTAGTCCTAACTGAAAGCTTATACCCTTTGACCGCCATGTCCTTTATATGCAATTGACTTTAACTTCAGTTGGAAAGTGTATGTGATATCATACGTTACTTTGTAAAGAATATTTATATATGCCTTTCTTTGCCCTATATAGCTTAGGAAGAAATGCTAGAAAATGAGACCAAGATTGCTTGACAAAATGTTAATGAATTCCTATATAACGAAGGTTCTCATCTAACCCTGTCCCCTTCATTCCCTTTCTTGACTGCAGGCACTTGGTGGGCAAACTGTGTCTTTTCAGTAATTAACTCAGTGACTGACAATTAGCAGTGCTTAAAAATGGTTGTTGAATGAACAAATGGATTTCTAGCCAGGGTTTGAAGGAAATTAGCTAAGGCACTACCCAATGTCCACTGTCTAGGTAATCTAACAATCTTTCGGGTCTTATCGATGAACTAGGAAGTAATCATTGAAGTGTCTGGTCTGTAAACGCATCTGTGCTGTCTCTTTTCATCAGTAAGTGGAAGATGATGTTACTGGATGGTAAGATGTTTCTGATTTAAAGTAGCTCTTGTGGTATAAGGATGACCCTAATGCACATTTTAATATCACCTCTCTCTCTCTCCTCTCTCTGTCTGCATACGTGTATGTGATCACAGTTATCAAAATCAAAAGAGTTTTAGAATTAATATTATCTCATTGTCAGTCCATGTTCAAATTTTGCCAGGTGCTCTAAGGTCCCTGAAGCTCTTTCTTAACCACACATTGCATTTAGTTGCTGTGTCTCTTTGGGCTACTTTAATGTGAAGTAATTTCTCAGTCCTGCTTTATGTTCCTTGCCTTTGATATTTTTGAAGTGAAAGTGTACAGGCAGTTATGTCCCTAAATTTAGGATATATACATATCACCAAAGATCACTAATTGAATTTTAGTCCATGCTCAAAATCAGCCTCTAATTCCCCCCGACATGCATACCCAAAGTCCACAGCTGTTCTTAGATAAAAGATAGAGAGTGGTTCTGGTTTGCCAACTTCTAAAATGTGAGCTTATTCCACAATTAGTTTGACAAATTGGCTTCAGGGAAAATTTGGAGCATTAGAAATGGGCCAAAAATAAAAGACCACATTCATGAGCACGCAGTCAAATATTTTGCCAACAGCAACGATTTAATAGACGGGCCATATTCAAAT
The DNA here is from genome assembly GCA_029783875.1 of Phataginus tricuspis. Taxonomy (NCBI): domain Eukaryota; kingdom Metazoa; phylum Chordata; class Mammalia; order Pholidota; family Manidae; genus Phataginus; species Phataginus tricuspis. The sequence goes on from JAQQAC010004068.1 coordinate 14,275,021, forward strand.
AAAAGTATGTGGCTATTGATCATGTTATTGTTGATGAATAAAAGGAGAAAATGATACTTCTCTTTTTATTTAAAAGTCTTTATTTTGACATAATTTTAAACTTCAGACCAGTTGCTGACATATATACACTACTCTTTCGTCCTCAGTTCACCAACCGTTTGCATTTACTCCATGCGCTTTATCATCCTGTGTGGGGAGGTCGGTGGGGTAGGTATATGCATGTAGTTATATACATATAGATGTTTGCATATTTTTTAAGAACCATTTGAATAAGTTATAAACATCGTGATGCTTTAAATTTCTATCATCAGTGTTTATTTTCTAAGAACTAAGATATTTTCCTATACAACTCAGTTAACAAAAGCAAGATTTTTAGAATTGACATATCTAATGGACGGACAGTCCATGTTCAAATTACATCAATTGTTCCAATAATGTCTCTTAAAGCTCTTTTATCCTTATCCATGACCACATATTCATTGTATTTAATTATCTTTTCTTTTTAGCCTCTTTTACCCTGAAATGCATTCTCAGCCTTGCTATATATTTCCTGCCCTTGATATTTTTAAGTATGTGGGCAGTTTATTCTATAAGATATCCCTCAAATTAGGTGTGCTATTTTTGAGATATAGTTTGAGGAGTGCTTCAGGACCCCAGCTGCCTGAAAATACTGGTTGGTCTATGAACATACCCATGTATATGGGATACCCAACATTGGGATAATTGCTTTAAACTGAGATGCTTTTTCCTGAACATTCCTGTTAAATCATTTATATTATCTTGAGTCAGTGTTTTCAAATTCATTCTACAACTCTATGATTTTATTAATTACAAAACAGGCTACCAAGTTGTAACCATAAACCCTAACATGACTTTAGCTGTTTCATTTCTCTCCCATGTAGGACAGGCCAGAGAAAAGTACTGAGCTGGTGAGGTGTCTCTGCCATGTTCAGAGTGGAAAAGGCCAGTCAGTGGGAAGGGCCAGAGATGGGCACACACGTCCCTTTCTAGAGACATGAACTACAAATATGACAGCATCACTTCTAATGCTTCTACTTATGCGTCACTTCTGTGTTCTACTTAGTCAAGTAGAACACACCAACTTGTAAGAGAGGTTAGGAAATGGGTCTCTAGCAGGTGGCCATGTATCCTGCAGTCCCATTACAGAGACAGGGAAAATGGTACTGGTGGGCATCTGATAGTCTCTGATTCAGAAACTGTCCACACACTAACACTTTCTGGTCAGCAAACCATCACACAAAGAATACAGTTCCCAACAGTACAGCATATTGTAAAAAGGCAATTTAGTGAAAAGCCCAATTTATATAAAGTTTGCCTAGGCAATATATCCCCAAATGGGAAAATGCAAAGGGAATTGCTGACTGGGAAACCTCTTGAAGTTCCATTAGATGCCTGGAAAAAGAACCCAGTTGCAGATGTTTCTCCACCTTATTTCTTACCAAGCTCTGCCCCTTGCACATGATACTCCAGTGACACGGTCACTTTAGGGTTTAGCCATGTTAGGGTTTGTGGTTACAACTTGGTTTGTGGTTTTCCCTACACATCTGTTGCTTCACGTACTCTCCAACTTAGGTCTTGTAATTCTGTGTGGAATGTCCTCCTTTATGCCACTACTCTCCAACTGGCAAATACCAACTCACCCATTAATAGGCATCCAAGTCTTACCTCCTCTGAGAAAGCTACTAGAACTCCCGGAATGCAATGAGTCCTCGGAGACTGCATGTACTTACCGCTGAGTGTGCCAGTGTGTTTACATGTCCCCCTCAGTGACTGGGCTCTAAGCTTCTTGAGGCAGAGACTGTCTTACTAGTTATGCCCTGTGTGCTCTGGGGCTCTGAAGTGCAGGCCCAGGTTGTTTACTTTGCCCGTGTGATGGAGGGTGACCCCGAGGTGAACAGGAGCAGGTCACAAGATCAACAGAAGATATTCTAGAACATCTGGGTGGTAAGTGGAGAATAATGGCTGAGGCAAAGAAGCCAAAAAAGATGAAAAGACTATAGATGTAGGAAAAAAAGAAGAATTCAACTGAGGAAGGAGACAATAGAAATAAGAACATGGGGCTTGTCAAAGGAGAATATTTAGACTTAGAAATGAGACTAAAGGAAGAAACAATAGAGAAATTTGCAGAAATTCTGACAGAGAGAGAAGGCAAGTTGAAGTTACTTATTGTAGAGGCACATATGTAAATCAAGAAGTCATAGCAAATTCTTTTCAAATGTATGTGTTTATGTTAAAAAATGATGTTTTGACCCTTACATAAAGGCACTTACACAAAGTAATATCTGTCCTTAATTTGAGACCCCAGTTCTTTCTACTGTAGCATTTTTCTTGGAAACTTGACCTTTGCATAGAGTTCTGGTAAAATCCAGCAACTTTTGGTGTCAATGACCTTTATGTAACTAGCATAATTTTAGGAAATAACTTGAAGAACGATGTGGAGTGAAAAACTTAATAAATGCCTTTATTTCTGGTAGGTACAACATTCAGACATTTCCCCAGATGGCATTTAAATACTGTCTTCAGAAAACTGAGTTGCTCGATGTATCTGCATGGGGAAGAGGGTTCCCGGCCCGGGGCGAATCCCTTATGAATCTGCTGAAACTGAAGTAAGTCAAATGAGAAGTCAGGTTGGGAGAAAGGCGTTTATTTCTTACAGTCACTAGCCAGGCCCCTATCTGTCCGTCCCCTCCTGCCACAGCACCCACTCTCCTTCCCCGCCCAGCCCTTCCCGCAGGAACTCCATCAGCGAGTCCCTGGTGACTGGCAAATGCCAGACCAATTATGTATACCAGGAATGAAGGGAAAGAGAGAAAGGCCGTTTTCTCTCCACCCCTTGCCCCGGATCAAACTAAGGCTTTGAAACTTCCATTAGTATGTAAATGGACTAAGGCCGGGGAAATTCTGGAAATTCTGCCATTGACCCCACACTCAGTAACAGTAAATATCAACCCACAGTCTGGTTCAGAGACCAGACTCACACTGGATGGAGGGAAGGTTTTTGATGATCTCTCTCTTCCACTCTACCCTTCCTTTCTCTCTCAGCAGGCCCTCAGTCATTGGGCAAGTTCCCCTGAAACCCTTGCCACTTAAACCAGCATCCCCTGGGTGGCCCCAGGGTAGGCCTATCTTGCCTTAGGCTGCCCTGCCTAGCCCCAGGAAATCAGCATTTGCTGCTGTTAATGTCATCTTTGATAAAGGGATAAGGAGATGTTGATGTCCTTCTGATAAAAAACAGCCTCTCCTGAATCACCAGGATGGTAACAAATGATACCATGGGTGGCTGGGAGGGGATGTGCTCTAGGAAGGAAACAGAAGGGCCTCCTGCGGGACTTTCTTTCCAGCTAATTCAGCTTTCTGAAGAAAGTTTCTGCTTTCCTTCCAAACTCAGTGGAGTTTGGCTCTAAGTGTGGTCTTTCATGGTACAACTCTGGCTGACAAGAAATCAAAATGATGAAATAATAGTTGTCATTTATTCAATGCCTACTATCACTACTCACATGACATGTTATTTCCTTTCATTCTCACATTAATCTTGTGAACTACTACAGTCCCCATTTTCTACGCAGCCCATGCTCACATAATAAACAGATTGGCAGGAGGTAATTAGAGTGGCAGTAGAACGCCAGATACCAAATTGTTACACTGCCAAAAATCTCTAAGAAGGTATTTGCAATTCTCTTTAAGTCCCATAAGACAGCAACCATGACCTTGACTTGACACAAAGTCCACCTGCCTGCTGTATTCCATGCCTATAGGGGTCCAGTTGCCAGTTCTTTTGGTTATAAGAATTGCAGCTGTCGCTAAGATTTATATAAACTATTTCATTATTTTACATGAAAATTGTAAAAAAATAAATCATAACCTTATAATGGTAAATATATTGCAACCGTGTTCCCAATAGCCAAGATGTAGAAATAATCTAAAGGTTCATCAATGGAGGAATAGATAGAGAAAATGTGGTATATGCATACAAATGGAACACTGTTCAGCCTCAAAAAAGAGGAAATCCTGCCATATGTGACAACATGGATGAAATTTAAGAGCATTATGCTAAGTAAAATAGGAAGAGAAGGACAAATACTGCGTAACTCCATTTACATAAGCTGTCCAAAGTAGTCAAATTCAAAGGAGCAGAGAGTAGAATAGTGGTCGCCCAAGTCTGCAGAGGTGGGCGTATGGCGAGTTGGTAATCACAACTGAGGCATAAACTTTCAGTTACTCAAAATAAATAAGTCCTAGAGATCTGCTGTATCATGTTACACCTACAGGTAATAACGCTGTGTTGTGCACTTAAGAATCTGTTGAGGGTAGATCTCATGTTAAATACCTTTAACAGTAGATAGATAGATAAATATAAAAAATAAACCTTTTTTATTAAAAGCAGAGAATATTTTTAGATAAATACAAAAACTACACTTTTTTATCACAAGCAGAGACTATCTTTAAAATATGTATTATGTTAAAATACATCCTTACATTTGAAAAAAAACTTGCGCATGTACAATTTGCCTTCAACAGTGTAGTACACTTCCTCATTTTAATATATATCACCTATTCTCAAGTGTAACTGCAGCATGTAAAAAGGATGTAATTTAGTTAATGAGGTAAACCGACGAGGAGCAGGTCGCTTTTCAGCTTAACTGTACATCCTTTCGAGCTGACATGAGATTAAACCCCAAGCAGTTTTTGACATTTGACACTTGACAGCAGACTTCACTATAAGATGCTAGTTTTTAAAGCTCTTATCTACAACAGGTGCCCTTGCTACTCTTTTGATGGTATTTTATAGCTTATTTTTCTAGTGAACATAAGGCCTAATTTCCTTGTCCTTCCCCTTCCCTTATCTAAAGAACGCTATACTAAAATTCCCCTAAAAATATCTTTTTTCTCTTCCCTGTATCTCCTCCCACCCTAGTCTCACCACAAGAAGTACAGTAATAACTTTTAAAAATCTAACAACCAAAATGGCTGCTTTCCCAAAGCCTGAAAAGAATTATAATGTGGGTAGTTTAGCTATTTTCTCTACTAGCCATGCAGTCAAGGGCTAAATCTGACAGATTTCTCAGCAATATGTGTGCTTGTCAGTATCCTGGTAATGATTCAAGAACAGTTAGGCTAACTGTGTCAGACTTTTCTAAACACATATCCGATACCAGGTCTTTTCCATTTTATGAACCGCTGTTGACACTGAGATTCTCCACATCCTCAGAGCCGCTCTGCTACTTCTGTAGGAAGGACTGGCTACTTTACTCAACGTGAGTTGCTCTGACAAAAAACGTGCCTAGAACGTCCTCTGGTGGTGAGAGTGGGAATCATGTTTCAGCCCAAGTAAAGGTTCATTGTCCAGCCCCGTTGCTCATGACCTGTCCTTCCCAGGAAACTCGCATAAGGACAGAGGAACCTGCTGCCTTCAGGACCTTCCAACCACCCAACCCCACGTTTCAGTCACTCCGCTGTTGTCCTTAACCACGTGGTGGCAACATCTCCCACAGGACTCGTTATCCACTTTTTCTACCACAGGTACAAATCTGCAAGTGAAAAACAAAGAGATCTTACGAGTTTGTTTTTAAAGTATCATATCTTTAGAAGTATATTTTTTTGCAATTTTCTGCAAAGATAAATATTAAATAATTATTCCACACTATAAGGTCAAACTCATGGAAACAGAAAGCGGGAAGAGCATTGCAGGGCCGGGGGGGGTAGGGGAAATGGGGAGATGCTGATCAAAAGGATATAAATGTTCAGTTATAAGATGAATAAGCTCTGAAGATCTAGTATATGGCATGGCGACTGTAGTTAATAATACTGAATTGTCTACTTGAACTTTTCTAAGAAAGCAGATGTCAAGCATTCTTGCCACACACACACACACACACACACACACACACACACACACACACACACAGACAAAATGGTAACTGTGATTCAGTTCGTTATTATAATCATTTCACAGTGTATACATACACCAAACCATCATTTTACACATTTTAAATACATTCCATTTTCCATTTTATTTGTCAGGTATACCTCAATAATGCTGGGAAGAAAATCAATTTGTATAAGTAAAAAATGAAAAATTTCTCCCACAAAAACAAAAAACAAAAAACCTACTGTTGGAATTTGTCAGGAAAGACATTTATTAGAGCTTAATAAAAGCTGTCCAGTTTTGACAACTTGAGATTCAGAAGCTGCAGAGTAACATTTCTTCCCCGCGTGATTGTGGTCATCCGTGCTTTGCTTCAAAACGACAAACCCCATAGAAACTGGGCTGTATTTTTTTTCCAACAGTATATTATAGAAATCAACAAACAATGACAGTCTTTCTGGGAATGGGAGGGCTAAGGGTCAATGACGAATTACTAGACCTTACGTGGCAATCAAAATCTGTGAATCGGGTGAGAAGCAGCGTTCATTTAAGCCAGTGATGAGAGCTGTGGGGAGCACCATGCCTCCGCATACAGGCCACGTGTTCTTTGCATTTTATTTCACATCGTAGAATGAATCGAAGCTAATGAGGCTGGCTTGTGTTGCTAATTTCATGAATGATTTTGATTAATGTAAAATTTAAAGGATGTGGCACAGGACTAGCTGTTGAATGTCATGGTACCGACAGCATTTTATAGGTCACCTGGCTCCCAGAGATGTCATCATCCACAGGAATTAGTACTTTGTAAATACCTCCTTCGTAAATTCTTTAGGATGTAAAGAAGGAAAATATGAACGTGGATACTTGATTCATCGACTAGAACATTAAACTTAAGGTAAGGTTGAAAATAACAATACTGTGACATCAGAGATGGAGGTTTCCTCTGCCTGATTTGGAATAAAACAGGTAGTCAATAGTACTTCCCCAACAGCACAATGCTCCCTACCACCATCCTTTATACGGTTGTGCATTCTTCAATTTCAAGCCACAAAATAAAGTAGAAGATAGATAAAGCAAAAGATAATTTATAAAAAAAAAAATCTAAGAATGCTCCCAAGTCTGGAGGGCAGACTGAAGAACACAGCTTGAAAAAGTCAAGAAAAGGCAGCAGCTTCCATGGTTTCACCTCTGCCACATGCAGGATGGTGATGGCAAGGAATGGAGAAAGGAGATGCAGAGATCCCTCTGGGTCACAAAGAGTGGGCACCTGAATTTGCCTTTCCACCCAGACTCAGTAGCATTTCCCCAAAGAGAAACTGAGTGAAGATGGCATAATGCATGCTGGTTGACCAGAAAGGACACCAAGTGCCCACCATCCAATCAACAGTCACCCGCCTTAGCATGTGCCTTTCCAACCTGCACCTGGTCTTGGATTTGGAGCACTGTGACCAGGTAACCCCACTTAATATCTTTTTGTTTACCGTTTGTGGGTAAAATTACAGTATTTCCAGAATCTCTCGCCTAGCCTTTGTGCATCTCCATATCAATAGGTGTTTTCAAGGGGTGGAGAGAAGTAGTCTATCTCCATATCAATAGGTGATTACAATGGTGAGCAGGAGTTATCTGGACCTGAGAGGTTGGGTGAAGTCTTTTCTGCAGTGAGGTGGCCAGAGACTGAGCGAGCAGAAGTGGATGACTGCCTGTGAGAAATTAACAGGTTTCTCCCACTTTATTTCTCCTTTGACTGACTTCGGTTTCAAAAGTATTTTGACCAGGGGATTTAAACCCCAGAGTTATAACTGTTTAAATGTCCTGTGAGTTCATTGAGGGTAAGGAGATCTTATTTTTTTAGCAAGTAAGAGGTGAAAAGTGAAAATCAACACCTGTTCACCTGTTATTTCTAAGTCAGAATGAATTAAGTATCTTTAATGTTTTTCTCTAATACTTTTATTATTACCTAAATAACCATAAATAATATTTATGAGTCAGTATATATGTAATGTGAACATGGTTCCCCTATGCCTAATGAATATTACTGTATGTGCCCCAGAAAAATGTCCTGCAAGGCTGGGGATAAACTGTTGTAAAAATGTAAAGCACATTGATAGAAGAGGTTTGCCTTGAAATGAGCTAGGAAAGTGTGAGGAAATAATCAGGAAAACTGATTGCATTAATTTCTGTGGGGCAGAAACTATGCCTATTGTTTTCAGTGCCATTTATCACTGGGCATGGTAATAATACAAATGTTCAGCAATAGTTATACTTTATCTCCATCTCACTAGCTAATTGTTTTCCCAATTCAGGTCCTTAAAATTTATGTGCCCTTAATCAGATCGGTGTTATAAAGATGTAGAGATGTCACATGAGTCCTGCCCTCAAGGAGGTTGCAGACTTAATACTATAGAGATACAGGTGGAATATAACACTGCCAATAACCACAAAGTGTTAAAAGAACAAAGAGAAGATAAACTATATGGAATAGCGTATCTTCAGAAACACAAAGCAACTTGTTGCAGACATTTTATTTGGCAGGAAGCCTTTTCTAATGGAAAACGTCATGTATTTATTCTTATTCTCCTTCACATGCTGTAAATAACACAGTACCCTTCATACCAGTGGACCTTGAACTTCAGGTTGCATGAAGATACCTAAAGATGGGAAACATGCAACTACCTCCCCAGTTCCTGAGTATCTGATGCAGTGGGTCTACATTTTCATGGGTACTCAAGGTGATTGTGATATGGGTCCTTGGCCCATTCTTTAAGAAATATCACTTGGCCATTGATATTTTGATCAATGTCCTTCAAACTTTTTACTTTTACATTGCTGAAGTGAAATGATAAGAGTTTTGGAGGGTTTTATATGATACTTTATAAAAATACCACCCTTCCCTCCAGATGACAACCCATCACTGTACACGTGGGCACAGCCATGCTAACTTGGGCTGCTGTATTCCTTAGATGGGGATGGAGCTGCGTTTTACCAGGATTAATGATGGATTCTAAGATGAATTAAGTAATAAAAGAGTAAAATTTACACACTATAAGGTCTAGATATCACTTGCTCACAAACCAGTGTTTGGAAAGATGTTTGACATAACAGTATTTAGGAGAGACAGACATAGATATTTTCACTTCTTTGCATTTAGATTTTATATGTTATACCTTATCATGCTATCTAAAAACATTTGATATTTATATGTCAGGTTTATGTGACATTGACTTGTTCTTAATAAACCCAAGCTGCCTATGTCTAAATTCATTTGATTGCAGAATTCTGAATAGACTATAAAAAAAATTTCTGGAGTTAATGACCTAAAAAATTGCCATTAATTAAAGTGCAGCATTTATTTCAATTAAAGAATGTCACAATATTTAGTTTACATCTCATAGCTACCACTGTAAATCTAATCAATGGCATAATTTATACTGAAGAACAATTTGAATAACTTAATACACTGTATTTAATGTTGGTCATTAGATGCAATTGCAGATTTATAATATTATAAATGTAATATGTTCTGTGCTATTCTTTGTTGATTTCCTGTCATTATTATTACTACTACTAATAAACAAAACATAAGAAATCATCCCTTTTTACCAAATAGCCTCAGAGAAATTTTAACCAGTGTAATCCCAAGGGCAAAATCCCACTTTGAAAACAGTTTTCTTATTTAAAAAAAAAAATTACTGTATAAATGTTTAACATGAAGTTACTCAGGATTATTCAATAAATTTAAATATTTTTGTTCCAATATTTTTGTGGGCCAATTACCTCTTGCTAAGGCAATATTAACAGCTATAGAAGAAAAGCAAAAAACAGATACATGATTGCAGTCCAGGATTCACCTAATACTTCCTACTTCAAACACTCCCTTCTCCAGATCAAGGGCAGCGCCGTCAGGGACGAGTCACGACAAGAGCGTGTCCCCTTGACATGATGTGGCGGGATGACACTTCACCTCCATGATCTTCATGCCCAAATCACACCCCAGTCAGACCATGAGAAAACATCAGTCACACCCAGATTAAAGGACTTTTTATAAAATACCTGAGCAGCGCCCTTCTCAAAACTGTCAAGGTCATTTAAAAAAGGGAAGTGTGAGACCATGTCACAATGCAGAGGAAGGTAAGGAGACTTAGCAACTTGATGCACACTGGTATCCTGGATGGAATCCTGGAAAAGAAAAGGGGCATTGGGGAAAATTAATAAAATGGTAATTACGTATGGGCTTTATTTAATAATAACGTATCAATATTGGTTCATTAGTTGTGATAAACGCACCATAGTAATGTGAGACTTAGGAAACTCAGTGAACCCTTCACTATGCAGTACCTCAGCGACTATGCTAACACCAAAGGATTATTTAAAGTTGAAAAAATAATAACATTAAAGGACAATCTGGGAGAAAATATTTGTCACATAGTAAGAGATAAATGATTAGCATCCAGAATGTACTTTCTAAATTAATTAGAAAAAGACAAAAATAGAAAAGTGGAGAAAGCACCTAAACACATAATTTCCTGAAAACATATACACATATCCAATAAACATAAAATTATGTTAAACCCAAGTAGTGATCAAGGAAACACAAGTTAAAATGACTTTTTATCCACTATGTTGGCAAATGTAAATTGACTACATTTAGGTCAAAATCAGAGAAACTGCATTGCCATGCACTGCTGGTAGATCTGGGAATTATTACAGCCTCTTTGGAAAGCAATTTGACAGTGTATATTAATATTATAAATGCCCATACCCTTAAACCCAGAAATTCCAAGTGTCATTATTTACCCTAGACACATAGTAGCCAGAAAATGGGTAGAGGGCCACCTGTTGCTGCAGTATTTATAGTAATAAAAAAATTTAAAATGCACATATTCATAAATAGAGCAATTGTTAAATAAACAATATGACAGTATATGTATATTCCATAGATGATGCATGACAGAGTGCAAAAAATGAGGCAGACCTATATGAACTAACATGGATAGATCTCCAAGATTTTGCTGAGGGGGAAAAGAAAGCAAGATACAGAACAGCAAGTTTATCATGATGCTTTAAAAAGAAAAGAGGAAAAAATGCTAACAAATTGGTACGTTTTATCTGGAAATCCAAAAATATGTAAATGCATGGAAAGTAATCTGGAAGATCATACTATATTGATAGTAGCAGGTCAGTCTTAGGAGAGGGGCCATATAACGTTTGTTAAAGATGCTCTTCCAAGAGGACTCCAGCCAGTGCTGTGTTGATACAGGTTTAGCAACCAGCTGTCCCACTGTAGTGTCTGCTGATGTCTGAGGAGTACACACATCCACTATGGACAATTCACGGCTTGCAAAATTCCTAAACCATTAACAATTGTTTCTTCCAAGCCAGTACAACAAGCCTGCTCCAGCACATCACTGAGTCTAACCCCACCTCTTGCTTAAACTTGTGCAGTTAGAAATTATTTTCAAATAAAAAAGCACTCTATTTTAATCATTCAGGGACATTCCAGAGGCAGAAATTTCCTGAATTGTACTAAAACTTCTAAATGTCACGTGTTCCTGATAGAGTTTAAAATTTCTGTGTGAGCAATAGCTGTTCTAGGACGTTTGAATGGTAGGCACTGTCTCTGGTAATAGTGTAAGTGAACCTAAAATAACTTTAAAAAAGTGATTTATCTGCCTTTTCGTCATTAACCTTCACAATCCATCTGCATGAATGATGAGAGAATTAAGGAGATCGTACTGGTTGTGTATTCCTGCTGAAACAAATTACCACAAATTCATAGTGGCTTAAAACAACACAAATGTATGATCTTATAGTTCCGTAATTCACAAATCTGCAATTGGTCACGCTGGGCTAAAATCAAGGGGTCTGCAGGGTTATACTCTTTTCAGGAGCCTCTAGGAGAGAACCCATTTTCTTTCCCTTTCTAGCTTCCAGAAGCCACCCACATTCCTTGGCTTGTGGCCCACTTCCTCTTTTTCCAAAGTCTGCAACAGCAGGTCAAACCCTTTGCACATTGCGTTCTGCCGACCTCCTCTCCTGCCTCCACAGGCCCCACCTGGATAATCCAAGATAATCTCTCCATACGGGTCAGCTGATTAGCCACCTTAATTCCATCCATGACCTTAATTCCTTTTGCCATGTGACCTCACATACTCACTTGTTCTGTGGATTAGGACATGGACATCTTTGGGGGG
>JAQQAC010004068.1:14287498-14455281 GCA_029783875.1 Phataginus tricuspis
GGGGGGCCAGCAATCCGCCTATCACAGAGTCAGGAAGAGAACGTTTGAAAAAGAAAGGCACCAGTCAGGCAAGAAATGAGAATGAAAAAGGATGAGGAATCCTTATGACCTGCTGCAATTTGGTTTAATCTTTTTGTTGGAATGAATACTGAATTCAAAGAAGCACAATTACTTGCACCTCTTAGAAAAGAGTGAGTTCCATGCTTAGTGATTAATCAACTTAAATTATTTCAAAGTAACTTTTAAAACGTATTTCTTTTATCTACAGTATTCTATAACATCAAGCAGGTAGATATTGGACAGAGTCTCTAGGGACCATATCACTATGATCAAAATGTCTCAGGTTCTGTAAGAGGCCATCAATATAATAAGGTCAAATTACAGTGTAATATCTCTGTGGCTGTTCTTGTGCAAAAGTGTTATTACTGTGCCATTAGTTGTACTCCCAACTATCTTGTAAAATAGTAGGAGCAAATAGAAAACATGTACAGAATTTTTAAGTGATTTTTTAAATTCAGGTGATATAAATACATTTTATTAATCAGTTAAAACTCTAAAAGTCCTGTGACTCATAATATTAAATCTAAAGTAATTTTTAAATGTTTGTAGTATATAACAAGGAGCTTAAAAGGGCAACTAGAACATTAATCAAATCAGTTTTAATCAAATATGCAAAAAAACAGGAATATAAATGTCTGGTCCAAACTTAGCTATTACATGAAGTTAGTTACCCCAAATTAAAGGATTTAATAATATGAATAGACAAAGGCAGATGTACACATATATCTCTCAACAGTATAATGGAATCTCAATTCGTAGCTCACTGAACAATTCAGATACCACTACATTTTGTAATTTATAAAGACCCTAAAGATATTCAAAGAAAGATTATATCATCTGAGGCCTCAAAGAGTCAAAGAGAAGCAAGCAAACAAAAAACAAGACCCTAATGAGGTAGGGCAGGGGCGTGGCACAAGCATCATGGTTAATTTTTCCTGCCTATAAAGAAAAATGCTGAGATAAAAACAGTATAGTAAGAACAGGAGGGATCCACCTTAACACTAAGATTCCATTTTTAAAAACCAGGGAGTTAGGAGGTAAGATTCCTAACACATTTTATGGTAATCAGCCAATAACCTACCCTATCTTAAGGTGGGGCAAACAGTCCTACATGTATGTCCCCACTGCTTGAGGGTAATCACTGTCTTAGAAACAGGATCAAGACATTCCTTGCAAGTTTATCTAACAAGATATCTAGAGGACAGACTCTGAATGTGACATAATGTCTCTCACCGGAGATAGACGTCATGAGACCGTAAGTCAAGCCTTGGCCCCCTACCCCCCCTCCATGCTTCGCTCCATTCTTGAAAACCTTAAAAAAAAGAATCCTAAGCCTTTAAGTGTGCCTCCTCTCCGAGCTGCCTGCACTCCCCTTTCTTCAAGTGTGTACTTTGCCTTAAATAAAGATTTCTCACTGCTCAACTTCTTGCATTTCGTCTCTGCACACTTCCAGTGGTAAGCGTCTTTTCTACTTCACTATTTCATTCAATTTTCGAGACGTAAGCACTAGTCTTCACTCTCTCTGTTCTACTTCGGGCAAGTAGGGAGGGGCTACTGAGAGCTCTGATTTGGGCTTGCAAGTTCCCATTGTCTGGGTGACCCAGACAGGACAGCAGCTGTACAATCATGCTGTTCAGTGGCCTGCCTGAAAATCTCCTTTCTTTGTTTTTGGGAAGTTCTCAGAACATAATCTCACTCCATGCAGTGCTCTGAGGCTCCCCCAAATCCTGGGGTGGTAGGGGCTTAGTTCCCACGTCATGCAGATTCAAGCAGACACTGGACACCAGGTGACCCTGGCTTCAGGAGTTGACAAGGAATTCAATGAGCTTCAACTCTCTCTGTTCTTCCTTGCTCTCTGCTGCCTGCATGCCAGCTGACATTCATTTCTATTCTCACATTAATAAATTCCTTCCTTACCTACACTTGTCTAACCTGCTTGAGAATTCTTTCTCGTTCAGAGTCAAGAACCCTCCCCAATCTGGGTTGAGGTTTCACCTAGTGCACAGGGAGAGACCTCCCCAGATGCCGCTACCTGACAACACTATGAACATGAATCAGCAGAATAAAAGAAAACTGAAATAAATCCACAAGAATGCTTGGTCGTGGAGTTAAAAACAAACTATGAAACATGGTAGTAGTTTATAAGTGAAACTTAAAATTATCAGCAGCAAAATGGAAACTATTAAACAGTGGTGTAGATGATTTGGAGAAAACTCAAATAGAAATTATAAAACTGAAAAACATAATAGCTGAAATTAAAAACTCAATGGAAGTGTTTATCAGATTACATCCAGATGAACAGAAAGTTATTGAACCAGAAGACAGAGTAGAAGAAATGTGCTGAATGAAACATGGAGAAACAAAAAGATAGATAAATTTTTTTAAGTGTAGAATACACAAAAGTATAACATATGTAGTAAGAAGAAGGTCTGTCATATGCTCAGCTGGAGACTCAGAAGCAGAGAACAGAAAGAATGAAGCAGAAGCAATTGTTGAAGAAACAATAGCTGACCATTTTCCAGAAATGACGAAGGAGATTGAGCCACATATTTCTAAAGCCTAATGAATGCAAAGCAGGAAAATGTAATAGAAATACGCATGCATACTTCTCGTCTAAAAATCTAAAACAAACATAAAATTTTAAAAGAAGCCAGTTAATAAATACTAGATTTATTTAAATGACACATGCAAAAACAAACAAAAAAGAATGAGTTCGTTTTTTTGGTCTGAAAAGTCTTTATGTTGCCCTTATTTTTAGAAAGTAATTTTCTGGGCATAGAGTTCGGCATGGTTCTCGAGAGGAAAATGTTTCTATCAGGAACACAACAATGGTAACAGTCAAACTTCTCTCTGGCCAGTTTGGGCTCCTTCCATTACTGAACCAATAGGTGAAAAGGGTGTTTGTATACCAAGGAGAGTGATTGCTCCCAATGACCAAAGGGAAACTCGATTGCTGCTATCCAGCGGAGGAAGGAGGGCCATGCCGGGTACCAGGGGATCCTTGGGACACCTCTCGGTAGTTCTAGGCCCAGGAGTCAGTTATGTACAGACTACAGCAGGAAGGATGACTGAGGGCTCAGACCACTCAGGAGAGAATGTTCAGATCACTCCACCAAGTAAAGAGAACCTAGAGCAGCTGAGAGCCTGGCTGAGAACAAGGGAGGTTTAGGATAGGCAGTGGAATACAACCACACCCTTGAGACCAGTGTGGACAGTGAAGGCTGCAGTTGCTTTGCATGTTTTCTCATTGCTATGTGCATGTTTGTGCATTCTAGCCGCCTTCTTTCTTCCCACCTTTACTTCATACATAAGTTCTTAGAAGTTGACTTTAAACTTCACTTTTTAAGTATTAGAATATTCAATGTGTTTGTAGCTAGATTTGAGGAGGAGTTAATAAAGTCAACAACTGATAAATAATTGTTGGGACTGTCTGGCGTTTCCCTTTTTGGCAAAGGATAAGAACTTTTACATGGATGAATGTATCTTATTAGGTGCAAATATAGAGTTCCCTTAGTGATGGACCGAAGCTCAAATGTGCATAGAAGGGACATATGGGAGCTCAGTAGTCAATGGGAGACTGTGCCAGTTATCAACTTACTGTCTCAGCTCCAAATACATACTTCACTCTCTACTCCGTAAAAATGGATCTGGATCCTTAATCTACTTTTTCCTTTGTTGGCGACGGTAAGTTTTGTCAGTAAAGGGTGCCGGAGAGACAGTGCAGGAGGAAGGGGCTCTCTGTGCTGGTTCCAGGTACTCGTTTGGCAGGATTCCACGAGGCTCGCAGCACGCAGCGCTACGTGGTCAGCAATCCCGCTGCGGGTGGTTTTGTGGCAGAGTGCCTTCAGTGAGACATCTCCCCATGAACAGCTTTCCCCACTTTCCTAGAATATGAATTTTACCAAGTTCCAGAGGTCATATTTCCAGCAAGTTCCACAGCATGGCACCACAGTGCCCCGCCTGCCACGGGGTAGCCAGGGCTGTGCCCACCGCAGCGAGATCTGGATCTCAGACCTGGAGGGTATCTTCCCTGAGCGCCCCAGCTCAGCCAGGGGGCAGCGGCTTCTCCTGACAGCGGCTGCACCTGTATTCTTCAGGATTCTCTCCACTTCTTACTGGCCAACCTCTTATTACACCAATCCCCCATTAGAGTTACTAATTCTTTATATTAAACTTTCTCTTTTAAATCCTTTACCTTTCAAGTTAATGTATGGTTTCTCTCTCCTAAATGGACCCTGACTGATGTACTTTGCTTTTCTTTATTTTTATTTTTCCTGACTTGTTGTTTTTCTTGGATCCTAAAATATTTTTCTGTACCGCCCACTCTTTCCTTTCCTGTTCTGGGACTCTAATTAAACGTGTGTTACACTTCTTGATACTATATCATAGGACACAGAGATCATGTTCATTTTTTTCAGTCTTCTTTCTTTCTCTCTCACTTCATTTTGGATTATTCCTATTGCTTTGTCTTCCAGCTCATTGGCATTCTGCAGAACCTGATCTGATGTTAATCTCATTCCGTCTATTTCTCTTTGTGGATATTGTATTTTTCACCTATTAACGTTGCATTTGGTTCTTTTTCACGTACACCATTTGTTTCCTCGTCTTTTTCATGTTTTCTTTTACATCTGTGAGCATATTTAAGATTTATAATTGTTCTTTTGAGATCCTTGACTCCTAATGCCTTTATCTCTGTTAGTTTTTGTTCTTTTACACCAACTCATCTTTGTTCTGGGTATTGGACATATTTTCCTGTCTATTTACAGGCAGTGTGATATTTTTTAATCATTTTCTGGCCACTGTGAATTTTACATCATTGCGTGTTGGATTTGGTTGTTTTCCTTTATGAGTATCTGGCTTTATGGCAGTTTAACTGGCACATCATTTTGTCACCCTTTCAAGGCTTGCCGTAAACTATGTTAGGGGTAGGACGGGCCCAGAGCAGACTGCTCTGGAGTTAATTTAGCCCTGAGATGATTGCATGACCCCCTCTGAGAACTCTGCCCAATACTCATATCGTTCCATATTTCTTCACTTGTTGGCGAGGATGCAAACTCTCCCCAATCCTGGGAGCTCTGGGAATTGTTTGGCCCACTACTCTCTGGTGGCTCTTTTCTTGGCTTATGGAAACTCATTTCCTGCTATGTGGATCAGTTCTTAGCCAAAGACTCAGAGGGGGCCCTCTGCTGATCTCCAGAGCTCCCGTGCAGTACCCTCCCTCAGGTGCTCTGCCCACGGAGGTGACTGCTTCAGCCTCTACAAACTACAGTCTGTGTGTCCTCAAGTCAGCCATCTACCAGCTCCATTTGTTCCCTGCCCTGTGCTGCAGCCCTGAAGCTGCCTCTCGGCAGCAAGCTGGGGTGATTGTAGGGCTCACTCCATTGTCTTCCTTCTCTTGTAGTCACCGTCCGGTTTTCTAGGTTTTATGGAAGGAGAGCAATTTCCAAAGCACTTAATTCTTCATGGGCTGAAATGGAAGTCCTGCAACAGCTATTGCTTTATTCTTTTTCAGTAATTAATAGTGCAAATGCAACCTACATTTCACCCTATTTAAACAGCATACAGCAACAGGTATTTATTTCCAGGGTTATAATAATAATCATAAATTTTGCCATCTAGCAAAGCTTCTCTTAAGGAGATATTAGCAGTACCCTGTTATTTGTGGAAGTGTATTCTTTGCAATGAATGCATCTGAACTTTTGGAACTATCCTATAAGGCTTTTCATTCCACTCACCCAACCACTGCTTTTCTAAACAGCACAAATTTTTATGTCTGAAACTTCGATAAGTACCTTTGCTATTTGTTGGAGTTCCACAAAGAAAAACCCTAGAAGAAAGCAAACTGATGTTTGACCATGGAGAAGTCGCTGGATCCCATACGCGTATAACACCAGCTCACTTTGCTGATGGGGCGGAGGAGCATGTGCCCAAGGTCACGCCGCTAGGAAAAGACCATCGTGATTCCGACGGCAAGTTCAGAACCCTCCCACACCATGACACTGCCTACACCGAGTGCCCTGTTCACTGCAGTGACGTTTAGCACTTCCAACATGAATAGAAAAGTCAAGGATTTATTTTCTGAGACAAAACTGCTTCGTTGACTGAGCTGAATCCACATAACCGTGCAACCGAGAGAGAATTGAAGTCGGAGCAGCTGACATACATTCAAACACCATCTCAACCCTGGTAAGACCCGTGCGGCCTTCCTCCAGGCTTCAGTTTCCTCTTCACGAGCCACATATAAACTGAGTGGCAAAATATAAAAAGTTCTTCCTATGTAAAAACACAACATCTTGTCTATGGCTGAGATTTTTTCATCCTGTTAAATTCTAGGACGAAAACTGTTAGCATCTAAAGCTTTCACTCTCTTATCCCCTTTTGCTCCTTCAAATATTTGCTTAATTACCTGGCTACCAGCATGAAGTAAGTATTCAGCTATCAAGTCTGACATATGGAAGAATGAATCGATATGCATGCATTGTGTTGGGTAGACTGCCTGCTGCCCTATTCAGGGCGTAAAAAGGAAGTCTTATCTGTGATGATCTGGATGGTCAAGGGTTAAAGATTAGCAGGTTCTGTTTCATAGATGACAATACGTTACTTGTCACTTCCGGAATCTGAGTCATTCCTATCAGCCTGATAGCTGGCATTTTAAAGAATAGATCTTTTCTCTGTGATTTTTTTCCATCAGATTTATTTTTGCTATTTCTGAGGAAAGTGTCACAGGAAAGCATATATATGTACATCCTCTGAGCAACCACGCCGGGCACGGCATTGATAGAATGGGACGCTGGCTCATGCGCAGACTATGAGGTCAGAGAGGGGACATGTAGAAAGGTGTGGGCCACCAAGGGGAAAGGGAGAAATAAATTTTGAAATCTTCACAAAACGAAGCAATATTATCAATGCTGAAAGAGTTAAGAGAATTTTAGCATCAACCTAACTCTACCACAGGAAGAATTCTAAGATTTTAACCTTGGATCATAATCTTTCCTACAGTACAAAATTTATAAATGCTGTG
Source organism: Phataginus tricuspis (assembly GCA_029783875.1). Classification (NCBI taxonomy): domain Eukaryota; kingdom Metazoa; phylum Chordata; class Mammalia; order Pholidota; family Manidae; genus Phataginus; species Phataginus tricuspis. The sequence continues at coordinate 14,294,580 of JAQQAC010004068.1, forward strand.
TGTCAGGAAAGTCCTCAAACAGATGCAGAAATGGATATTATAACATTTTTAGATAGTAGCAATCTAGATGGCCACCAAGTTGGGAATAAATAAACAAAATACAGCCATAAAATTGCATCACCTACAACATGCAGAGACAGAAAAACATAATGTCAGGTGAAAGAAAAAAACACAATAAAATGAGACCTTATATAATAATGAATGAATAAAAACATGCAAAAGCAATATTGTGTAGTCACATACATGTGCATTTAGTGAACTGGAAAGCCACACACTAATTATACTGATTGCCTCTGAAAAATGGGTGAAGGGATGGAACCGGTAATAGTGGTTTAAGAGGTACCGGCTTCATGCTATGTTTCACAACTTTAACAAACAGGGTAAGCAAATACGATGGATTTTTTTATAGTTAACTCTTGGTGATGGGAAAATAGATATTCCTGATTTTATTATTATTACTAACTTTCTGTAAACTTTGAGTTTACAAATTTATTGTTCAATATGAAAGTACAATTAAAAGATACTCAAAGCGTGAGAATTTAGCAGTGATTTTCAGCAATTTGTTTGGAGTGGTGATGGGAAAGAGACAGTAGGATCGTGAGCGGATCAGAGCTGCGTAAAGGTGACTTTTTATGATCTCCTTCTCAAGCTGTGGCAGGAGGGATCTCACATGCTGGGTACCCTAGAGCCTGTGGAGGTGAAGCTGTTATACACTCTGGTATACTGAGACGGGCACTGCGAACCCCCAAGGAGAACTTTGGCTGAGGGGATGAAAAGCCACTAAAAAAACATATTTCAGTGGCATGGGATGGAAGCACTAGTACAATTTCTAGACTTCATCGGGGCTCTTGGAAAGAATCTCCAAGGGAAGAAGCAATGGTCAACTATTTTTGTTTTCAGGGTTTTTTTTTATATCATTAATATACAATTACATGAGAAACATTGTGTTTACTAGATTCCCCCCATTATCAAGTCCCACCCCATACCCCATTACAGTCACTGTTCATCAGCATAGTAAGATGCTATAGAATCACTACTTGTCTTCTCTGTGCTATACTGCCTTCCCCATGCCCCCCACTACATTATGTGTGCTAATTGTAATGCCCTATTTCCCTTCTCCCTCCCTTCCCCATCCCCCCATCCAAGAGTCTGCTGCTGTTTTGTTCCTTTGTTTTTTGCTTTGTTCTTATGCTCCACAGATGAATGAAATCATTTGATACTTGTCTTCTTCCACCTGGCTTATTTCACTGAGCATAATACCCTCTAGCTCCCTCCATGTTGTTACAAATGGTAGGATTGGTTTTTTCTTATGGCTGAATAATACTCCATTATGTGTATGTACCACATCTTCTTTATCCATTCATCTACTGATGGGACACTTAGGTTGCTTCCATTGCTTGACTATTGTAAATAGTGCTGCGATAAACATAGGGGTGCATCTGTCTTTTTGAAACTGGGCTGCTGCATTCTTAGGGTAAATTCCTAGGAGTGGGATTCCTGGGTCAAATGGTATTTCTATTTTGAGTTTTTTGAGGAACCTCCATACTGCTTTCCACAATGGTTGAACTAGCTTACATTCCCACCAGCAGTGTAGGAGGGTTCCCCTTTCTCCGCATCCTCACCAGCATTTGTTGTTCCTATTCTTTTCTATGTTGGCCATCCTAACTGGTGTGAGGTGATATCTCACTGTGGTTTTAATTTGCATTTCCCTGATAATTAGCGATGTGTAGCATCTTTCTCAGGCTATTTTTACAGTGTTAACCAATAGTGGTTTTGAACATAGAAAGTAGAGAAGCTTAATGGGAGAGAAAGAAAAAGTGGGAGGAAGTGGGGAGAACAAAATATGGACCAAATGCAGGTCAAAATAATCAGAAAAAAATAAACAGGAAAAAACCTTTTAAAAATATTCACTGCTTTTTAGAGATCTCCTTTTGGAGAAAGGAGAAAATCCTTTCTTGAAAGAAAATCCACTAAGTCACATATTATATTATTTATGCATTTATAATGCCGCTAATTGAAAAATTAATTGCAGAAAGCTATTTTGAATATAGTAATATTTCTAAGTCAGGTTTATTTTGTTACTAATTCATGATTATTTTTAAATACTTGAAAAATAGTAACATACAATAATTGCATTATCTATTTGGTTTACAGGCAATATTTAAAGTTTCTCTGATTCTGTTGACCCCTTATAATAATTTTATTGACCCCCCCATCCATCCCTTTTGCATCAAACTGTGGCAACAGGAATATAGAGATAACTTCTGGTCTGAGCTCTTAAGATGATTAGAATAAATGAAAAAATGATAACTCTACAGAAATTTGCAACATGAGTTCAGTCAAGTCTTCTGTGGACTTAGAAATGGATTAAGAAAACCAATTTGTCAAATGTTAAGTGGCAGTGCCAGGACTCAAATTAATCTATTCGATTCCCAGACTTACAGTGCTGCCACTGACATCATATTGCTTTTTGTACACAATGCTAGAATGAGTGTAACAAAATAAGCCAAACTCTTATACAAGCCCTGAAGTGAAGATTTAAACTTAAGATAAACCACCTACTGTATTATCCTGGTAGAGGGTTGTTTCTCATTATTCCAAGCAAGATCCTTCCTGGTAGCATGAGAAAGAGCAAATAAGCCTGGTACACCTAGTGCTGCGCTTGGCAGTGTGGGAGGGGCACTGCCGAATGGGCGATTCGGTGTTGTCTTCCTGTCTCCGCACCCGTGGACGCCCCACTCAGGGATCCCGAGACCAGCTGTAGAACTGTCTTCCCATTTGGCAAATTCTGATGAAGAGAAAATCAGGGCAGATGTGGATCCAATGCACAAATATGTAACTAAAGACAGGCATCGAATAACCCAGCCCTTAACCTCCTGATGTTGCCAACCAGCAACATCAGCATCTGAGCAACGAACTGGAATTCACGGTCCTATTTCCAGGACCAGACGCTGCCCTGAATCCCGTGTGGAGTACCCTTCTGTGTACAAGCCTGCCTCTATATGGCAATGCAAGCAACATGTAGCAGAAGCTGAGTCACCGTATTCCCACTGCTAGCCCCAGAGCAGGGCCAGATATGTAGAGGCCCACGTAAAAAGTCACTGAATGAATGAACACGCATAAGTATGTGGTGAATGAGCGGATGCAAATGGCTGTGGGATTTTATTCCTTTCCTGTAAGTATGAATTATAAATATAATTCACTGGAATACATGATGCCTTAGAACAGAAGACCAAGATTCACCTTTAGAATGGATGACCTCCTAGAATATCTGAGAGCCTCAGAGTAGCGCCCGCTCCCTTATCCCCCCAACTCAAGGTCGTTCCGCGTTCTCCCCCGCTCGGCCATGACGCACACCATAGGTGATGTGCAGGCTTCACTTTCGCCCACACTCTCTTGTTCAATCATCACAACAAATCTTTAAGGAAAAAAGCATTATCATTCCAATTTTACCATTGAAGGTAAATGTTTTTTGTCCAGACTCGAACTAGTCTAAACAAAATGAAACAACAAAAGGTAAAAGAAAAACTTGATTCCATATAACTGAAATGTCCAGACCTGGATCCAGTAGACGCAGTGATGCAAAATGTCACCAGAGCTCCCTTGTGTGGCCTCTTCCCAGCTCTGCGGGCTTCCTTGTCTGTGGGTCGAAACCTATTCTCAGGCAAGTTCATACGGAAACTAAGTTACTACCACCCTTACAGCTTGTGATGCTAGCAAACAGCTCACACAGGAAGCTCCCACAAAATTCCCAAACTGGCCCAGTCTGGGCCAAGTTGTATCCCGGACTAATCACTGTGACCATTAGGGTTGAATGTTCAGGGTGCCCAGCCTGAGTCACATTATGGAGAAAGGTAGAGAGTGGCGACCCTGTTAGGTAGAACTAAATGTGATAGATGTCCACAACAGCAGAGCTCAGACTCAGTTTCAGACACAAAATGCCATAGCCACTGACAGCCAGAGCACCAAGTATTCACTGACTAAATACACGTGAGTCTGCAAACCCATGCTCTACCTTCCAAACCCACGCCCTCTCCACTATGTGTGCGGCCTTCAGTTTTGTGAGCCAAAGGAAGAACTACCCCCAAAATTCTGAAAGTGAATAGGATTCACCAGGTGGATTAACACAGAAAATTGATACATAAAATGGCAATTGTTGAAAGAACACTACATAACACTGTTCTATTGTGAGTGCTTGCTATGACGCTTGGGTGGAAAGATTTGCTAATTGATTTTGCTAATAGTCGGAAAATGAAGCATTTTCAGGGCACCAAGCCCACCAACATCAGAGGTCGTTTAGCTCAATGTGAATATGTTCTCTTAAAGAATGAGAGACAGGACCACATCCTGCTCCTAGTTCTGTCTTTCATCTGTTTTTCATCTCCTCTCCTTTTCTAAGAGTCTATCGATAAGAATTTGAATTAGTGAGAAAGTGAGTGGCAGGTGTCTGTAAAATGTATTTTTTAAAATCTGTTTTATCTTTTAAAATCAAAATGAGTTTTATTCTCCCTTCAAAGTGAAAATGAGAGAGACGAATCTAAAAAACCTCAAGCCCAGGTAGAGACATTTGCATTCATGTTCTGACACTATTTTTCTAGTGTCAACAAATGCAGAGGTTTATTTTAGATGTTGCCAGATTCTGCCTAAGCTCGGTTGTGCCTTTCTGCTCTGCCAGAGAATGGAAAGGACGGATACTCTTTCTTTGCAATGTAGGATTCCTGCGGAAAGATTGAGGCATCCTTCCTGACTTTGAGGCAAATGTGGCTTTTCATTAACATTCACGGGACGGCTTTGCATCGCAAGAACAGACCCCACGTTTTTAAATGTTTGAGTGAAGATCACACAAAGCTGGAAAGAGCATTTGGTCTCATGCAACCATGCCCAGTGTTGTAGTCCTAGGATTAGGAATCACAGCAAGTTGTCCTTTCAAGAAATTTCATCGGCCCGTGGTCATTTCAGAATGCTGGTGCAGAAAAAGATGTCAAGGCAGAGCGATGCAGTGTGCCAGGCATGGTTTATCGCTCCACTGTTAAGGGAGAAGGCTTGCAGGCGGCACTCTTGTGACACCATTGTAAAAAGAAAGATTAAGTCATTTGAAAAACTGCTTGGGGTTCTCTCATTGCTCTGGGAGGTTTAAAGTGAAACAAAAAGCAACAGGATTGTCCCATATTTACAAAGAAGAAAACCCACTGAAATATGTGGACCCAAAAAACTAATCCTGGTATATTTTTAATCTTCTATTTAGCACATAAACAGAATGACACTGATTTTTAATTTGTACTTCTAAATAAGAAAAAAATAAAACTTTATAACCATTTGAGTAAAATAATTTTGGAATAAGAAGAGATATGAATGGTTTTTGAAAGATCCAATCCATCACATGAGCTAGTCTTTCCAGGTAATGTTTGTGAGTTGCAAAAGATAGGACAAGAAACAGCAATGACGGAAATTAATTCCGAAGACAAATTCCCATCAAAATGAGAAATAGTGCACCAGCTTACATTAAATGAAAAATCACTCGTGTGGCATAAAGTGGATAGAATAAATCAACTTTTTGAAGAAATACAAATATTCAAAGGAGTGCTGCTTAAAAACAAATAAAAACGAGCATTAGAAGACTGAATGCTGACAAGGTAAGGGGTGGACCCAGCCTGAGTACTGGGGTTGGTCAGCCATCCACGCAGGGCTTGCTCAGAGTCTTCCAGGTGGAAAGCCCCTCAGCCCGTGGACCCCCTGTTCAACCCACCGCTACCGCCAACTCTGCATGGGCAGGCAGAGGGGCACCCAGCACCCGCCTCCTCGACATGGCTTTGTAGATGCCCGTAGCCCAAGTCCTTTTAGATTTGTCTCATTCTGCATGGGTAGGATCGCATGGGCCTTCAGAGAATGGAGACTTGTAGGGCTCCAGGGAGGAGGAGTTAAGGGCACTGGGGGTGACACAGTGGGCCCACACATCCTCTTACAGAACACTTCAGAAAACAGAAACAAGGTCAGGAGCTGATAGGACTACCATGTCCATGAGAGCTTTTATCCAGCAGACACGCCCATCCTGAGCATGGGCTACCCCACAAGTGTGTTATCAGCAAGTTGCAAAGAAAAAGGATGGCGCGGCTTTAGGATAATATTAAAGGCTGAGAAACTGCTGGGTGATTTCCAGATTGCAAATATTCTTACCATGAAGTCATGGTGGAGGTGGATAAATGCACACACACACACACACACACACACACACACACACACACACACACAGGTTATATTTTACATTTTCAAAAAGAGAAGTAAATTTGCATGTGGTTGTTACTGAGGTTTTTTTGTGCCTGGTAATAAATTTGGAATCTTTGTTCTCATCGGGAAATCTGTCAGGTGTCAAGGGTTTGGGGGGAACCTATCCAAAAGACATGCAGTGGGAACCTATCAAAGAGACTGAAAACATAGTCCTTACCTCTGAGGTACTAAAACGTCACCTAAGAGGACCAGTGATGGACACAATAAAGATTTTTAAGGACAATTTATAAGACATTTAAAGAGACAGAGATAACTGTTTTATATTTCCAGAAGTCTGAGGAGTAATATAAAAAATTTGGGAAGGACTCCCCACACAACAGTAAGCTGAAGGACAGAAGCTTGCTTACACCTGGACTCATCTATTGGCCAGACGAGGACTCAGAAAGAGGAGATGAGCTTGCAGGGAAATGAGGTGGCCTTGGGCACCAGCTCTCAAGCCAGGAGGTGGGGCAGGCGCTGTGCAGCCTGAACTGCTTCTCCAGCAGCCTCGAATGTTTCACCCGCTCATCATAATGATTTTACTGACCCCAGCAACACATAAACATGATTTTATTCTACTTTCTGCTTCAACGTAAGCCTGGCCATCATCCCAGCAGGCTTCTCAATACGCTTCTCTCTACCACATAGGGGCCCCGTCAGTGGGACTGCTCCCTAGAACTCTCTGCATCTCTAAGAAAAGATAATGCATCCATTAGGCATGTCTGTGAAAATAATTTCCTTCAAGAATAGCTTCATAATCTTAAGTATTTCTGATGGGTAAAAATAGAAAGGCATATAATAATATATTGCTACCTGAATTTCACCAACCCATACTATAGAGAGTGGGCATGGAAATAAACAGAATGTGTACATTGAGAAAACTTAGAGTGGTGAGACCATAAATTGGGAGTTTTGATATAAGTGTATAAAGGAACAAAATAAAGTGGTTATTTAATAGGGTGGGATTAGTTGGGAATGTGAAGACATAGAATAAAAGGGACTACTGTTAACTCACACTTATATTCTGGATCACCTCCCACAAACCAACATCCTGTCCAAGAAGGGCCTTGTCCATTGTGTAAATGAATGAGACTCTTAGTCCCAGAGGGACCCTCAAGTCTCCTCGTCACTCAGTTCTGTACTCAATGTGCTGCTGCAAAGAGGCCTGCCCACTCCCTAACTATGCAATTCAACTATTCAGTGATCGCTGATTTTTTTTAGAACGTTGTCTAAAATCTGTTTAAAATAAAGCTATTAAAATTTTAACATATTAAAACTAGATCAAATTCAGTAGCTTGTTGCTCATATGACTCTAATGACCAACTATTTCGACTGTTTCAGGTTTTCATGCTAGCATGTATTCAGGCGGAACCTTTGTAAAGTGCTGTTAGTGTTGTATACTTGCTTGGTGGCTGAAGGGCAACTGCCCATCTACCTCTGTGCAGGTTTAAGAGGGTTTTTTGCCTGCAATAAGATGAAGCATATAGTCCATGCATTGCATTTGTTTGCCTTTGGTGCTCCGTTATGAAAAAGTCTGATTCATCAATGCAGATGGGCAAGTGAGGAGCTTACTTTCACTTACCCATCTGGTGCTAAGGGATGCCTAGTCCATGTGGGCGATGAACAGGTCACACATGAGATCCAAATGTTGACTGTAGCCCCAGGCCAGAGGGGGTTCCCAGCTCTGGGCAAGTTCACTCTGGATTCCTTAAGACTGAAAAATGACAACGGAACATTGCAGGGTTAAAAGGGTTTATACCAAGGTTTACTCACGTGATGACAAGTCAAGTGCTAGAATCACATCTGCCTCTGACAAATCTGCACGCAGCAAGCCCTTCTCCTCCTCTGCCTCTACTCCAGGCTCTCTGCTGAGCTTTTTATATAGCAACACAGGAAATAAGAGTTTACTGCCAGTGGGTGTCTAAGCATATTAGCCTAGCAGAAGGCCAATTACATCATCAAGTAGATTAGGGTTAGGTGAAGATGCTGGCCATAGGAACTTCCTTTTTCCCCACACTGACTCTCTCCTGGAAGCAAAAACAATGAGTGTTGATAGTGAATAGAGGGAGTTCTCCAGACAGCAACAATTCACTTACCTTCTGGTGTTTCTAACTCTTTCTGATCTAAGTGACTCTTGGAAACTAGATGTTCTATTTCCATTCAAGATAAGAAAAGCTAGGAATCTTTAACCAGTCATCATGTAACACACATAAAAGTGGGGACTAAATGATTTTAAAATATTTTCCTATATTACTCAAATTTCATGTTACTGCATAAGAAGTCTGGTGTGTTGTGAGGGAATGTAGGAGATTATTCCAGTCAGATTTCAAGCAGAAAGTAACTTTTTCCAACCAGGTCACGGTATCTCATGACATCGTGGAGAATGCTGATACCAGCAGAGAGAAGGAAGCGGCCACAGAGGCCACCGATGCAGCCGAGCGGTGGAGAAACAGACAGCTGCTGCCTCGGGAGGCGGTCTCCACTGACAAGTCCTGCGGGAGCCATCCTCTCATGGAATGTCGTGGGGGAATCTGCTGGAAAAGACTCAGGGCCTGAAGATTCTGAGGAAGTACATAAGCAAAACTCTTAATATTACCTGTGCCAAGGACAGTATTACACTAAGGAAAAAAGCAGTTGGCCTAAAGAGCACAAGGATCTAGAGAGCACACCACCTTTGTTCCCTTGGCCACACTGCTTCGGGGCTAATAACATCCCCTGTGTGAGGAGGGACTCTTGTGTCTGAATCCACTGTGTCTTCTTTAGAGTTTGTTGTCTGTCAATAATGGGGGTTGACTCCCTTTTCCAGCTTGGCATACAGTTCTTTTATTTTTTTTAATGAGGTGATTGCCCCTTTTCCTCACCTTGTTACTGGAAGTCTAAGCACTGTCTTGAGGGAACATCTGTCTACAAAGCTGTCTGAGCATCCAGGACACCCCTTCAAAGGGAGCCGGTCCAGTCATCGCGGCATCATTGCACCCATGTTCAGCATCGTTATCCAGAGCTACAAGGTGTAGAGAGACCCTGACGAGAGTCCAGCCTCAGCCCCCTAAACCCTGCAGCCAGTCCTACTCCGCAGCCCTCAGGCTCAGCATGCATCAGATGTCACTGGCCTGCCCCTCCCCAGGTGGTGCACAGCTTTGCTAGCCTTGGGGTGTCCTCCCAAGCAGGGAACTCCCACGGGCTTCCCAAACACCCTTAAGTCTCTTAGCTTCCTCGCTCCTGGAAGGACTCTAGGTCCTTATGGAAGGAAATAGCTTCAACCCCACCCCAGAGCTCTTCTTACCCAGGAGAGATCCCCTTTGGCAAGGTCAGAAGGTTCCTCCCTGCCCTTTCTTCAGGCAATGAATGCCAAGTTGCCTACTTTAAATTTCTAAGAGGGGCCCCTCAGGGACTCTGAAACACAAGGAAGAGGCACCTTTGGGTGGCTGTCTCTACCTAACAACAGAAGAGGCAAGCACGGTTCAGTTTAAATTATTTGTCTGCATCAGCAGACAGCAGCACACAAAATTACCCCAAAAGTAAACACATTTACTCCTCATTTCCAAGTTGGCTTTACTCATCCTTCACAAAGTATTTGATCATCTGCCTTCAAGTACGTCAATATTCCGTACTTTTGAGTACTGTTTAGGGTGGATCCCTCGTAAGGAACCCAGCTACTTTTAGCACCTAGTGCATAGGAAGAAACAGGATGAGAAGCACCTCAGGAGATTCTGCCCTGGGAGTGATATTCCTCTCTTAGTACTTGACATGCTTGAGAGACAGGTCATGACCATCTGTGCAGAGGGCCCTAGGCATAGGAAGGATCATCCTTGCAAAAGAGGAAAAATGATAAAGAAGAGAAGCAAGGTGACTGTGTCGGGCAGTCCTGCTCCAGCAGCCCGGGGTTCTTGGCCACTGGTCGTGTGAAGTACCTCCATCCCTGAACACCTAGACCTGCTGACCGTCACTAGGGAAGCACAGAACCGTGATGACGACCCTTTCCTTTCTCACGGCAGAGTTAGCAACTGTCATTACAAGGCGTGTACAAGCCAGTTGTAGTTCTTCAGTCTTTATATGAGACCTTTTAATGATTACTATTTTTTCATATTGTTAGGCAGGAAAATAGATAGGAGTAGGATGGAGAGAGAATTAAGGCCAGGAAAGCCCACTACAAGGTACTCAACAAGTTAACCAGTTAAAACTAGAAACCCAGGAAAGACTCAGAGTTAATGAGCTAATCATTTAAAGCTCAAAAACTAAGAGCAACTTGGCCTGGAATGTTTGAATATTCCCCAGATAAAGAAAAGTATCTGAGCACAGCCCATGTCTTCACTGTGTCAATTAGATCATGCCATTGTAAGATTTACTGTAGCCTGCTAAAAGGCCCACCTACAAACAGCAAAATAAAGACAGAAAAATTCCAACTTAAAGCTAAGATTGCATTTTAAAACCCAAGAAATTAAGAAGTAAGATTCTTAACATATTCTTTAGCAACCAGATAACTCAGCCCACCTTAGAGGCAGGGCTGGCAGTCTTGACTGACAAGCTCCCAGACCAGGAAGCTGCTGTCCTGGGAGGGAATCAGAGCAGTACATTTCTTGTGTTAAACTAATTTTGCAGAATTACCCAGAGGACTGCTAAGAAACTTAATGTCTCATCCAAGATAAACATCTTGAGACCACTTAACAAGTCCACACCCCTAGCCCTTTGTCACATTCCTGAAAAATCCTTAAAAGGGGCACCCCCGATCTTTCAGCATGCCTCTCTCTCTGAGGTCACCCACACTCCCCTTTCTCTGGGTGTGCACTTGCTCTCTTCAGCCTTTCAGGGCGCTCCTCTCTCTAAGGTCGCCGGCACTTGCTAAGTGCATAGCTTAAACTTGCTCTCTCCAGCCTTTCAGGGCGCCTCTCCTCCCAGAGGTGGCCTGTAGTTTTTCTCTCTTTAAGTAACTTTAAATAAAACTTTTACTCTGCTTCACTGCTGTGTCTCTGCCCTTCAGTTCTTTGATGTGGTGGGGATAAGAACCGAGGAAAATACACAACGCTCCCCTAACACCACTATTGAAGGTTAGAGGAAACTCACCTGTCAGTAAATGGATGTCATCACTGTCAATCACTTTGGAAATGAAGTGAGATCTGGGGAGGTCAGTGTAGCCCCGGTATGCTGAGAGGCTTAACACAGGTGTGTGTGCTGCAGTCTCCGGGGAGAGTGGGGCTGGGTCGGCAAGCTGAGGTCTCCAGGCAGCCTATAACTCCATGAAAGCAGGGGTTGCTTCTGCCTCCATCACCGTATCTCTATCACCTAGCACAGTGCCTGGAACCTTTAAAAACGCTCAGTAAACAGCTGCTGAACAAGTGAATGAAATATTTTATAAACTATTAAAATGTAACTCTATGGTAAAAGGGCTTCTTCAATGTTTCAGACATTCCTGTAACTGATGGAGTAGAAATAGCAAACATTCAAATATTCCCATGCGTGCTAGAAGAATAAAAATGAACATTTTAAGATTTAAGTCTTAAGATTAAAGATGCACAAACCGAGGCTCAAGGAGATTAAGTACATTGCCAAAGTCACCCGTCACAAGCAGGACTGAGATTCAGTATTCAAGTCAAGGAAGTCTGGCTGCAGTCTATGCCTCGAACCTCTGTAGTGCCACCCATCTGACCACATGACATAACGTGAGCACAGATGTGGAGTTAGTCACACAATTTTTCCCAGAAAACGGTGCTACAATGCCCCTTTGAATCATCTAAGATATCGACCTGCATCTGTTATAGTCATTACTCCACTGCGGGTCTAGCCTCAGCAAAATTCTTTGCTTCTTTTGTGGAAGTCTTAACGGCTTCTCTCATTTCTGCACCTACCCCAACTATATTTTCTTATTATACAACATCTGGGTTAGGGATGGTGACCTCCCCCCATGCCCAATGCACTAAAAAATCCAAGTATAAGTTTTGATTCTCCCAAAACTTAAATACTAATAGCCTACTGTTGACTGGAAGCCTTGCCGATAACATAAAGTCAATTGACACATATACATATATTATATGTATTATATATTGTACTCTTAAAATAGTAATCTATTTTAAGGAAAGTTTTTTTGAACTGTTGCAAATCTACAAAAAGTTTCCCAATAAATTTATTGAAAAAATCCACGAGTGGGCCTGCACGGTTCAAATACATGGTCAAGAGTCAACCATATATTCCCTTCAGCTTAGAGACACCGTTTGCCCTCCACTTAGCTGTGTAATGGCTCTCTTTCCATTTCTCAGCTGGAAGACACATGTCTATTATTTATTTTCCCACCTCACAGGTGATGGTCAGAACTAATGCTGCTGAGGCAAGTTCGTTTGTTAAGAGTGTTGTTCAACACATTAGAAACATCCTAAAGGAATTCAAAATAAAAATAATTCATCGTCAGATACACAGGTTGGAACTCACATACAGTGGACACTCTTTCTGTTCCAATAAAGGAAAGGTTTCTCTTACCTAAACCAGAAGACAGAATTAAGAAACCTCAGAAAGCAATTATGTCATCTTTTCTGGCCATTTTTAAAAGGGGGATTTGGAAGGAAAGAAAGAAAACGTTTCTTCTGGCCTAAACATTGCCTGCCTCCCTGAACTAATTCCCACAATATAGCAGTTAAGATGATAAAAATATTTAATACAAATGCATGAGATGGTAAAAATACAGACTAATAGTCAGCAATCCAGAAGTAAGAAAAGGCCTCCAAGAATAGTATTCAAAATATGCACCCTCTTGTCCAATATGTATAACCTGGCAACAATAGGTCCTATAGTTGTCTCAGTGAAGAGTTCATTCTGAGAAGATAGGGATGCAAGCCCGGGGGTCAGAACTGTTTTAAGAAATAATAGGCATAACCAATGCCCATAAAATGTTTTCAAATATATATATAGTCTTGTATATGGACGAAAAGTAATAATGGTCTTAACCTATGAGAGATGCTCTGTTCCTTGAAGTTAACTGCTCACCTGCTACTTGTCTCTCACAACAGAGTACCACTTAGGACATCTTCTCATTTATAGAAATGAGATAATCACCTACTTGATGTTCTAGAAGCATTAATTCCTCTTCCTGGGAAGAACAACTGACCCACAAAAAGAACTGTGTTCACATGTCCTTTCTGTGGATATAGAAAATAAAAATCTGTGGAATCGTAGGCTTTTCTTACCTGGTCCCCAAACTGCCCCATTTTTTGGTTTTGTATGAAGACTGAGCTGGGTCATCTTGACCACTGGGCCTAAGAGCAGAGGCAGCTCCTTTTCTGTAAAATCATCATTAGAAACATCACTAGAGTTGCATGTGAATTTTTCTTGATCCAATATATATTTTAAGTCAAATAGAATATTGAGTATTTGGAACTATTTCATCTGAAGATAATTTCTAAGCATGAGTAGAAAAAAAGGAAAATAATCATGTATATTATATGGGTTTTTTGTATGAAGATTATTTCATTTGAATGAGATTTGTTCAAAAAAAGTATTTGTAGGGAAATAATGACTGAAATTTCAAGCAATTTTCATCCCATTCTTGAGCTGTAGATTTTCTTTATGCAATAAAGAAGCATCTTTATGTTATAAAAGATAAAATGTTTTTCATGCGATGTATAGACTTTAATCTGCATTTTTTAAAAATTCCCCTTTGGACCAGATTCTAATTTCACAGGAAAATTTCTATTGAGGCTGAATGAATTCCAATATAATTTGAAAGCAATTAAAGTTTATCAAAGGAACTGTGCAGTAGAGTTATTCTGGAAATGAATCGGGCCCAATGGGAGTAAAATAAGCATATCTAGGCCTTTGGAGCAGCTCTAAGAAATGTCTTCAGTTCTATTGACACTAAAACCACAGTGTTCCATTTGGGGAGGTGAGGAGGTAAAAGCATTGCAAGGAAGTAGCTTGTGCAGTTCCACTTCAGTTGCAGAAATTGAAAAGTTTCTTAAAACTCAACAGCATCCTTTCCAAATGGGCATTCTTGTACAACCTCAACTATAAAACATCCAGTATGCTTTATTAAAACATAATCCAAGTCTGATACAGAACAACACTTCCAATTTAAAATCCATTCTTCTGTGTTGGTTTTATCTTTTTAAAAAACATCTGAAGGGTCACATCTCACTGCCTCATCACCTCAGTGAGTGCCAGTTAAGTTTTATACAGAAGTATCACAGGAAACAACTCTAGAAGAAGGAAAGGAACATAGGAAAAAAGGTAAAAAATGTTTGTGTGTGTGTTTCCTTAGGGGCTGCCTTACATCATCAGTGTATAATGCCTCATCTTTTTCATAATACCTGTATGACCCAAGATAATATTTATATTAAATTAATATAGGTTGCTTTTTATAATATCACTATTTGCTATATTAATATGTTCCAATGGAAGTGGATAGACTCTAAGGAAAATGAGGTATATTGGGTGCCTATTTATGCACATACCATCTTGGGGTTACGTCTGTAGAGTTAAGACTTGAAAATCAATAATCAAGGGGATTGAGGGGTATTTTGTTTAGTACACATGGTGTGGGGGGTCACGGGGAAAACAGTGTAGCACAGAGAAGGCAAACAGTGAATCTGTGGCATCTTACTACACTGATGGACAGTGACTGCATTGGGGTATGGGTGGGGACTTGATAATATGGGTAAATGTAGTAACCACATTGTTTTTTCATGTGAAACCTTCATAAGAGTGTATATGAATAATACCTTAATAAAAAAAAGAAAGAAAATCAATAATCAGGGCATATTAATTAATCACTTTCACGCAGTGGAAGTTCCATGCTGGCAGAGGCCAGACACAAACACCAGAAGTTACTGCCCCAATCCATATTAATTAAATAAAAAAATGGAGAAATAAAATTTCAGAGTAACTCAGTAACATAATGACTAATATTGCTATATCAATTTCACTTTCATTTTAAGAAACTTTAAATTATCAAAAAGTGTGAATCTACCCTCCATCACATTGATGACATTTGACACAAAACTGAAAAATATGCTTACTCAAGGGAAAATCCTAAAAGGAAACTGACATTCTGAGAGATTATAGAGAATTATATCCAGAATGGCAAGATGAGGAGCTCAACAGACCTGCTTCCCAGTAAAACAATCATAACTGATTGAATTTTTTAAATAAATAAATAAAGGGAAATTTAAAGTGTCTGGAAATTTGAAATAGAGAAAAATGTCTTCAAGAAAATCTCTAAATCTCAGTAAGAACAATATTTGGAATTTGAGCCATGACCTCACTCTCTCCCTTCTATTCCAGTTCAGCATGATTAAATCTCCACTTTAGTTGGGCATAGCCAGGAAGATGGAGCTCCTTCTTCCCTCAATTCCCAAAGAATACTAAAAATGTTGCAGAGGCTAAATCCCTGGAGACTACAGCCAAGAGCTCATGGACCCTTCTATCCAGCCCACGCACACAGAGCAGAGGTTCCCCATCAGGTTCTTCAGGCTGAGAATACTTTGATCACCTTTGCCTCAGCTCATTCATGCACTAGAAGTTCCATGCTGGCGGAGGCCAGACACAAAGACCAGAAGTTACCGCCCCTACCCAGAACCCTATCTGCAAGGCAAGGAGTGCCACGCTGCAAGAAGCAAGCCACTGTCCCCACTCACAGCTCAAAAGCTGCGACTCAAAGATTTTACCTAGAACAAGAGGAGCTGATAAGAACAGAGAGCACCAAGGCTTCTCCAAAAGAACTGACTTTATTAGTAACAAAGTGTGAGGACATTCAAGCCTAAGGGTGCTCTGGGAAACAATGGAGATTTTGGTGGCAAGCAATTAAGATGAGACTGATTGCTCTTCAGAGAGAGCCAGGGAAAGAGACAGCCAAGAAGAACTCTCCTGGGATCAGAACAAACTTCAAAGCTGGCCTTAAAACTACTCCTGCAAGGGACCCAAATTTAACTGAACCATATGTGGAGCAATTTATGCCCCAGGGCATTGTCAAAAACAATAGAGCTATCAGCTAACAATTAATGTGATACCAATGGAGGCAATAGCTTAGCAGAGACAGCAATGGAAGAGACTGGGAAAGACAGTGCTGTTAAATCGTTCCAAGATGACTGTGTATATGCCCAGAGTTGCAGTTCCCTGAGGAATCACATGAAATGCTTCACATTGCATGGAGTAATAGATGTGATGAAATAGTCCATCCAAGTCCCTAAACAAATAAGCAACCAAACAACAAAAACAAACCTGGGAGATAAAGGAGGCAGGAATGATGAAGGGCAGAAAATGAACAGAGCCTCAGAGAAACATGGAATACTTATATATACATAATAGGACTACCAGAGGGAAAGAGAAAGAAGAAAAGAGATTTTTAAGAAGTGATGACCAAAAACAGAAAATTTGATGAAAAATATTTACTTACCAAAGAAACAAACTAAAACTCCAAGCAGGATAAACACAAGAGATCCACCCCCAGACATATCATATGAAGAATACAAGGTTGTGGAGGAGGGCAGGTAGAGCAGGAGAAAAAAAAAATTTTTGAAAGCAGCAACAGAAAAATGCCTTGTCATGTAGCAGGGAACCTCATTAAGTTTAACAGATGACATTGCATCAAAAACAATGGAGTTCAGAAGGCACTGAGATGTCATGCTCAAAGTGCTAAAAAAAAAAAAAAAACTGCCAACCAAGAAACTTATATGCATCAAAACTATCACAAGTAAAGTTGAAATAAAGACATTCCCACAGAAATAAAAACTAAGAATTTGTTGCCAGCAAATTTGACATACAAAAAATTCTTCAGCCTGAAATCAAGTAACCCCAGATAATAATTTGAATCCAGCAAAAACAAAGAGCATTGGTAAAAGTAATTATGTAATTGTAAAAGAGAATAAAATGCATATTCCTTCCTTTCTCTCTTATTTAAAAAGCATAATGTAAAACAATATTATATAATTGTACTATTAGGCTTAGAACATACAGAAATGTTAACATAGCTGAGAATAACAATATAATCAGGTAAATGAGAACAAAACAATACTGGAGAAAGAAAGTGACAGCAGATGGTAATCTGAATCCACAGAACCAAGCTAAAAGAAATAAAAATGGTAAATAAGAAAGCTAATATAAGAAATTCTATAAACTATGCTTGCTTTCCTTTGTTTTGCTTAGCTTCTTTAATGGATGTACAATTATATACAATATAAATTTATAACAATATATTGAGTTTGTCACATATATAGAAATAATATGTAAAACAGTAATAGCACAAAAAGGGAAAAGAAGAAGGAATAGAGAATATAGGGGTAATATTTCTAATATCTCATTGTAATTAAGTTAATAGGAATCTGAAGTAGATTCTGGTAGATTAACATGTACATAGTAAGCTCTAGAGAGCCACTAAGAAAATAAGCCCCAAAGAAAGTGAAAAAAAAATCATTAAAGCAATTGAAATAGTACCCTGGAAAATATATACACACTTCCAAAAAAAATGGGGGGAGAGAGGAACCAAAAAAAAGACACAAGACGTAGAAACAAAGAGTAAAATAGCAGACATAAATCCAACTATATCCACAATAACATTAAATATGAATGGGTTAAACAATCCAATGAAAGGACGGAAAGGTTGACAGGCTGGATGAGAAACCAAGATACAACTTCAAGCTGTCTTTAGGAGACGCACTTGAGTTTTAAGTACACAAACAGATTGAAAGTAAAAGGATGGAAAAAGATCTACATGCAAACAGCAACAATAAGAAAGTGAAAGTGGCCCTAATATCTGTAAGGTATTTTTTAAAGCAAAAAAACAATGTTGCTAGAGCTAAAGAAGGACATTTTATAATGATAAAAGGATTACTCCTTCAGAAATATGTGAGAATTATAAACATATATACACGTAACAGCAGAGCTAAAAATGCATGAAGGAGAAGCTGACAGAAATGAACAGAGAAATGGATGATTCAGTAACAATAGTTGGAGGCTTCAATATCTTACTTCAATGAGAGAACTAGGAAGACCAACAAGAAAAGAGAAGACTTACCACCATACACCAGATAAACCTAATAGACATACTCAGAACACATCACCTCCAGAAGCAGAATACACATTCTTCATAAGCACACCTGGGACATTCTCCAGGATAAACCACATATTAGGCTAAAAAACAAGCCTCCATAGATTTCAAAGGATTGAAATCATACAAAGAATGTTCTCGGACCACAATGGAGGAAAATTACAAATCAAAAACAGAAATTTGGGAATTCATATACATGTGGAAATTAAGCAATACACACCTAAATAACCATTGGTTCAAAGAAATCACAAGGCAAGTTAGAAAACACTTTCAGGTGGAAGAAAACACAAAACCTAACAAACAAAACTTATGGGATGCGCCTAGGCAATGCTTAGAGGAAAATGTACATCTGCAAATGCCTTTATTAAAGAAGATCTCAAACCAATAACCTGACCTTCCATGCTACAATTCTGGAAAAATTAAACCCAAAGCAAGCAAAAGGAAGGAAATCATAAAGGCTAGAGAAGAAATTAATGAAATAGAGAATAGAAACACAATAGAGACAAGTAAAAAATCCAATGTTGGCTCTTTGAAAAGAGCAACAATATTGGCAAACCTTTAGCTGACTGACCAACAAAAAGGACAAGACACAGACTAACTTAATGGACAAACCTTCTGAGAACAATATTACTTTACACACCCTGAGGTACATTAATTACCCTGAATCAGAGGTGCTTGGATATGAATAAACTATGTGAAAAACACCTATTTGTTGCCTTTTACTCTGTTAGGTAAGCAAAATGCACCCTGAATTAAATTTCAGAATCTGTGAAATTTGTCATTTATTCCTAGTTCACTCCCCCCTCCCTCCCCCACTCCACATCGCTTTGCTGTGGAAGGTCCTTCCCCGGGTTCAGGGTCATTACATACCTTATGCTTTTTACCATGCCTTCATCAAAACAGAATAGACTGGAGATCTGTTTTTGTACTTGATTGACAAATCACTCTTCGAATTCGTTTCTACAAAAGCATCACTACAAGCAGCATGCCTAGTCTGAGTGTGGGATACCTAATGTGGAATGAAGGGGTTTTCCATATTAAAGAATATGAAGCTTCCATGCAGTCTAACCAGGGGACACCACAAGCCAAACCAGATAGTTCATCTCAGCCTTTTGACTCAGAAAATGAACAGTAAATAAATTCGGTGGCTGCATTTAAAAAAAGAAAAAAACATTTGGAGGGGAAAATATGGGCAACTAGGTATTCCCCTGGAAGTCGTCGGAACGAGTTTTTGTTGTTATGTGTGTTTATTTTGTCTTTTGCAGAGACGGTTGGTTACACAGACTACGATAAGCATCAGATGTTAGGCCCAAGAACAGCCCCTCCCTGCTCAGCACCCACCCATCGGGCTACCCCTGCAGTCAGTGTCTGGCAAGTATGTGGGTTCAGTTTTAGTCTGTAAGTGTTTACATGTGCCAGTGTTGTAATCACACTTTGCCCTTTCTTCATGTTTGGGTGAAAGAGGATCCAGAAAGGAAGAGCCCAGGGCGTCCTCCACTTCTGCAAGGCTCTGCCTGCTGCTGCCCTACTGTGCTCCCAACCCCTGGAAGTCTCCGCTTTCCCTCGCTCTACTGCTGCTCTAGGCCTTTCTCTCCCTGCCTAAGGCTCGGTGAGTGATGGGCCTTCTTCATTGCTGTTGTCCAGGATACTTGGTGTGATTTTGGTTTGTATTTAATGTGTTCATTATTACAACCTCTACCCAAACACATCTAAAATCTCTCAACACGTGTCTGTTCCACCAGTGTTATTTCTAACTTAGATGTTGTGCATTACAAAAACCCTCCAAATTGGGACCATGTTAATGAAGTCATTCATTTTACAATAATTACAATAACAAAAGACATTTATTAAGTCCTTGCTTTGGGCCAGGCACTCTATTGCTTTTAATGAATTATCTCATTCTGTCACATCTAACTGCAACTAAGCAAATGCTTAAATTTGCTGGTAGCACTTAAAATTAATTATTTAAAATAAGAATATTGTTGGTCATCTTTGAAAGAAAAGTCCCAAGAGACTGAAGAAGTGAAATCCATAGAGTAAAACATTTTAAAGTCTTTTAAAATGTACATTAAGTTATTACAGGGTACTCTTAAATTCATATTTCTACCATGGAAAATAAAGCTATACCTGGTACATTGTACCCACTGTCTTTTTACCCTATTTCTTATACCTTTCTCAAATTTCTAGAAACCACAGCTTCTGTCAAATACATACAATCAGATTCATACATTCAATTAAATCCTCTAAGAAAGTAATATATAAAGTGAATATTATGTTCTTGCATTAACTCTCAAATTGTTTTCCATAATAAACCAGCCTTACATTAACTGTGGCATGAGGGCTGAAAAATAACATGAGATAGGATTTTTACTAATCCTTCACATTCCATTTTGAAGCTGTATGCTGTTCTTGATCAAAGCTCTTATTTATTAACAAGAATTACATTATTCTCTGAATGAATGAATTTTCGATTGGAGACAGGAAATGAAGGTCTGCGAACACTGGGAATGTATTTTTCCTGCCTCAATATTCATACATGATATATATTCATATTAATAATAACTGAAAACTAGTTTCATTTCTTCGACACATAAGCAATAAACAGTATGTGCAAAAATATGAATACTAGCTGCAGTGATGTGGCTATATAATACAGGGTTTCTCTTGAATGTACAGCCATTTCTAGTATTTCATTAGAGCATGTGTACAGGCAGCTGTCACAGAAGTCCATCAAAGCTGGCTTAGATGAAGACAAACAATGCGGGCTTTGAGGATAAACTGAAGCTGCAGCTCAGAAGTTTCCGTTTTCATCCAAGGGCACTATAGGACCATTGTCTTCCTCCTTTAGGCAAAAAGAATGAACCAATTATGTTACTGGCATTCCTCCATAGTACACTGAAGTCTTCTTACATTCCAACAAGAGACATGTGAAAACTAAAAATTTCTTAAGAAAATGTGGAAGTTTCAAAAATATCCTACTCTTCTAATTGTTTTGTATTTCTAATGCTGGGGTATATTTTTCCAAATTACATTTCAAATAAGATGAGTCATGATCAAACCTTTACGATTATGCCTCAACATATGGTTCTGAAGGTAAAAGAGGACATTGTTTATGTATATATCTGATAATTACAACCCAACAAGTTATAAATCAATGACTGATGATCAAAATTGTAAAGCCACAGCATTTCAGAGCTAAAAGGGACCTAAGGTCACAATGTATGGATTTTCTGCCAAAGGAACATAACCTGGAGTCCCCATTTTTCATGCAATTCTGAAGTTGGTTAGAAAAACAAACCCATGTTCAAAAATTGTGGAAACTGTAAAACATGGTTCCTTCATACAAAACCATCCCAGAGTCTCTAATATTCTGATATGCATTGTAAATCTCCAAAAGGAGGAGATTATATCCAGGATTCTCCAAATTTATGTGGACAGTCTCCTCTTGACTTAACAATCATCTTAATGAACCAAAGCTCTGCAGGACGCTTCTGGGAAAGGCTAGTCTAGAGGCATATATTCCAAGTTCATTAAAAAGTTGTAAGAATGAATTTAAGAACATACTTCTACCATTCTAAAATTAGGCTACCATGGTCCAAACCATTGACTAAACAAAAGTTGGTTAAGCAAATATGCAGTCTAATAAGAGGTCAGGTCTTACCCCAAAGCATTTTAAGACCCCAAAGCATTTTAACATTGAACAAACATCCGCAGTGCAACAGATGCACGTGCACCTTGGCGTCTTGGTCATTTCTGAAGCTCTAAGGGTTTGAGTCAGCGGGTTCCCAGTAAATGCCTGATGAATTCTAATTTACCTAGTGTGAACTCTGCTGGTGAATTCAAGTACTCTGTTAAATTCTCCCTCACAGAAGAAACTAAAGATAGTATCTTATGCTTATTGAACATTTTCTCCTCTGTATCTTTCAAACAAAGAAAATGTCATCTCCCAGTGTCAAGGTACCCTTAACAATCTTTATATCAGCTCCCCTGAAAGACAGATGTTTGATCTGTTCATAGCAGATACCAGATTACCTGGAAAAATGGCTCAATTGATCACAATCTGGGGTAGTTTTGGAATCTGGGAAACCAAAGTTCTAACTTCAGCCGCCAACTTGCTGTAAGATTTTAGGCAAATCTATTGCTCCTTCTGATCCTCGGATAACAATACCTACTTTGTAGTTTGTGTGAGAATGTGACAACAGTGTCTCCCAAGGGTGTTAACTACTAGTGATGATTTCAGTTGACTTTACAGACATCTCACTAGCTGAAAATTGAACTACAGATGGCCTATTATTTTCCATAGTATCTGTTGGGAATTTGCTTTTCAGTATTTCATAGAAAGTTTTCATGGGATGGATTCTCTTCTGTACTATGTTCCCAAGGTCAACCACAGCAAACACTCCAAGAAAACGTATATATGTGTGTGTGTGCATGTGTGTGTATACACAAAGAAGTGTAACAAAGTGACTGTAGCAACTGCTATTTTTATTTAACTTTTTTTGTATCAAAATTAATTATACATGCACATAATTTAAAGAGTTAAATAGTTCTAAAAGGTTTGCTATGAAAACTATCGGACCCCTGTCCCAATGCCATCAATTTCCTCCTCCTCAACTCTTATAGCTGATTTTTCTATTAACACCAAGGAGTTAAGCATGAATGTATTGCTTCTTTCAATTTTCAATGTATTGTCTGTTCACTTTCCTTAAGAATGAAGATGTGACCCTCTTTCTTCCTGTCAGAGCCCCCCACACACCCATATACATACAAACCCACCCCTTCACCCATCCTCTCATCCTCCTAACATGGTTATATAGTAATTTTGGCTGAATCAATATTCAGTTTCTATTCTCGTGAAGGTACTCAAAGAGCTGTACTATGGATATTAATGTGTCATTAATTTTCTTTCACTGCACAACTGTTTGCTCTGGAGTGACTAATTGGTTTTTTTCCACCTTAGTTTTCTATGTACTCAATCCAAAACTACCTACCAACTGTCTGACTCACCTCTCAAGAAGTTAAGACATATATCATGCAGTCTACCAATTTCACCTTCCTGGAGAAAGCCCTTCTAGAACCTTCCCATCTACTCACACCTGGATTCATATCCTCTATCCCTACAACCTCACTTACCCATCAGTCTGAGAATCTCCTTTGCCATTCTCCTCTGTCGGAACTCCTGTTTCCTAAATCCCCCATCTGTTTTTCCTGGCTTACTCCATCTAGTACATCTAGTAGCTTCCTAGGGAATAATTTTCAATGACCTTGATATCTGAAAAGGACTACTTAAAGTTTGGCTGAGTGAAGAACTCTAGAAGGTGAGGGTTGCAATTTTCCCTCAGAATTCTGAAGACCATGCTTCACTGACTTAGCTTTTAGTACTGCTACTAAGGAGGCTAATACTCACATTCCAGGTTCTCTGATTTTGGCTGGTTTGGTTGTTTTCTCCCTGTAATTTCTCCCTCAGTGTTCAGAAATTTCACAGTAGTAGCACCTTGCTGTGGGTATATTTTGCTTCATCTACATCCTGGGAATTCAGTGTCCTTTTAATCTGTAAATTTATGTTCATGAGTTCTAAAAAAAATTCCTTGAAAGATTTTGTTACTGGGTTCCTCTCCTCCATTTTTTGTTTTCCTAGTTTTCCTATTATTTAGACCTCCTAGACTGGTCCTCTAATTTTATTTTATTCTCTCCTCCTTTGGCTATACTTTGAGAAGTTTCTTCAATTCTGCCTTCTAATTTTGCTACAAAACTTTTCCATTTCTGCTATCATATTTTCAATATCCAAAAGCTCTTGTTTCTAGAGTATTCCTTTCTTAAATAGCATCCAATTCCTGTTTTCATGGTTGCAATTTCTGTCCTTACCTCTCTGAAGATACTACTTTTTTGAAGTTTTCCTTCCTTGTACCTTACTTTCTTCTGCTTATTTTAGGCTCTTACACATTACAGATTTTCTTCAAATACCCTAATTGCTCACACCTAAGAATGGAACTACAAAAAAAAAAAAAAACAAAGTGGGGGCTCTGAGCACGCAGGGAGCACTTATCTGTCATGCCCTCACCACAGGATGAGCCAGTGGGGCTATTTCATTAGAGAAATCTCTGGGGTTGTTCAGATTATACAGAAAGATCCTTCCAGCCCCGTCTGGAGAGTAGAAGCCGCCTTTATCAGTGTACTGGAGGCCGAGTTGCTGAGGAGGGGACATGAGGTGTACGGATGTTGTTGAATCACCCTGTGAGGCACTCCGGTCCTCAGCTGTGCCAGTGTACCCATAGGCTTGCTCTTCATGGTCTCCAGAGGGTGCACATCTCTGCACATCCCCCAAATATTGGAAGAAGGTTTGGAGATATAAGTGCTTCTCAGTTTTTAACCTATACAAATGATTTCAGCCTCCTTTTACTCCAACTTCTAGAGATTTCTGTTGCCACCAATTCCTGAGACTGAGACATTCTGTCACGTAAGCAGGCTGATTCCTCCTATCTGCTAAATGCATTACCATATGACCATCTGTTCCCAGCTTCAAAAATATTTTTGCTGCTGTCTCTGTTTTCTCGATCCTTGTAGTTTGTACACTTAAAAAAAAAATACCTTTCCTGTTATTTTAATGCAACTTGTGGTGGAAACAAAATTAACTGCCTATGTTCAATGGATTATCATTATCTGACAACAAACTTCCTTTTCATACGTTTGTGTATTGTCTAAAATCTCTGCAATAACTGTATTCCTTGGTAATCAGAATACAAATTTATCTGGTGAAACAATCTAAAGAAAACACTGAATACACAAAAGTAATCAGGCATTCTCCCCTTAGGGCTTCCTCCAATACTCATTATCTATATACAAAAATAAGAAAGCTTAAGTGTAAAAAGAAACGCTCTACTATATAATGATCATTGCTCATAATGAGGCCTTGATGTACTGCCATATCCTAAGAAGGCTTCTAAATCGTCAGTTACTTCAATATATGTAACAGATGCTATCTTTCATGTGACTATTTCTGAACCTTTATCTTCTATGAAGAGACCTTAGGGAATGAGTGCAAATCAAATCACGATTGAAGAATTTCCTAAAATGCTATACCAGAGATTAAAAAAGCACGTGGCACACATGCCCTGCTTCTCAGAGGCCACCGCACATCCCAGCACTGACCTCAGTTCTGGTGAGTCTAGCTCAGCTAATGGATAACCTCCTAACGCATCACTCTTTAAATAAGGTAATGCCCTGCAAAAAATCTCCAAAATAAAGAGTCTTTTAAAAAAAGCAATATGCAGCCCGTAGAATACTACCATACACAAAACAGAAGGTTAAAAATAAATACCCTTCCATAACAAGCAAGGGCATTTATAGCCACCTTCTTTTACAGCATACCCACCACTAACAGTGTAAGGTCATAAGGAAGGAAAATACGGAAAGAAGAAAGAGAAAAGAAGAGACCAAGATGGTCAAGTGCTTTTGAAGATTCAAAGGAAAGACAGTGGGAAAGATGCCACTGGATTTGGACATAGAAATCCAAGCGTATCAGGTAAATAAGAAAGGGAGCCAGAAATCTCTGTTAACATTTAACATTATTCTGGAAGTACTATAAGGTGCAATAAAATAAGTATTAGAATTAGAAAAGAGGAAATAAAATTGTCACTATTTATAGATGTGATCACAGTCTACTTGGAAAATTCAGATCAGCTAGTTATTGGAAACTTCAATGAATGGTTAGTAAGAAAGCCAAGTACAAGCCTAAGTAATTAACTTTTCAATGAAATAATGTTAACCAATAAGTGATACTAATCAAAATTGGTAATGAGAGCAATAACAGTAACAGCTCACATTTATTGAAATGCTAACCCTCTGCTACACCCTGCACTATGCATTTTACCATATTTCATTTCATTCTCAGAACATTTCTAGGAGGTATGACTCCCAGCATCTCCACTTCACAGGTTAAGGAAACTAAGAGGGAAAGCATACCAGTAATTTGCCCAAGTTATAGGGCAGGAAGTGGAGATGCCATGTTCCCCATTAAGCCACACCCCAGGCTGCCTCCAGAGCCCAAACAGACATCCTGTAGTAAATTTAGCAAGAACAGAGAACCACCCAATGAATGAAGAACAGAAAAAAACTTCAGTGAACACACACCTACCCACTGTGCCTTGAGAAAGATTCAGTATTATAAAGACAAAATTCTTTTTTTCTTTCACCCTCTTTGTCCTTTTATTGTTTATTTCAATCCTTCAAATAAAATCATCCTAACGTTTATCTGGAAGAATTAAACATGTGAAAAGAGCCAAGAAAATTCTGCAAAAGGTCTTGGCCTACCCAACATTGAAATACACACTAATGTCACAAATTTTGTGGCTAATGCTCATGAATAGCCAGGTTGCTGGAACAGAACAGGGACTTAAGGAATAGAACCAAGTATTCACAGGGCTTAATACTATAACATATTTTTAGCATTTTTAGTTAGATTGGCAAAGATGTGAACACTAAGAATACTTATGTTGGTAAAGGAGAAAAGAACTGTAGTTAGTAGCAGGAACATAAACTGATACAAGTCTTGAGAAGAGCAAACTGCATATTACAATTAAAACTCTATAACCCAGTAATCTCCTAACTAAGAATTTTTAAAGGAAATAGATGCAAAATACTGGAAATAACCTAAAGGTACAATAATAGAGGGACAGCTGAACAAAATTTTGGCACCTACTTAAAGGTAACTTATGTATAATCATTTAAAAGTATGGCACACTTTTATGACAGGTTCAATGACATGAAGATATATATCATCAAGCAGATAGAAAAACAGCCTGTATAATATAATCCAACTAGGAACAATATGTGTCTACCGATCTGTATTAGATGTATGCAGAGAGATCAAATGGACAAAAATCATGAAAGGTAATATTTATTGAATATTCACCCTCTGGACTAAAAACATGTCACCCCCTTTAATTACATTATCTCATTCTATCTTCACAACCACCTTATGAGGTAAGTACTATTATGGACTTCTTTTAAATGGGGAAAAAAGAGACTTAGACATATTGGTAACTTTCTCAAGGTCACACAAATAATTAGTGGTGGAGTCGGAATGGAACCCAAGCCATTCCCCACTGTGCTACGGGACCTCTGTGATGGCCCGGGGCTGGCAGCGGCTGTCATTGACAGGAGCCTCTGAGAGAGCTTTGCTGTTTCTTCATTTTGTTCTGTATTGTTTGAGTTTCTGTCATGAACGTGTATTATATTTAGATACATGGGAATAAAGAACAAAGAGAAAGACATCAAAAGTGACTCTTGTCACAGCAATTTCAACAGGTAGAAAAAGATTAATGCATTTCAAGAAATTGAGTAAAAAGGAGAAGAGAAAGAAGTGGAATGTAAACAGTGACTGATTTAAAAAATGGCAAAACACTTTCTACAAAATATTCGATCAGTGGTTTATACATTAGCATAAACCTTTATAGAGGGTATTCTGGCAAAATGTTACCAAAAATGAAAACATTCATATCCTTTATTCTCAAAAATCTCATTCCCAGGAACTTATCTAAAATAAGGAGGCACAGATATACAAGGACTTCATGATGTTCCGTCTTTTGTTATTTGAAACGTGGCGTCCTGAAATCGCTCAGTTTGCAGTTAAACCTACCCGGGTTGGAAGCCTTGCTTTGCACTTTTCTGGCTGTAGCCTTGTACAAGTTACTCCACCTCTCTCAGCCTCAGTTCATCTCCACAATGAACATAAAAACACATGCCTCACAGAGCTGTTGTGAGGACTGAATGAGATAAAATGCAGCACACTGTCTGAAACACAAAAAAGCATTCCTTCTTTTCCTCTCATTGCTTACTAATATGTGTAACAGAGTGAATACATAATCTTTAAGAACTCTAGGATAAATCACACTGCATGGTATTTCTATATTATTCTTCATCAAAGTATCGTAAAACATTAAACTGAGTTTTATACTTTTTCAGAAATAAACCTATGTTATGATACTTTGACACTTTCTCAATCTCAATTAGCACTAAACTAATTAACAAAACTGTTTTATACACTACAGTGAGTCACATTTTTCTTTCTTTTTCCCTAATCCCTGGTGTGTTGTTAGGGTGATTGAGTATGTAATTACTTCCTAATTGAACGCACATATTATACATTTTTCACTAGTTCAAGTTTAATGCTTTTAGTCCAGAAATCAAAGTCAATGAAATTAAGTTGAATTGGGATTTAGGCAACTATTATAAAGAGAAAAGGTTTGTATTATGACTAATTATAAGTAAATGTGGATTTTAGCACTATTTCCTATGGAAATATTTTAGGTACAGGAATGTGCCATAAATGACTAATTTAGATGATTAATAACAATTTTATTCTTATTTACAATCTCCTATTCCTCATTAGTGATTTTATTGCTGGGACTCACAAATATCATTCTTTAAAGGAAAGATACTATTAGAGAACCACTGGTTGTACCCATACTAAAATCAGAATAAGCATTCATATCTTTGAAAAATTATATGAGTTTCTTTGCAGCATAAAGGTTATAGGAATTCTCACATACTGTACACAGAAGAAAAACATAAATCTTAGTGTACTAGGAAGGTAACAGCTACATTAATCAAAAAAATTATTTATGGCAAACCGTAAAAATACTCCTATCAAAATAGCATTCCAATTCAGTTAATAGTTTACAAAGAGTATTTCATGGCCTCTTTCATTTTTGCATTATGCAGAAGTAAAAAAAAAAAGACAAGGATTTGTTTGCTTGCTTGTTTCTACATATGGGGAGAAACTATGTGGAATCATTTAGCTAAAGACTTCTTCGGGCAGAAGACTTAATAACTTTTGAAATCCAATGCAACTCCATGCTTCTAAGATGTCCACGGGAATATTTTCTGTAGACAAGCCATGAAGACCTTTATGAGTTTCCACTAAAAATACAATGAGAATTCAGAAATTTTGAAGGAGTTGAATAAAGAAGTACTGTGATGGAAAACAGACCCATCAAAACCCATGTCACTTCATTGTTTTAATAATTCATTTGGAGAACCCATTACCTAGTGGCAAATGTCCAAGATACTGGGTATTATCTAGATTGTTTTAGCTTTGTTATCAAAACAAGTTTTCCCTGAAATGTTTAATTAAAACTGAAGAAGGCAAAGGAATAAGGCAAACTTATTTGTACTATCATATATAATTATAGATATATTAACTATTGTACTAACACCTGAATCTATAGATACAGATTATATGGTTCTAGAGCTCTCTGAGACTCATATAGTTAAATGAATAACTATCTGGTATGGCATATTTTTATTGAAAATGTTTTTAAAACGCAGCGTTTTCCACCCTTGTGAAGGTCGTGTCAATTATCTATCCTTCCCTTACATGGTTCCTTCTCTAACTCGCCCTTCCCCTTCTTTAGAACTAATGAGGTCTGGGGTAGCTCCTGCACACTACCAAGCCATAATCCTCTCCTCACCCTTATGTCATTTCATTTCTATGCTAACATTTCAGATTTTCCTAGGTTTTGCTATATGAAAGCAATTTGCTATATATAATCATCAGGACCATAACCATTACATAATAAAATAGAAATATTAAAACAAAGATAGATGAGGGAACTTCAGTCATTTCGTTGTATTTCTGTATTTCCTTGATAACTGCTAACACCAAGCTACATATCAGTAGATCTAATAGAGATAAATTTTCCAAAGCCCATCTTCAAAAGACTTCACACCCTCATAGCTGAGACATTAAACCAGACGCACAGACCACCTTGCATCGTGGACGGCAGTGACAAACCATGATACGATCCCCAACCTGCAGTGGCAGATGCTGACAATTAGGCACATCACTCTTTCCCACTGTGCTCAGATGGGGATTCAGAATCCTTCCCAACACTCTCAAGACAGCTCCTACTGACCAGTCAAAGCTGACACACAAGTTTGAGTGCTCCATGACATCCACATCTTTTATTTTTATAAACCTTCGATAATCCTACATAGAAGATAGAGGAGATACTCTTGCAACAGTCTAGTTGGGAGATGATGCTAACATGATGGGCTTTGATGATGGAGATGGAGACACACAGATGGATGAGGGAGCTTTCAGAAAGCAGATCTGAAGAACTGGATAAATTGGAAATGTGGGGTGAGGTGAGGAGGAGAGGTACCAAGTGTAACTCAAGAAAACTGGAAAAAAGCCAGGTCTGTGAAGGAAGATCAGGAATTCTATCTTGCATATATTGAGTCTGAAAGGGCTTTGTCTCATCCAAAACAAATCACACAGACAATTGGGCATTTGATTCTAGAAGTTTACAGAAAGCCCTGATGTGGGAATACAACTAAGTGGGTCATCTGCATTCAGTGGTAACAGAGGCTGTGGGTGTAAATTAATCACCCACAGAGAGAGTAGACCCTTCGGCTGAGCTCTGAGGACCCCAAAGCAAGTGGTCTTCTGGAAGGTCCATTTGAGTAATGTTTTTTATAGTTCCCCAGCTCTGTGATGACTGCTTTTCTAAGTCTCTGCAAACTTTATCATGTAAAAGAGAAACTAAAAAGGACAGACAGCAGAAAAATGAGGAGGAAATTGAAATGAAGCCTGATTATGAATAAGATTTTTTTAATAAGTCTCCAAGTGGAAAAATAAAGCTAAGAATTGAGTTGAGGAAATTTCTAAAAATAAACATCCATGAGATAAAAAGGCATATTAGAACATGTTTAGATGAGATAGCCTGATGTCAGTGGTTTTCTTACAGCAATATATTCTTTAGGTTTAAAATCATGAAACCTACTAAATTTAAGGTATCAGAATATATATTAACATTCAACGTACAGATTGACTCATAACTGCAAAATGTTCTCTTTTCTTCTTCCCAAACACAATTTTATTTGAATTCATGGGAGGAGGAAAACACTAACCTAGGAATTTTTATACACAATAAATTATTAACATTTCTAAGACATAAAAAGGAAAAAAGGATAGAAGATAAGGAAGCAGGGATTCTTTTCCTTGTTCAGTAATCTTGAAGAAATGTCTAGACAGCTTTGATGCTTTTCATTCTTGGATTAGTTACAATTTTTATATTGTATAATCAAAACACAACAGATAGGTTGAGAACCCTTTGGCCTTTTCCTGAAATCATTTGGATTTGAAATCCATTCCATTTTCAAAAAATTCTGTATGATATAGTAAATAGAAAACTGCTATATCCATCAAGCTTTCATTTCTCACCCTAAGGCTGTGCATAATGTTAAACTATTGGAGTAAGGAAAGTCCACATATGGCTTTGAGCTTTCCATTTATTCTGGAGGGATACTAGCTTTTCCTACATGGTCATTCAGAGTTGTATTCTCCCTTTCCCTATACAGCTCGCTCCTTTTCGCCAATGTCTTATCCTTTCTAACCTAGAACTCTCTTAGGTTCTGAAAGAAAACTGATAGGAAATTGATGCTAGCTATAGCTTTAATAAAGCTAAGACAACATTAATAATTGTGCAAGTGTATGTGGGGAAGAGTTCAACACAGTAAAGAATGACTTCAAAGACCCAGAAAGAAAAATGAGGGCGTCTGACAAAGGATCACTCAGAGATGCTTGCTTAATATTAACAACCCCCCTTTTTTCTTTCTCCTTTTTTCTGTTTTTCTTTTTTCTAATTTACCTGTAGCATACTAATTTTCCCCCATTAAGGCAGAAAAAAATGAAACAATGTAAAGAGCCTTGTGGCACTGGTATTTACAGAAAATAATTATGATTAATTATAATTTACTAAGTAAGTTACTGTAAACATGTGCAGTTTAATATTTGAGTCACAGGAAACAGGCTCTGGAGAGTCAGAATAGCTTTTTAAAATGAGCTAATGCTTCATGAAACAAATAGGCAAATGATCCTTTTGTCAGAAGATTACTAACAATACTATGATACCAAGAGCAACAAGTAAGGTGGACCTAATGGTTGGTCTTGGTTTTTTTTTGTTTGTTACTAAGATCTGGTTCTCCTACATCATCGAGAAAATTTACTGGGTAAAAGATCATTTTATGTCAATTGGCCCCCAGAAATCTGAAGTAGCAATGCTGAACTAAAGAATTTCTAGCACCTGGGTGAGTTATATGCTTATTCTTTAAACAAGTACAAAGCCATAATTCATACTTCTTAAATGGTAATATAAAAAGTCACAGATTATTCATGGGACTAATATGTCTTGGTTATCAAAGCCCTCCAGATGTCTAGACATGTCATGCAAAAAAAATGTCATTTTAAGTCCAAAATCTGGTTATTTTAGTAAAACATAGTTAAAATAAATCTGAAGTATTTTAAACATTTTTTAGAGAACCACCAGAAATTTCTTTTTCCCATCCAGTTCCAAGAGCTTAAATGAAACATTCAGGCATTAAATTCAAAGTCTGACTGTCAAATCATTTCACTTTAATAAAAATTTGAATTACCTGCCTTAGGGCATTATTAAATATCCAATAAAAAGCACACATCCATAAGTCTGATGTCCCAACATAACTTTATGTAGAACTGTAACTAAATTTGTAGTACACCTTTCAAGATAAAAGGATCAAAAATGTATTCATAAAAGGATGAAGTCAGAATTAGAGTTACCTTTGAAAGAATTCCTGAACCGTTCTTTGGAATTTTGGGAAAAATTAGTCCCTTTAAGTCATCTCAGCCACCAAGGACACAAATCCATCCTCCTTTTAATATTCTTAAATTTTAATTAATTAAAAACTTTGAAAAGTTACACATTATCCCATTATAATGAATATGAAGTACTGAAAATATAAATACTCCCATAAAAAACATTTCAGTCTGTGTAAATAAGAAAGAGATGAAACAGTGATGGTTATACAGATATTTAGAGAGAGCAACTCTGGTCTAGGGCCAAATATGGATCAAAAATTCAAGGCAATAATCTCCTTTCATATAAAGTATCATCCCTGGTTACTGATATTCACAGGGAAATGTACTAAGCCTAGACTGGAAAAATTCATAAATTCACACCGACCACACCCCACTGCTTGTCCTTCCTGCCGGCTGCTCCTGGAAGCCCGCCCTTCACTCCGCCCCAATCCCCCATCTCCTCTGCTGCTCCCACCCCTCCTAGCCACCCCACTTTTCCTTGAACAGTAGAGACAAGTCATGGAAACATGAACTCCATAAGCCACTACCTCCTTCCTTCCCATTACAGCACAGAAAGTGTCCACTCTCTTAACCACAGTCCCCACATTTGCTTAGGGTTGCATCCCTTTCAACTTTTCAAAGACTTCATTTGCCAGGACTAGCTCTTCTGAGGAATCTGTATGTCAGCCAGCATACAGATTCCCCAGCATACAGAAAAGTTCCGGTATTTCTCTTGTTTAAAAAGAAAAGCCTCCCTCAATCCCAGTCCTCCCTGCTGCTCCCCTCCCAGCCCAGCTTTGCGGAGCTACTAGTCCAGGCATCTCCGCCTCCTCCCTTCGCACTCAGCTTCAGCCTGCAGCCTACATGCCCCCATCAGCATCGTGCCATCCTGACCTCGGCCATGTAGTGATGAAGAAAAGGCTCCGCCAGTCGGGTTGTCGGGGTCCAATTTCCAGCTCTGCTGCTCAATGACTGCATTACTTTGGGCAAATGATCTAGCTTCTCTGTTTTTCAGTTAACTCATCTGTAAAGACTCACATTAGATTTTGTGAACACTTGATGAGGTAATTCCTATGTAACATTAGAACATTACACACACACACAATGTGTATGTACAGGTATTGTGTGTGTGTGTGTGTATGTATATATCTATATATATATATAATCTCTATTCCAACAACTCCCATATTCAGTTCAGACCTCTTTTTCTGATCGCCACTCTAAATTCCAGCCACCTTTGTGACAGGACCACAGTTGTGACTGACAGTCATCTCTCATTCGATGTGTTCCAACTCCGCTCTCTATCTTTCCGTCCTGGAACCTCCTCCAGCTTCCCCGCTGTGACACAAGGGCACCCTAGCCACACAGTTTCTAAAGCCCAAAACCCCAGAAGTTACCTTTAGTATTTCCATCACCTTCCCCTCTCCTCTGTCACTAGGTATCACTTTCCTGTCTGTTCCACATGTGGTAACTTCTCTCCTCCACGGTTTCTATTCTAGAATCGGAGCCACATGGCTTTCACCCTGGCCTCCCAGCAGACTTCCAGAACACCTTGCGACTCCTGCCCCGGCCCACTGAAACCTGACCCACTGTGACCTACTGAAAGCCTAGATCAGACCGCTCCCCTGAGTAAAGGTCTTTACAGGTTCTCAACGCACTGACAATGAAATAAAGATGCCTTAACATGTCTGACAAAACCCTCTAAGATCTGGTCCCTGCCTGACTGTGCTCTTTGACTTCCACACCCCAGACCCACGGGGCTTCCTTCAGTTACCTCAGTGCATCAAATCCTTGTCTCCTCCACAGGGAGAAGCCCCTCGAGGCCTTCGCAAAAGATACTCTACCTGAAATCTCCTTCACTATGTTTCTTTGTCCTCATTCATGGAATGTATTACAATTTGACATTGTGTATTTTGAAGTGTTTATTTTCCCGCTGTTAGGCTCCCCACCTCAGACTCCAAGTTTCATGAAGGCAGAGACCACATCTCTTCTTCTCACCTCTGTATACCAGGAATCAAACACACAGTAGGTGCTCAATAGTGATTTTTGATTGAGTTTATTATTTTAATTCTTTAGCTCATCCATTATAAGGCTTAACTTAAAGCACTCTTGGATTTTCTCCCTTGTTACCATCTATGAATTACTGAAAGTTTCTTCTCACTCCTACCAAGGCACATTTGCCTGGACCTCATCATCTCCAAAGTTAGAAGAAGCGGGAGTAAGTTCTGGCTAACTTAGAAACGGAGAATGAATGAATCATTAGAATATGCCTGGCTGGTACACAACAGGTATAGTTCTAAGGATCTTCTAATTTGCCCAAAGACATTTAAGATATAGAGTATTATGTGTCATGATGAATCCAAAGTAAAATAAACATATTTTGATCCTTAAGAAGCTTAAAACCTAACAGAGAAAATGAGAAATACACAAATAGCTAAGTGGGAGAGAGAATGTGAAATGAAAGGCACTGTTAAGAAAGAAGCAGAGAATTCATGTTGAGAGTGGTATTAGACTTGGGTCTGCAGGGAACCTAGGATTTCAACCGGCAAACAGAGGGGCAGCAAGGCCTAAATGAGCAAAGCACGTTCCCAGAAGGAAGGACAATCCGGCTGGAGTATTGGATATATCCAGTATAGGAATAAGAGAGAGGCGGGAAAACTGGATGGGGAAACACATGGACAACGTGATGGCCTTTTAAGATTCTGTGTGGACTCTCTAGCTCATGAGACTGTGAGCTCCCTGAGGCCGGAGATTTCTGTTCGTCTGCGACTCCCAGTCCATCGTACCACCCACAGAGCATGTGAGTTCATATTCACAGTAGCCTGTTAAGCGAAACAGTCAGCGCTCTGTGCTGCGCTGAGGAAAGCACTCCAGCCGATGGTGTCCCCTGCGGAAGCAGTGGCTTGCCAGCTATGTGCACTGACCCCCACATGCCTGCTGTGGCGATAGACGGGGTAAAGAAATAATCCAGCATAGAGTCACTCACGTATATTTTGCCTTTCCCATGTTTTTGATATTTTATTTGGTAAGCTCCTTAACAGTAAGAAATACATATGTTGAACTCAATATATTAAAATGTATAGATTATATTTCCATCAGTGAAGAAATGTACCACACTCACATGACTAGTATGTTGGCCTATCGAACAAAAGCACTTCCAAAGGACAAGCATTGTCCTTGATGCCAGCTCTGCCCCCACCTACTCTGAGAAACAAGATGACCAAACCCGCCTTAGACAATGCAGGTCACCTGAGGCTCACACATGCCTCCGGTCCCTCCCTTTATGCCGTTCAGTCATCAGCAGGTTCAAGGGGGCCACACAGTGAAGTCCTCAAGAGGCACTTGACATTTCACCTCCCACAAAGAGGCACCATTTCTCTGCTTCGGGGTGCCTTACCTTATGAAAGCCAGGATGAAAGCAAAACTTGGATTTAAAGGCATTTCTAGTGGGAAAATACAAAGATTGTACATTTCTTTAAGCATTCCACTTCTTTTTAAAAACCATCTGACTTGTAATCAATGGGGTTTGAGAATGTGTCATAAGTTTTATCAAAATGAAGGGCGCTGATATTGCTGAATTATCAGGGTTCCCATGAGAATAACTGGCGGGACAGGTTTACATGACCATGACCGCGTGCCCCGTTTTCCTTACTGCATCTGCACATACCCGGGCGAAGACAGACATGCTCCTGCTCTCCTTGGCTACTGGAATGCAGCTCTAATGACTCTGTCACTAAGTGGCTGAGTGGGTCGAAAATTGTCTCCCAAAATCCCATCACAGCCTTCCACAAGTTCTGCCCCCTTAACATGTGTCCTCAGCCTTCGGAATTCTTCAATCTGAAAATAAAAGCAGAACAAAAGAGATGAATCATTTACGAACCATTAACAAGATTGGAGTTTCATAAATGACTTCAAATATGCATAAAGTGTAACAATTAAAAAAGAAAATTAAAATTAAACTTCAAAGAGAATAAAGCAGACTTAAGTGCCTCCCAAGTACATCCTGAATTCATGAGGCTATTGTAGGTGGACCCTGATGACACGCTAGATTTACTAGAAAGAGGTTTCCTTCCTAAGACTCTCTTTGCTGCCCTTCTAGCCACGTGGAGAACACAGGTCCCAAGAATGCCTCTGATTTTCCAAAACAGTAAGCCCACCTTCCTCCCTTAGCAATACCAATTTTGGGGTTCATCTCCCTTTCTGAGGTGGCCTCTCCGGATCCTGTGGCCTCCCGTTACATGGGAGGAGGTTCCCACAGCCCCAAAGATCAGTTTCCCCTCCTTGGCAGGTCTGCAGGAACCATTAGCCTGCCATGACCCGTACGAACTAGTTAAGCAATAAGCAAACATACGATGAATACTCACTAGCCTCATCCCATCTACTAGCTGATTGACTACAGAGCTCACTGTCTTTATCTCATTGAAAGGACACACAGTCACAGGACACATGCACCAAAAGGGAAACTGAGGCTGGAGAGGTTAAGAAAGTTTCCAAATTAGCTGCGTATGATAAGTCTAAGCCACCTGCTTTTTCCCCAGCTCCACTGCCACCTCTTCAGAAATTCTATCCTGCATCTGTCCCAAGATGGAGAGCGTATGTGACCTGAACGGTATCAACCCACCCAAAGTTCACCATCTGGGTGACAGACGGTTGTATCACAAAGGTTCTTGATACAGCACAGCCATAGAGTTCTGCCATTCATAAAGTGAAATGAAATGCAAGAGATCAACTTTCCTAATTCAGGAGTTCTAGTAAAAGTCTAGAAATCCAGGGGCCCATGAAACCCCCAAATGATGTACAAAATTTTACATATGCCAAATTTCCTAAGGGGAGGTTCCCTGACCCCAAAAGAGCTGACTCTAATCAGATTCTAATTCAATCCATTCATATACATGTCAGGAAGCAGAACTGGGGAAAAATCAAATGGCTTGTTGGATTAGAAATGCCCCCAGATTAGAAATCAGACTTCTAAGGTTTCATTTTTCCATGTCTCTAAATGTTATCTGAATTGCCTAAATGGAATAAGTCTGGCCCAACTGGTATTATTTTATTTTTCTTATAATAGCTACATACTGTATTTGTATAGCTGTGCCAGACAGATAAGCAATTAGCTGTTTAATCTACATAGTGGTTTTTCAGTAGACCTTCTTAGGGTCTTAGAGTGGGACCCTGGGTAGCAAGCACCTACTGCTGGCTGCATCTAGAAAATTTCTAGAGCCAAAGCTGCATGAGAATCCCCTATAATTACATGTGGAATGTATTTTTACTTAGTTTTTCCTGAACATGGAATGGAAAGAAACTTGGCCCATCAGAAGATCCTATGCTTTTCAAAAAGAAAAATAAGAAGGTGAAGGGCCATGCATTGTGCATCAAAAGGCCGGTTCTCATCCTGGTTATGACCAAAGACCCAAATGACCTAATTGTTTCACTGCTTTAAGCCTCCATTTCACCATGTATATAACAGAGATGATAATAACAGTATTTGCAAGGACAGTGTAAAAAGTAAGTCATGAAAATTACTCAGCAAAGTTCCCAGCACACAGCAAGTGTTTGATAGATACCAGCACAACTTCTTTAAAAATCAACCTTTAGCATTTTGAGATAAATACTTACCTACAATTTTACTTGTAAAAAGGAGACTGGAAATAGTAAACCAACCGGCTGAGAAAACAGAAAGTCAGCTCTCCTTGTGTTCATCTTACATACAATGACACGTAATAACGGCAACTAGAATCTATAAACCATTTTCAAGGTCACTGGTGACCAATAGGGACTAGAAACTCTTACTGCCTAAACCTATATTAAGAAATCCTCCATTTTTATTGACTTTGAAGCTCTTTTTAAAGTGAGGTTGATCTTCTGTTTACATACTCTGAACCAAAGATAAATCTTCCAAGCCTCAGGCCTCAACCCAAAGCACATTCTGTGAAACAGCTTCATCTTGAAGACAAGGTCTGAATCAACAGCCAGCCAGTCCCAAATCACTGCATTCTTGGAGAGAACTATTTCACCAGGAATGCTCTTCTCTGATCGTAGCAACACTTTGAAGACTTCAGACATCAACAGATATCAAGGGAAAACCACGTCTTTCTGAAATGCCAACTTTTCTGAAGTAACCACCCCTCAAAACCCTTTCAGTCACTTCAGATGTGTTCAAGCGCATACTGTGCTATCCCACACTGAGGGGGGGAGAGCAAAGAATGAACGGAGTTGTACGTCAGGATAAAGCCCTCAGCAAAACTCAAATGTCAGGGCAGTACAGAGACTATCATATTAACACATATGCACATGATTTCGTCAATTTTTAATGCTTCTCCTCTTTAAGCATGGTATTTGTTTTTAACCAATTTAAAAGAGAGAGAGAGAGAGGAAGGACAGGAACCTGACACTTCAGGGAGAAATCCTCATCTTTTGGGGATAGACAATGGAACAGCTCTGTCCTCTGAACCCAGGCTGCATTCCAGTTGGTCTAAAACATTTATTCCAGCCTTTACTAAGTCACGACCCAGATTATTCACTCAAGCTCCGCTTTAAAACTGCCTAATTAAGAGTGCATTTAAAGGGCTGATTTCAGAGTTTGAGGTTCAGCACTAATTCTTTTGAGGAGTTCCCAAGTTCCTATACTTAAGCTCTGATAGACTTATTTTGACTTACATCATATGTATCATCATGTTAAAAGAGAAAAATAATACATGAAATTCAATGTTCTCATTCTACTTTGTTTTGTCATCAGGCAATGATAATACATAAACTAGAATAATATAATTCCTTATGGAAACAATCAATTAACAAAGCTAACTGCAAACTGCACTTAAACAGACCATACGTATGTACAGATACTGAGATTATATGTATCTATGACTCTCCACCTCTCATGTACTGCAGCCATGTTTTTATTTCATATTCTTGTACCTTTTTCTCTAAAATCATTGCTGTCTTTCTTCCTGACCTCTCACACATAAACCAGTTCTTATCTGTCACTGACTCCTTAAGCGGACCTTTCTAATTTTCTTGAGGAAGAGCTTAGAGAAGAGAATATCCTTTCCCCAGAGGCACCCATGTAAGCTGTCTCCTATTCCAGTCTGCAGCCCTTGTCTCT
Source organism: Phataginus tricuspis (assembly GCA_029783875.1). NCBI lineage: Eukaryota > Metazoa > Chordata > Mammalia > Pholidota > Manidae > Phataginus > Phataginus tricuspis. The sequence continues at coordinate 14,334,585 of JAQQAC010004068.1, forward strand.
GCCACTTTCTTCCCATTACCGTTTTAGGATAGCTACTGATGAACCACACACATAGAAACTTACTCAAGAATTACAGATTGCAGAGTTCAGGACCACAGGGGAAATGCTCTCTATCATGGAAAACACAGAGGACATGCATACAAAATTTCCTACAGATGCCTAAAAATAACACTTAAGAAAGGGAAGAGGGAATCTCCCAGGAAGACAATCCTGGAGTTGCACCATCCAGTAGAGCAGCCACCAGCCCCAGATGGCCCCCGAGCATCTGAAACGTGGCCAGTCTGAACTGAGATGTGCTAGAGGCACAGAAAACGCAATGCAAGTCAGATTTACTATGAAAACAAAAATGTAAAAAACCCCAACGATTATTTTTTACATTGATTACATGTTAAAATGGTCTTTTGGATACACTGGGTTGAAATACACTACTTGAGTTAATTTTGCCTGTTTATTTAGACTTTGTTACTGTGGCTACTGGAAAATTTAATCTTACATACATGATATACCCATTTTCCACTGGACAGGGCTGGTCTAGTGCCACCCAGCACACTCTCCTGCAGAAAGCTGGTATTCTGGTGTTAGACTGCTGATCTAAATCACAAATGGAGATGCATGCAGGCAAGTAAGAAACAGCAGCTCTCAAAGGAGAAAGTGGCTACAGAGAAAACGTTTATTTTTCACTACAAGGTCTGACCTCTTTTGAGAACATTACCCCTAAACACAGCAATGCTGAACAGATGGGACTACAGACCCTCAGCTTCTTCTGCTTCAGCTCCAAGGGAGACCCTCTCCTTGGGGCTAAACCCAATTAATACGTTTCAGTCCTTAACTGAATGTGTGTGCAGAATCTGATGCTTTTCGTCTCTCTGTTCCTGCTTTCTTGCAGTTCACACCTCCCTTGGCTTCCAGACACGATATCAACCTCCTGACTTTTCCCGTTTCTTAAACCATCCCCTGGGACAACTCTCACTGCACACCCCTCATTAGTGTAACCCCCATGCTCTGCGCCACTTCTTTTCTCTCCCTGAAAGGTCTCCTCTTCTCCACTTCCAGTTTCAATACTACCTATCTGTTACCCCTCCCTTGCATGTCTCACAGACACCTAGACTCTCAGTGTTGACAGCATGAGAGCCTCATAAAGCCTGCTCTTCCTTTTTTACCCCCTATTACAGTGAGGAGCGCGGTCTCATGGTCGCCCATCGCCTGAGCCGCAATCCAGGGAACAATGTGCGAGTCCTCCTGCCTGAAACCCCTCCTGTGTTACCGGTCGCCAAATTCTCCTCATTCAGCTTCTTTACTATTTCTGAAGCCACTCTCTTCCTTTCAGCTCACTACCAAGATCTTACCTCAAATCTGCATCTTCATAGTGTACCTACATAGACTTTTCTCAAGTTCAAACTTGGACCTATCTTTCCCTTTCTCCCAACCTTCCGAGAATTCCTTGCTGCCTTCAGGAGAAAGTCCACCCTTCACAGCACAACATCGAGGCTCTTTATTGAAGGTCAGGCCCCTGATCCCCCTCCAATCTCACCTCGTGCCATGGCCCTTCACACTAACTGTGCACCCCTGAAGGCCATGTGCACCCACCTCTTTCCCTGCTGGCAGTGCCCTCTAACGCCCAGGCCACATCCCACTACTTGGCTTGGGGAAGATCTCCCAGATGACTAATCGCATCCGGGGGCCTTTCCCAGGGGCAGTCACAAGACCATATTCATGTCATATCATGTTCACATGAAATATTGCATTTTAAAGTGAACATTATTGCCAGTAACCCCAAGAAGGTGAAGTCTTTGAAGACAGAACCATGTCTTATTGGTCCTCCACTTTTGGTGCCTGCTACAGTGCCGGCACATAGAAAATGTCAACTAATTACCAAATGAATCAATGAATGTACGAATTAATGAATAAATTATCCACATCTGTTTCAAAGGAGCAATTCCACCTGTGAACATTCTGGCTATGACAAGGATAAAGGAAGACAGCACTATGATATATATAAACTGCTTGTTTTAATAGGGTCAATGCCTACTGACCTATGAATGGTAAAGACCAATGAATGCATCCCCAGCATCTCAAAATATACTGTATATTAAGCCTCAGTTCCTTGAAACCTAGTCATCTAAGCCATCTTGAAACCTAGTCATCTATGCTACCTGCAGCAACAATAAGGAAATCATCTGTATCATTGTCCTAGAATCAAGTAGTAGGAAAAGTAAATGCAGAGAGATGTTTGCTCTTTGGTGTATGTCATTCACAGAACAAAAGCAACTGCACTACCCCAGCACGGGACAGCGCAGGTTGCAGTCTCTTACATCTGACCTGAACAGGGCAGCCAACAGCAAGCATGGCCTTCACATTCCGTCCTGCTAATCCCAGAACTTCTTCCCTTTTTCAGAAATACAGCATCAGTGAGGGAAGTGACCCAGAGTAATCAGATGGCAAATGGATAGTAGTAAGTCCCATGGGACCCGACTGGCTAGGAGGAGTTTTCTTAGAAAACAAAGGTTACCCTTAGGAAAAGGCCCAGAAGATTGTCTTCTCTCGTCTTCTCTGCTCTTCCTGTCCACACTCCTTCCTGGACATCACATCTGCTTGTGTCATTTGGCTCCTTTTGTGTGAGGATGCCTAAATCTGCACCTCCACCTCGGCCTCTGAAGGTCTCATTTTGTGTATTAACTATCTGGAAAAAAACAAACTCCTCCACTCCAACTGAGGACACAAAAGATATGCACGAAAAGATAGAAACCTCTAACACTACTGAGATCATCCTAAGAAGCCTTTCATAGGAAAAGGGTCTCAGAGGAACTACAGAGTTGTAAAGGGCGAGGACTGGAAGCAGGAATGGCTAAGCACTAAGATCCCACAAAACCAGGCTGCAGCCCCAAAACTACCCTTACTACATGTGTGGCCCAGGCAAAGTCTTCCTTCTCGCCCATCCCTCAGTCTCCCCACCTAAAAACTAGAAACAACAGTAATCATTACATCATGAGACTGATTGCTCCATTCTCTGGCTCCTTCTCCTGTGCCTAGAAAGCTTCTATTGTCTCTCAAATCTTAATTAAAAAAAAAAAACACAAAATACTGCCCTGTGATAGGAGAAGCATGTGATAAGAATAAAGAGGTACAAACTTCCCACTATAAATAGAAATTTCCAAGGATGAAAAAAGTACAGCAGAGTTTAGTCAACAATATTATAAAATCTATGTATGGTGACAGATGATAACTACACTTACATGGCGAGCATTTGATAGTCTATGTAATTGTCAAACCACTATGTTGTTCACCTGAAACCAATAAGTCAACTATATTTCCATATAAAAAAACAAAAACAAACATCAAAAATAAAACACTTTGCTATTCTCTAACTATTGTCCCTAAATCCTTCCTTGCCTTTCCCATAAAACTTCTTGGAAGATAGTCTGTGGCCGGTATTTAACCTTGGTCCCTTCTACTTCCAGCTCAATGTTCTATGAACACTTCTCATTTTTCCTTACAGTGACCTCACTGGCGATTATAGTACTTGTCCATGCATCTTGTTTGCAGTGATGACGCAAATCTGAAAAGGAAGGTGGGCTTTCTCCCTGGTAACACCCTCAAGACAAACCGGCTGGAGGGGCTAGGGTGTTTACTAGAGCGGCCAGAGCGGCATGCGGAAGGGACGGCGAAGGAATGGTAGTGGACGGGGCAGCCAAAGATCAGTGACAGAGGAGATGTACCGACACCAGGGTCAAGCAGTGGACACACACAGCTGAGAGAAATGAGCAGAGGGTGCGGACCATGCAGGGGCATCTGGGCCCCTTTTTATTAGATGCGGTTATTTGCCACTTGGGTGGGCTGCCCCTCTACTTACTTTCTCTATAGCATTTGTCACTATGAACCTCCCTTCTCTACATCTTGGAAACACTCTCTCCGGGCCTGGATCCTGGGAGCGACTCCCCCTCGGATCTCCTCCAAAGGGAGGGCAGTCCTTCTTAGCTCACGGCCTCTCCTCCACCTGCAGAGGTGCTGCCGTCAGCCGGGCTATCTTGTCTCCTCCTCAACTTGAGCTGATCTGATTGTCGAATTTACTTCTCCCTGGACATGACGCTAGAAAGTATTTCCCAGCCTTCCCTGCAATAAGACGTGGCCGTGTGCCTGAGTTCTAGCCAACAGAAGGCGAGCACAGGTGTTGTTCACCATGTCTAGAACTTAAAAAATCCCCCCTGAGATCCTTCACGCCCTTCCCCGTCCTGCTAGCTACATGCCCACACCTAGAGCAACCTTGCCAACGAGACATTAGAGGCAGCAGAGCCCCTTTCAACCTACCTCCCTGAATGCCTGTACAGAAAAAAGCCTTCCCTGTGAATCAGAAATGCATTTATTGGATTTTATTTGAGCAAGAAATATCTTCTGTGGCAAGTCACTGAAATTTTTAGGATTATCTGTTACAGCCACCACCACCTTTGCTGTTAAATGCCGAACCTATATATCATTTCCAATCCTCTATTCTTAACATTAGATTCAAATTTCTAATTTCTTCCTTTTCCATTACAAGAATAATTCCTAATTATTTTTCACGAATTATTCCCGGGACTTCCCAGTCTGCGCTGGGTTTCTTTCCTATGTGCTCCCAGAGCCCCTCACTTATCAACATAACCATAAACAGCTGCCTCCCCAGCGCAACGGTGAACATTTTGAAGGGAAAAATGGGTTTTAATCTCTAGACCCTTTATTCCTGGCTGGCAGTCAGGAATAGTTTCTTGTAAGAACAGCGGGATGAATGAATAAATGAAGGAATTTGGATTCGTCATATTAAATATAAAGGTCCAAAGGTGCTGTGATCAAAGTTTATAAAAGAAGAAAGGACGAAGAAACTACATGAGGAACTTTTAAAATTAATCCTTAGAAAAAGACATAGAAGAAGAAACTGTTAAAGGTTAAAAGAAGGATTTTTAAAGATTTAATTCTTAAAGATACAATTTTAATCCTTAAAGATTTATGGACAAACAAAAGAAGGCTTTCCCCAGCACTCAGTACACTAAGACTTCTTATAAAATGATAGGGGGAATAATAAAAGTTTGTAAGAAGTTACTAAAGGATACTTGGTTTGTTTAGAGTATTGCCCAAGCTTTCTGAGCTTGATCGTGAAGAAAAAACATAGCCTTCTACGACCTACCACTTAGATCCCTGGAGGGGAGGAGACATTTAAAGCACCTCTTCTGTGATAACATCAAAATCATTATTTAGCACATTAGAGTGAGGCTGCCCCATGTTCCACCAGCTTACATCCTGGTGACAGTTCAACTCCACACCACAACCCACCGGGCATTAGCATTTAGAGGTCCTATGCAGAACGCAGGTGGGAGGGAGATGACCAAATGTGGGGCTAGAGAACAAACCAGAACTTCCCAGGGCATTCTTTTTACCTCCCTCACCCCTCTGCATACAGCATTTTCCTTGCAAGCCAAAGAAGAAGTATTACAAAAGCCCACATGTGACTCACAGAAATAACCAGCACTCTCATTTTGCTTTCAAAACCTTTCTCCTCTCCATTCCTGGGAAAACCCACATACAGGAGTAACTAGCCTAATCAAAAGACTATTTCAGTGACTTCTGCTAACTTTTAAAATACAGATCGTAAATGACAGCTAGGTTTTGTCCATCCCTGACCTTTCAATCGCTTTCACTGGCTCAAGACATTTAACTTTCATCTGCAAAGATGTGACTGATCTAAAGGGAGCTGAAACATGAAACAGACATTTCCCTTTTACAGAAACAATATTTAACCTTTAACTCAGGACTTCATTCTGAAAGATGAAAAGTATCGCACTCACCTGTAGCTGCGATATAGTCAGAGGGTATCGGAATAATATCCAGGTAACACCTTCACTGCAAGGCGGAATAGTGAGAGAGCCTTCATATACCCAATAATCTCGCAGCAAAGGATCTGTGGACATGTCATGAAAAAGCTAGTTCATTAATAATCATTTTGTAGACTCCAGCAATGATTTTCACAATTACAAATTCTACAAACACTTCTCAGACTGAGGCCATTTTAAACTAGAGCCACACATATATGTATTCTTAAACTAATCATCATGGAGAAAATAACCAGTGGAGACCGTGACAAACCCTCTTTCTGTTACTTACAGTGATTTCTGCCATTAGATCACTGTGCAACCCAAATATGGCTACATGAATTTGATATATGTAAACTTTTAGAAGTGTATCCATATTTTTTTAATTTACTGAAGGAAATACTTGATTTATTTGTACCTAATATTTACTGAGTGCTTACTACCTGTAAGGCTGGTCTAAGCATTTTACATTAACTCATTTAACCTTCACAATAAGCCAATGAGACAGGTACTATTATTAGCCCCACTTTTCAGGTGGGGAGACTGAGTCACAGAAGGTTACATAATTTCTTAAGGTCACTCAGCTAATAACTGGCAGAGCCAGGATTTGAACCCAGGTCATTTAACTTCAAAGTCTGTTTCTAACCATTCTGTTATAGCTACCTCTATACTGCTTCATCAACAGCAAAATATTAAAGTCATGTTATGATGGGACAAAAGAAATCATTCCTATGGAATATTTTAGCTCTGCACCATGATTAAATATGATGGGTAAATGTTCAACACATGGCAAAAACAGGTTTGTTGCAGAGCAAATAAATGTAGAAAGTAGAAGATACAATGCATTGACCGTTCTTGTTGAAAGCACTAAAAAACAGCATATAATTTAGGCAAAGAAATGTGAAAAACAAAATTTTGTACAAAACAACCTTTAACAACAAATTATATTCTAAATATTTTATACACAAGTCTTACCTGTTCAGGTATATCTAAATCATTAGAATATCTAAATAATAGTATCATTGCAGAGAGTCTAGGATTGATCAGTGAAATTCTTATTAATCACCAGATGAAATAAATTCTGTGTCTAATTTTATAAGGTAGACTCTTGTGTTACCAGGTTACTATCTGTTATGACATGTTGTTGTTATGCTTGTGCTTTACACAGAGGTGGGCGATTCTACAAATGAAAATCCAAAGGAAATTCTTCATGGATTCATGAAGCTTGGTGGCAAAATGTTCATTGTCTCAAAAGGTTTGCTCCCATTTTAGAGCAACCTGAAGCCGGTACCTGCTACAGAGAATTTAAGTTGTAAAGAAACTTTATGAACTAATAATATATAGTTATATTCTGAGAAAAACAATGCAATCAAATCTATCCATTTTAACCGTATTACTCTTACCTGGTAATAAAGTGTTAGGATTAAAACAGGGAATTGTTTTGGACTTCCCCTGAAAAAAAAAATTACCCCATGTTAACATTTCTAAATTTTAGGATAAAAATTAATTATCTTTAAAAATCCAGGCTGAAGTCTTTTCTGAATGGCATCATAAGACCCCAGAGATTTGTGGGTGTCGCATTCCGGCTTCTCCCTGGAGCAGTGGTGGCTGGTTCCAACGTGACACCTCTGCTCTGCGTCTAGTTATTTCCTTTGCTACTGCAATTCAATTTTCCCTGTAATTCCTGACGTGAGATTTACAATTGTCTGTCTAGCGTGTGTCCCATGCCAGCTACTTTTCCTGTTCCTAGCACGCCCGTAAGGGAGATTTGGGCCTTGGCACAAAACATCCCATCCCTGGCTCAGGAATTCTTTAGAAATGACTTCCTCCCGCTTGCTTTGATCCCAGCTCCTAACCTTCTCCACATTACAACCTGCCACCCAAATCCTTGTTTCGCCCCATTTGGATTTGGTGACTTAGCTCTGGGATCTATCCCGGAAGCTCTCCTCCTCCAGAGAGGGAGATCTGACACTTGAATTAAAATACTCAATTTTAATCAACTTTTATCAAAGCTAAATTTCAATTTCAATAAGATATTTTTGCCAGTATTCAACAATTCACAGTTGTGGTCACTAGTCTAAATAGTGCCATTTAAACTGCTCAGGTCTTAAAGGCAGACAGACCTGTCCTGGCAGTTGGAGTCTCTTACAAAATTACTTTACTGATGCAGACTTAAGAAGGAAAGTTCATGCATAACGTCTGAGTCTCTTCCTTACGTGTATGGACTATTTGACACACTGAAGATTCCAGTTTACTTGACTCCCATCATCCTCCTGATTCATAATGAGTAATGTCATTTTAGCTGGAGCAATAAAGGAAAATATCTCAACTAACTTCCACCGGACAAATGTCGGTCAGAATTGTCCTTGCTCCCTTTTACCAGCTTCTTGGACGAGTCTGCTCTCCCTGGGTAGCCGGATTCATTCTGAGCCTGACGGTGGAGGTTCACGGTGGGTCCAAGACCCCCTGGGCCTGTGCGAGCACACTGCCGATCAGACTTCATTCCAGACAGAGTTTAGGACTGGCCCTGGGTCTCTGGGTGCCTGTGCTGTACCTCCAGGATCAAACTAGGCCACCCCCAAGCTCACTAGGATTCAACAGACTCAGTCTAAATATAAATGTACTGTTTACTCTTTATAACTGAGCTTGGCTTCCCAGCAATGCTGGGCTGAATCGCTACAGGGTCACGCCAACCTGAGTCACTTTTTCTAGCATATATTTATCTTACGCCTTATGTATACTTGTCCTTTTTTGTTCATTTGTTTTGTTTGTTACAGTAATGCTTTGAAGTATGGTTGCCACAATTTTTATTTCATTTACACAACTTTCCAGTTGTCTATTATTTTATTTACACAGCTTTCCTGTAATCAATGGGTAGAAAAACTCAGTAGAGGCCTGGGTTGCTCAAAAAAAGTACTGAGAGTTCATCTCTGAGCCCTTGGAATAGTCTACCCGATAAGCACGTTTCTGTACCCCTGAGGCCTTGGGCCCTGCTGCACCAGCTGGACCAGGTAAGTTTATCCTGACGATGTGATTTAGGTGAATGCTGGTCTTCCTCAGGGTGGGGGTGAGGGCTGGGCTGGAATCAGAGTAGCTCAGTCACCCAGGCACCGCATGCTTCCATAATTGAGCCCTCATGACCTCCCTGCACGCCAAGGCTCAGGAAGCTTTCCTGGTTGGTAACACTGCACACATGTTGTGCCATATCATCACTGGGGGAATCAGGTATGTTCCCCAGACCAGTCCACCGGAAGGGTCACCTGGAGGCTTATACCTGGTTTCCCCCGGGCTTTGCTCCCTGCCCCTTCACTGTGATGGTTTGTGGTCATGTATCCCTCCCCTGTAATGAACCACAACCATGAGAATAACAGCGAGTCCTTTTAGCCAGTCATCAAGCCTGATGGTCTTGGGGACATCTTACACAACCGGTATTTTTATTTACTTTTATTAAATAATGACTTACCTTATACTGAATATCCTGGAGGATTTCAGTTACAGCCTTCAGGCCTACATGTTCTTTTCCTACCTGAAATATATAAAGCATACACCATAACCACAAAACTTTTAAATACTTAGCTTTTACTCAAAAATTACTAACAGAAGTGAGGCTCAAGTCCACCTGTCTGTCCTTCTTGGGGAATAATTGAATGACCCTTTTATTAATAACCAGGTCAACATCTACTAAAGGCAATTCAAGTTGGAACAGAAACTAGTAAAATAAAGTCTTAGATATGCTCTTGGACATTTCCAAGAATCCACTCTAAATTCACCTTGCTGTGTATAGGGATATAAAATGATACAGTAGTATAATATAAACATTTCAAGACTGCTTCTGAAATATAACCATGTATCACATGCCCAAAGCCTTCCGTTCTCCTCGTTGGCATTTCTAGATCATTGTTACAGAGATGTTATCAAGGTTGGAAAGATTTTATTAACTCAAGAAAAGTGGGTATGTGACTTCATATGTTAAAATCACCAAAATCAGGACATTTCTTGATTATCACTGGACAGAATTCTATAATCACCTTTGTATTCTTCAATAAGTCAGATTACGCTATACATAGCTTTCTATTTTAAAGCATTACATATCGTTACACATATTTGGTGTACAAAATGCTCTAGAGAATTTGAGACTTCAGTAACTTGATATTAGGTATCCTTGACTTTAACTTTAAAATTCATGAATGCATTCTGATTTCTATTTTTCTACTGGGTTTCAATGGTCCATGATAGTGGAGAACAGCAATAGCCCGAGACAATTTATAACCTCAGATATCCAATCATTGTCATCATTTGCTTTTTCTCTTCCACATGAGTTTTTGGAAAATGGCCTACAAGGAGCTAGACTAGCCGTCAACATGTCCACATCCTCTGTTTCTCTGCATGGGAGCTAATAACTGAAATATACCAGGTGAGAGGGCAGCAGAGAGGAGAGAAAAGAGACAAGAAGCTTACGTAGTTTAAGAGAGGTCAATCAGTTCAAAATAATCAAGACTTCAACTATTTTCCAAGTGTTTGCAATTCCTGAAACAGGCTTTAAAAACAGAAAATATATTCTCTGGAGTTCAAAATAAAAATCTAAGGCAAATATACTCATGAGTGCGAAAGCCTGGACCTCTAGGCAGAAAACGTCACCAGATCTCCAGGCAAATGGACCCTCCTGGTTGTATTTGTTTAACAGCGATGTAGCAACCAACAGCTGAGGTCTGTTTTCACTTCACACATCTCCTGTCGGATTATCACTCTCTGAAGAGTCCACATCTGAATGCTGCAAGGCCACGTCGTGTGCAGTGGTCCAGGAGGAAGGCCCCAGGTCCCGGGTGTTGGGTGCCTAGGTTCTGATCCTGACTCACTTTTCAGTCTGGAGCAAGTTTACTTACCCTGCACATCCCTCAGCTGCCTCACCTATTCAGTGGGGGGGACAGTGAGAGGGTGCAAGGGAGGCTGAATCAAAGACCTCAGAACAGGGCCTGCACAGTGCATCAGAACCCAATTACTGTCACCCGCTGTTATTCCTACTCAGAATGCCACACAGCATCAAATACAGTGTTCACGCAGGGGAGCCCTTAATGACTACTTCTGGCTCCTTCTGTTTATAAAGATTCTTTGCTTTATGGGTAAAATTTTATATTCTGCCACAAATTCCAGCTGTTGCTCCATCTCCTTCCTTTCCTTGACAAACCTGTGTTTGCAGTGATGACACCCCCAAAGGCAAGTAGAGATGATCCTAAAATCCCACGGCAGTCAGCTGACAGCACATCCTGCGGCTGGTCCACCAGGAGCCAGGAACCAGTTAACTTCTCACCTCCCACCTTTGTGACTTCTCACCGCCAGCCACAATGCACACTTCTGACCAGTGTCTCCTCCCAGCACCTGCGCCCTGCGTGGCCCAGGTTTCCACTTCCAACTCTAACATGCCCTCATTTTCCACTGTGCCTTCTTCAGAAACGGATGACAAGCTCTCCCACCACCTCCTGGGCTGTGAGCCCCTCACGTCTGCTCAAGGCCACAGCTCTCCAGGCCTCCCAAGGGGACACTGTGCAGTCCGCCTCAGACACAGGACCATGAGCCGTGGTCAGCACCCTGCTGTCACCTTCAGAGGGGTACCCTGACCCACACGTGCGGGGCCGTCCTCCCCAGCGGACTCTCATGCTCTACTGTTGCAAAGTTAAACCACTGCAAAGCTGAAAGAAAAAGAAGACCCTTCCTCCTGCTTTCACGCTGGAGGACTTCAACATCCACGTGGGTGACCGGTTCCCACCCTGGCCTGTCTCCTCACCCCCCAGTTCATGGCCTTCCATCCCACTCCACGTCAGCGAACCGATCCTGAGAATGCTCCCTGGGTTTGTTTTCACCCCGAGACTTCGACTCCAAAGACCATCCCCCCGACCATTCCTCACCGCCCAGCCTGCCCTCCCTTTCTCCTTCCTCTCCCCACTCATGGCTACAAGGAGCCAGGGAGCTCTCCGGGGTCGCATGGCCTTGTCACTTTCCTCTCCTGCCTGTGCTGAATGACACCCCTTCAACCACCCTCAATTCTCTAAACCTGCCTCCCTCCTAAATCAGAATTTTGCGGTGAAGAATGCGACACTTGGCAGAATTCTCTACTCCTCTACCTCCATAGAGAAAAACCCAATCCACATTGTCCTGCCCGATCTGTGACATCAAGTGACCAGTGGAGCTCCCATACTGACTGTGAAATCCATTACCATACCCTTTCGGGGCTACTCCAAAACCCAACCCCACACCCACATTTCCCTTGTCCTATAAATAATTTTGCACATATGTCTCAGAGATAATAAAGGTCACCAGGCACGAACTCCCCTACTTTCCTGTCTTTCTTCACCTTTCATTCATCCCCTATGCACCTACCCTTTCCTCTGACTTCCTATTTCAGACAAAGGATGGGTCCCCTCCTATCCAAGGTTAGTCTGTCCACAAAAGCTCTCCATCCCATGTCCTCCTCTCTCCTCCAGGACTTTTCATATCCTTTATCCCTTTGCTTTCCAGGAGTTTAAAACTCTAAACCTGCCCTAGCTCTTTTTGCTCAGAATAAAAACACAGGCAGATCTCAGATCTCAAAACAAAACAAAACGGAGGGAACCTCACCATACATCACCACTAGTTAATACCCCATCTGTCTTTCTTTGAGTCAAACTTCTCGAAAGGGATTTCTATGCCTCCGGTGAACTCTGCTTCAGCCAACACTCCCGATTAGTCCCCTCTTTCATGAAATTTTCCTCTCAGAAGTTGTTATACTCTCTCCTGAAAGGCATTTTCACACAGATGACCTGATTTTTTTCCTCCCAGCAAACTCATGGAAAATTAGATCAAGTGTGCGTGCTCTCAAGCATCCCCTTGCCTATAATGAGCTGTTACTGGAGATACTGACATTGGTTCCAAGAACCTTGCCTCGCTCTATTAGTCCACATTTCCTGTGATGTACTAAGAATCAGCAGATGAAAATATTAAGTTATATTTAATTGCATTCACAAATATTGAGTACTAACTCCAAAGAGGAAAGTAACACATTTCTTTCCCATCTATAGATGACCACTCAGTTATTTGTATTCTAGTTTTTATTTTGTTTTATTATTACTTTTATTCTCATTTTTTAAATAAAAAGGTATTGCCTTCTACTTCTACTGCAACTTCTCAAATGCGTATACTTGAATATTTTCAGCTTATGGAAAAAATGGACTTAAATTGTTATTACCTCAGTATACTAAAGATTACCAAAAGGTATTTGTACAACTAAATACATTTTTATCAATGTTTTTTAATTCCACTCTATTGCAGTTATAAAATAAAAGGAAATAATGGCAACTATCCAAAACACAATAGATAACAAGTGTTGGCAAGGATGTGGAGAAAAGGGAACCTTCCTACACGGTTGGTGGGAATATAAATTGGTGAAGCCACTGTGGAAAGCAGTACAGAAGTTCCTCAAAAAACTAAAAATAGAAATCCGATATGACCTAGCAATTCCACTTGCAGGAATTTACCCAAAGAAAACAAAATCCCTGTTTCATAAAGATACATGTTCCCTATGTTCATTCCCACATTATTTACAATAGCCAAGAAATGGAAGCAACCTAAGTGTCCATCAGTAATGAATGGATAAAGAAGATGGGTACATATACACAATGGAATATTACTCGCCATAAAAAAGAAAGAAATTCTGCCACTTGCAACAACATGGATGGACCTAGAGGGTATTAAGCCAGGTGGAGAAAGACAAATACCTTGTGAGTTCACTTATATGTGGACTCTGTAAACAAAACAAAACAGAATGAACAAAACAGCAACAGACCATGGGGGAAGGGATGGGGGTGAGTGAAGTAGGTGAAGGGATAAAGAGGCACAAAACTCAATCATAATATAAATTAGTCATGAGAATGAAAGTGTAGCATAGAGAATATAGTCAATGATTCTGTAACATCTTTCTATGCTGACAGTAACTATACTAGGTGAAGCGAGCATTTAATCATGTAGATAACTGTAAATCACTGTGTTGCATACTTGAAACCAATATAATATTGTATGTCAACTGTACTTCAATTTAAAAGAAAGGTTTTAAGAATTCACTAGTGGAAAATAAAATAGAAGGAATATAGGATCCTGCCTATGGAAAAGCTACAAATAAATAGTGAGAAGAGGATTAATTTTAAAATTTAATGATATTTTTTAAAATTGTGTTATGTGTCCTACTTTCAAGACACTGATATTAAAGTATTAAAAGGTTAAAACCAGATGTATACTTTCAAATATTAATAAATATTTTAGAAATAAATTTATAGTAGAAAATTATAATTAATACTACTATTGAAATATATGCCACAAAAAAAAGCAAGTCCAAAGGCCCCTTGCCCAACTCCTTTGGAAAATTAACTCAGTAAAGACCACTATGCTAACATTACTCCTCTAATCCCAAGTTATCCAAGAGGCAACCTGGAACCACACAGAGGTGAACAATGGTTTCTGGTCTTGACTGGTGACGTGAACTCCCTGTGTGACTGTAAACAATGACTTGACCTCTCTGGCCCTTGGTTTCTTCTATAAGACGGGAGACAGAGGACCCTAAAATATCCAGGGTCTCTTTCACCTGTAAGTCTTTTATCACATCAAGTAGATGATAAGCCAAAGTTAAAAAGTTCCATAGGAACTAAAATAAATTTTTACCTTTGAAAGTATATGGTCTGCTTTTGTACATTTCACCAAATTTAAATATCCTCTGTCTGCCACAGAGCTCAACTCTAAACTCTATATTGACTATACCCACCAGTAACTTTGCCAGTCTTATTTTATCAGTTTTCTATATGGTACTTCAAATCAACTTGGAGTGAAAATTACTAATAACAAAGAGCTTAAGGAATCTATTACATGATTATATTATTGATTTCTCTTAGATTTAACAGTAAGCCAGGGTCCAAAAACATTTTCTGAAATTCTTTTCCACGAATAAAATGAACTCTGCCTTCAGGAGACGTTTTCTGAATCATTTCTCTGATCCTGAATGCCGCTCTAAGGAGAATTTCTACTAAGTAAAAGAACCATTTCCTACCCGTGAGTAATGGGCTGCTCTGTCATGACCCACAAAGGTGAAGTTTTCTATTTTTAAATTTTCAGTGTTCTCTTGTGTATAAGTTTAGTGTCACATCTAAGTAATAAAAGTGAGAGTGAACAAAAAATACTCTGCAAATGAATTAGAAATAAGCCACTCTGAACAATACGACAATCACAGCAGGAGACCATTTACCTGAACAAACAAAGCAATGATGGCGATTCCATGCGGCTTCCCCACGGCCTCGTCAATATTGCCAAACAGGGTGGCGTTCCAGTGGATCAGGTGGAGCTGGGTGAGCAATGAGAGACAAGTCACCTCATCACCTTACGTACTTCTCTCCAGGAAAATGAAGATGCATCAACTTCTCCTGAACGGTTTCTGTACAGTAACATCCGCAACAAGTGTGTCACAGACAGACACAAACGAAGGACCACTTTAGTATAGGGTGTCTGGAGGAATCTTTTATCTTTGGACAGAAGCACTGCTTAGTGGATCACTGCGTCTCAAGGTCTGCTTTAGTCCTGATGAGGAGCAAATCTGAAGGACTGGGAGAATTCACACTGATTCAGTTGCCTTTCCTTAAATGTCACCCCCCGGATCTCAGTAGAACACAGCTCCAGGTCTGGCCACAAACACTCATTCAAAGGATTAGTACCTGTATGATCAAATATGTGTCCCCCCTCCAGGTTCCCACCAAGAGAGTAAGACAAAGCCCGTCTCAAGTCCTGGTAAATTATTTCACCTTTCCAAGGATATCCAGAGATAGCATCCTATAATGCTGCATCTTTTTAAAGCCACGGTAATATAATGAATTCTGATGTACAGCTCTAAAAGAAAGCTATTTCCTGCACTGGAGATAAAATTTTATCTGTGAAGGAATGACAAACAATGCTCTAGAGGGCTCCCTCACTCCTAGTCTCATAAAGCTTTGTAGCTTTCGAGTTTATCTAGAATATGCACTTGCTCCTATAGCACTGATAAAACACTTGCAAGAAGCCAAATTCAATCCCCTGGTTAAAATCAAATGGCCACTGAAATTCTTAGTTAAACAGCAGCTTGGTAAATCTTCTGCCTAGAATGCTATCTTTATCACTAAAGCTTTTGATCAAGTTATAAGTAGTTACCACCTTAAAACATTGCCTCATTTAAATATTAGTTCTAACCCAAAAAGCATAGCTAAAATTCAATCACCGTGCCATTTTAGCATCCATGTTAAAATATTAAGGAAAATTATCATGAGGATTGCCACACATTTGATGTTTCTACTGCTAGAAATTGTCTAACTAGAATTCAAGATTATAAAGCTGACCACTAGAGGGAGGTAATGAAGTCCTCTGCATACAACAGAAATGGTAACCTAGGGAAAAAACTATACCCAAGGTCAGGCTATGAAAAACCCACATGGCCTCTGACTACCCAGTGCCTGTAACTGTCAAGGCACTGCCTTTGAGAAAACAATGTTCTATAATCTTTTAATTAATAACGAAAGACAGACAGACCCGTTTTAATCTTTCCTTTTCTGGCTGCAACAATAGCATGAGTCCCAGAGGTACAGATAAGTGTACAGTGGTATAGATAAGAACCAGTTGCCTTAGTTAAATCAACAAATAAGGGGCCAAGGTCAAAATCTATTTTTATTCAACAAATTACAAAGTTCAACATTTTTCTTACTTCTCACAGAAATATTATGGGGTATTTTTTCTGAAACAAAATAAAACCAAAAAGCAGTCTTCTTTTTTTTCTACTCCTCATAGTGGCACATCATTACTGACGTTATCATTACTGGCACCTTAGAAAGTCTTCAAAAACTGCTTCACATGTTTTTGTGTTTAAAAAACTGAGGGCCCCACTCCTTCAGAGTATGCCACACACGACGACTTCGTTTCAAAGAGTCCAGTACAGCAGAGAACATTTACAGGGGAAACCCGACACATACTCCCTGAGCCAGGCGATCGAGGTCAACTCCAACAGCCATCAATCATGTGGGTCATCGGCACCCATGATATGATGCAATGAAAATGACATTTCACCTCTGTCGCCTCCCTCCCAGTAGCCCACAGGCCCGGTCGAATCATGAGAAAGATATCAGACAAAGCTCAGTAGAGGCCATTCTACCAAATACCTGACCAGGACTCCTCAAAGCTGTCAAGGTCATCAAAAAACAAGGAAGACCTGAGAAAATGTCACAGCTAAGTGGAGCCTAAGGAGACATGAGAACTCAAGGTAGTGTGGAATCATAGGTGAGATCTTGGAACAGGAGAAGGACATTAGTTTAAAACGAAGAAAATGGAATAAAAGTAAAGCTTAATGTATAGATTTTGGCCCACTAATCACAACCAATGTAACATGCTAACGTAAGATGCTAATAACAGGGGAAATGGTGTGGGTTATATGGGAATTTTCTGTACTAGTTCCATGATTTTCCTGAAAATCTAAAACTGCTCTAAAAAATAAAGTCTATTAGAAAGGAAAAGAAAAATTAAGGGAAATGCTGGCACATCAGCCAACCCAAGCTAAAAAGGATAATGGAAGATCGGTCTACCCCGTGTGACTACCCCGGCAGGAAGGAGGCAGAGTCCCCCACCACCTGTTGTTCGCTCTGCTCTTGGGATCTTCAGTGATCACCTGGAACTTGATTCAGCGGCGGAAGAGATTCTTCCCTCACAGACAACAAGGGGCCCATGCTTTAAAAAGAAAGCTCTATCCTGGTACTTACTGAGAAAGCATCTTCTCTTGGAAGCTCTTTCTCTCACTTTAAGACCAAACAACACACCGTTGGAGCTCCCCTTTCCACACCACTAGAGGACGGTTCATTCAAGTACCAGGCAATCTCCCACACATCTGGAAGCCAGCTGTATCTGAGTAGTAGGAACTCGGATGCACGGACCCCAAATATAACACTACATTCTCGTTGCCTCTCAGCTTTGTCTCACTCTGAGTTCCCAGAGCCCTTCCTCACTCCACCTGGATTGGTTTGCAGGGGACATAACAACGTAACATAGGTTGGGTGTGCAAAGAACAGAGACTTACTGTCCGCAGTTCCGAAGGCTGGGAGCCCAAGATGAAGGTGCCCGCAGGCTCGGCCGCTTCTGAGGCCTCCCCGCCTGCCCGCAGAGGCCGGCCTTCTCCTGTGTCCCCGCATCCTCTTTCCTCCGTGCGTGGCTGTGTCCGAATTCCCACTTCTTACAAGGACACCACCATTCACACCTGCCCTAATGATCTCATTTTAGCCTAATTATCTCTGTAAAAATCCTGTCTCCAAACATGGTCACATTCTGACATACTAGCACTTAAGACTCCACCATGAATGGGAGAGTCACAATTCAGCCCGTTTCACCCTCTATCTCAACCCTCTCCTTTCTCCCCAACTCAAGGAAGCTTCTCCAGATTGCAACAGCTGGAATTAGTCACCCTCCTATTCTCCCAGGCCCTTCTCTAGTCCTACCATGTTATATTTTGCCTCATATGAGTATTGGTTTTGCTTCATGAAGCAAAGCCATAGAGGCAGGAAAAGTTTCGGTGCATTTGACGGATTAAGAGTGCCTTTGTGGGTAGCTAGAGTGTATGTAAGTCACGCAGTGGCAGGAAAGCTGAGGCGGGAAGTTGGAAGGGTTCAGGCTGCACAGAGCTGTACACTGTATCATAACTGATTTGGGAGAACACTAATTGCCACAAATGTTATTATTACTTATGCTGCTTAGACTCAAACTCCCCCATACTAATGACTTTCCTTCAAAAGTCCTTTCATATATATACATATACATATATATATATATATCAAATAAGAGAGAATAGTGCATGACTGTCATTTATTAATAAATATGAACATATTAAGGATATGTGGTCCAAAACTTCTTTAGGAACCAATATATTTGAATGGAAAGGCATATGGTATTAATGCATCATTTAGAAAATAGTGAAGCGGCCATCGAGTCCACAGGAGGCTCAGCAGAGGTCTGAGCAGACAGTCACCTCGGTCAGGGGGACTCAGAAGACCAGCCTCAAAGCCTAACGGTGCGGGTGTGGTGGGGCGTCTGTCTTCAAAGAGCACAGGCGACAGCAGCAGAACGCTGCGCATCTTGGCAACTGAGGGTAAATTCTCAGAAGCAACATGCTCTCATAAAGGTCCTTGAGCTGGGGGCCACACGTCTTCGGGATTCCTGTTCAGTTCCAAGGCTCTTGAGTTCTGAGAACTTTGTAAGTCACTAACTCCTTCAAGCATCAGTCTCTCTGTGACACGGGAGCACTGTTATCTTAAAAGCATGGCCTCCTCACCCCTTCCCTGCCCTTGCAGGGCCCCCTGTGTTCGCTCTCCCTATCACATCTGGCTGTCATTAGCATCCGCTGTGTGCAGCCAGCAAAGGCACAGACGCAGGGGGATGAATTCTGAGAATGGAGAACAGCGGACCAGTTTAGAGCGAAGGCCAAGTATATGAACAGCGCCAACCATTTCTAAGGCGTCTAAGGGTTCGGGAGTTCTAGGCACTGTTGCTACTACATCTGCTGCCTAGACTCAGACAGTCCGGCTCTGAGAGGTCACCTCACCCCTGCAGGGTTCCCTGGGACTAAAAATGACTGCAGGCAGGGCTCAGTCTCACTCTGCTGCCTGGAGATAGACCATCTTTGCCTGTAAGCGTGCAGTCTCACAGGTGGCAGACGCACTGCATCCTGCAGTTTGAACCCAAACTCCAGTGTGATTATCAACAACAGTAGCTGAAAACCGAGGGGACGAGATTTCTTCAATGAAACCAAGGGCAGTTCTCCGCTCTGCCCTCACCGACTCTCCCTCTAAAGGCAAACGGTGTTGGTTTTCACCCAACTCAGTACGTCAGAGCTGAAGAAAGTGGTTTCTGTAACAACCAAAGCTGAGTCTTCCCTCACTTCTCACTGTTCCTCCCCACCCCAACCAACCACCCACCACCCAAAGCCTCAACATCTCTGTATATTAACAACACAGGTGTTGCAAAGAAATAAAAAAGCAAAGAGCCATTATTATTCGATCAGCATCATGACCATCATTCCTTCTGATTAAAAATATCTGACCACAGGATATAAAAACTGTGAAGCATCTGCTTACAGTTTCAGACAGAATCTTTGAGTTTTTGCTATGGCGCTCACAAATCTGAATTTCCTGCAACTGATGGCGCTGCTATGCCATTAACACCTGTGAAACGTTCATCTTAATGTACTTAACTCACAGCACTAGACACATTTGTCCAAAGTCAGGAAGCTGTGGCAAACCATAGCTTTCTAATCATTTATTTGTCACTGAGAAAAATAAGTTTGAAGATTTCATGGCAGCCTAACAGAAAGCTTTCTTCAAGATAAATGAGATTTATTATTAACATAAATAACAGGACAGCATTGGAGTACAAGAGAATGAATAGGGAGGAATGGAAAAAGCAGTAAAAACTGAAAAGGCAATTATGACTCACAAATGTCTTTCTCCAGCTCTGTGCACTCACACAAGTTCTGTGAAGTCTCCTATCTTTAAATGCTTAATGGACATTTCCTTTCAAATGGCTTCATGTCACCTTAAGCTGAGTACTTCTGGAACTGACATCAATTCCCTTCCAAGGCGCCCTGTTACTGTCTCTCCATGGAGCCTCCAGACTCCCAGGCTGGAGACCCAGGGCCCCCCACCCCTTTATCTCCCACTCACCTGGCCTTTCCAGGCCCCTACTTGTTTGCATTACAAAGCCCAAACAGTCTCTCTTTAAAGCAGCTTGCACCACATCTCTGTTCAAAAATGCCTCATTTCCTGTACCTCCCACTTATAATCAGGCTTGAATTTCTCTAACCCCCTCCCTCCTCAGCCTAACTCTTCCCAAAATACTCAAGTGTGACTCCTGACCTCTTACAACACCCTGCCCATTCTGCTTACATTCCACTCCCTCGGAATGCCATTCCCCACCGTGTCCTGCCACTTACCCAAATTCTACCTATCCTCCTAGGCCTTGACAGACAAAATTTGATAGACAGATGGATTAGGGAGGAAGATGATGGAGATGGACAGAGATACAACTCGGACCAACAGATAGGAGAAAAAGGAATAAGTGGGGTTTCCGCCCTAAATCACTTACCAAAAGTAAAAGCAGTTCAGTTTTAGATAACAGCTGGAAGTTACATCGGGAGAGTCAAGCTGGTGTCCATACGCAAGAGATGCAGACCAGAATAGGTTGAGGCACAGACTGCAAACAGCCTTAGCATCTAGAGAGACAGCCTCACAGAGTCAGCTCACCCATGGACCCCATCACCAGAGAAGCTGACAGAGGGGCAAGGACTGAGCTTTGGGGAACGGTAAGAGAGGAAAAGGGAAATAGTGAACACACAGGAGGAAACCCAGAAAATTCCAAACCCTGCTTGGACAAACAGGAAAACACTTTCTAGCAGTAAGTGTGGCCAACAGTGTCAGGGCTCCACCTGCAACAGAGCCACAATAGCTTCAAAAAACAAACTAAAAAAGAAAATGAGAACAAAAAGAGATTTAGGGTCTACTCTTTTAAGGGTTATTGAGAAGGCAGTTGCCATACAACGAAAGGAGCAGAGGCAGAATTAAAGGCCTCAGAACAAAACGAGCTGGGCGCGGCCACTCGTCATAGAAGGTGCACAGTGAACGTCGGAAACAGCAAAAGGTAGCCCAAGTGCGTGTTCAGCGCTTGTTTTTTTTTAAGGAGAATAAGCATGCTTGAGCTGAAGCAAGTTCACCTTTCACTTTTAATATACCTTTAATATAAATGCGCAAAAGGAAAACTGGAAAGAATCACAGGCTGCTCTAAATCTTGATAAATTGGGAGTATTCAATACACCTATGAACTCAGACGTAACTGAACCTGAAAAACACTTTTCTGCCCAGCTATAGGCACCAGAACTTTCCTCTGAGCTAAGTCACTGTGCGGTATGTCACAGACCCATGGAAGGAAGGCGTCATCAAGAACAGGTCTGCCTTTGCTCCACTGCTTTCCTCAGTCCCGACGAAATTTGACTATGGAGAGCCACACCAGGAACCCGACCAGGTTCTGAGTTTCAGAAGCCAAGTAGCTCCCTCGCCCATGCTTGCCACACCCAAAGCATACATTCTCAGGGCACTCCGGAAGAGCGATGAAATTAGAAAAAGGAAAAAGTTAATGTCTCAACTTGCTTATGATGCTCAGGGTTGAAAAAAGATATTAAGTGTTGGAATTTTAAAAAAGGAAAGGAAACTGGAAGTGAAATGTTTGAGGAACGTAATGGGAGCATTAAATAACTGAAAAGCAGCAGGGAAAGCACCCTCTCTCCAGATCTCCTCTTAATTACACGAAGCGGCCATTCGTCTGTAAATAAGTTGGGATTTAGTGTGTATTATTTCCAGGTGCTGCTTGTACTATGAGCTGTCACTGTCAGTATATTATGCCGCTACTATTCAGGGAAGGACATTCAAGGTGTAGACAGATATAATCGTGATAAAGCGCTGTAAAGCATGCACTGGAAAATAAATTATTTGAAATTCTATCTCTAACTGTCGCCTACTTGTTATGTTTGCCTCAACTTAATCATGTATCTTCTTATATGGACAACAGAGAAATAGAGGAATGCGTCAGAGCACTTCAGAGCAACTTCATCTATTAATATAATTACATCCAAAGGAATTTATGGTGTTGTTAGGGTTCAGAATCCTCAATTCTAAAGGAACTAGAATTTATAAAAAGATTTTTTTCAAAGCAAAATGATTTCCTCTTTGAATGCTAATTTCTTTTTGTTTACCTTGATATTGCTACCCTCTTAGGAACAAGGCATTGTAATACTGTTAGGACTCTTCTCCCCCAAAAAGGAAGCTTCCTTTAAATTCACTATGAAAAGTTGGAAAAGACTTGTTTGAACAGTCAAACGAATCGAAGAAAAAAGTACATCATTTCAAAATATTTTATATTTAATATAAGATCCAAAGATATTAAAATTTATTTTTGATCTTACTTTTTTGGTTTTCCAAGAAATATCCTGCCTTATTTTCTGAAAAAGAAAACCTGAATTGTGGGTTATGGCTGCGATTAAATTGCAGTCACTTGAATTCTCTATATTTCATTTGTTTTCCTCTAAAGTAAAGAAGGTAAAGAGACTGTCAAAGGGTCTTGGTGTTACAGAACGGAAGTCATTCATAGACTGCGTTTTCTCCCTGCACGTGAGCCAATGAGTAACGGCTGTGCTCTGACCTCCTCTGCCCCCAAGAGGGAACCACATGTAACTAGAGTCCTGAAATAATGGCAGCATTCAACAAAACATGGATTGAGCGCTATAATATCTGGGTTTTACTATTCACTGCTATCAACCCTGGAAATACAAAGACCTCCGATCTTTGTATAAAAGAACCCAGGGTGTGAAAAATAAAAATAATTTAAAAACAAGTAAATAAAAATATCAAAAGAACAGATAGTTTGTTTCAAGAAAAAGTGGGGAAAGGGTTTATCTGAAATACAAATGATATAGGATGCTTTAGGTATTCCTATTCCTGGAATGAACACTGTGGCTGCACTCTCCGCCAGGCACTGCTCTCTACAAACACGGCCTCCCTCGGCCCGCCATCATCATGACTGCGGGAGACACTGCACGTCACCAGCACCCCATCCTGACAAGAAGGCGATGGAGGCACAGAAGGTGAACTGCCTGCTTGGAGTCGCACAGCTAACGAGTGAGAGCCAGGGCATAACCAGGCGGCTCGGCTCCACCACCTCGCTGCCAGCGCGCCACTCCAAAGAGGGAGGGCAGAAGACTGATCAGGGTAGAATTCACAATTCACAGGGTGAATTTTTACACAACATGGGAGAAGCAACAAACAACATACCCGATGGGGACCAAAAAAAAAAACAAAAAAAAACAGGAACAGGGAAAATGGATGGAGTGTGCAATCCAAGAAATAGTAAACTAATCAGGCTGTGCCCGAGGCCAGAAGCACAAGTTGCTAACGTGCATGCTGATGGGAATAAGCCCTCTACTCACTACAAGCTCCCGGGAAAATTACACAAGCCCTCGGAGTCGCCACTGTAAAAGAAAAGATCATACTATCTACCGTGTAAGGTCATCACCAGAACAGGAGATGCTATCTGGAAAGCTGGAAAACATCCACAAAGGACTAGCTCAAGCCAATGAGAGCGAGGAGAAGCAGGTGGTCCCGACAGCAGGTAGGCAGCCTTGTATTTAAGGAGTCTGGTCCTCAGCAAAGGTGAGTTCCTCTACCTTCATTTCTGTTATTTTCTCAATATGCTGCCTGAACTCACCTATGTACTTTCCTAAAGTTTAAAGATAACTAATACTGCTTTCCATTATGGAAAGCCAGATCTTCCATCAGAGTCAGAAGTCAAACGCCTCCAGCAACTGGGCTAGTAAATGGGGAAGCAGAGGATGAGCAGGACGGGGAGGGCTGTGAGGCCTTGACTGCCCTACAGCACCTGAGCTCCTGTCCCTTCGTCTGGGGCCACCCCCTTCTTGTAGGTCCCACGGCATCCCTGTTCCTAGCCGCTGTGCTGCCTCAAGCTCCCCTCCTGGCTTCCCGCCCTGAGCCCTCTCAGCTGGTGATCTATCAGAGTTCACCCCCTCGCCTCCTCTCCCACTGAGCACATTCCAGTTGGCAGATCTTACCCACTACCTTGTCTTTAACCATCATATCCAGATGCCCATGATACCAAAACCAACATCTTGAACCAAAACCTCTGTTCCAGGCCCAGATCCCTTTACTAAACTTCCTACTCAAATATGTTAAAGTTACCATTTCATCACTGAAGCCCTTCCACCACCCTCAGACCTATGTCTCCATCTCTGCGCCTAACTCTGTAAATGGACCCGAGCCAGAATCTCTCCACCACCCTCTCTTCCTTTACAAACAACCAAGAGCTGTGTCCTGCCATTTTCCACCTTCCTAAAATCTACCAAATCCATCCACTTGGCTTATTCCCATGAGCAATTCCTTCGTTTAGATATCCGTAATCTACTAGAATCATGGCCTGGGTTTCTCAACTAACTTCCATGCCTCCAAAGCTGGTTTTCAAATTCATTCTCCATCCTGCAGTTATAAGGTACAACTCTGGTTACGTCCCCTCCTGCAAAGGCCCATCTGGACTCTTGCTGCCCACAGAGTATAGTCCAAACTCCTTAACACACACTGCACGACAAGAATACGTCTTCCTATTATCTCTGAAAGTGTACCAAATTTGGTTTTTTATATATTAATTCTTTCAGGTAAGTTGGTGATAATGATTACAGCAATATAAGCTCTTTTTAGTAATAAGAACACATACAAAGCAATTTTAATTGGATTTAAAATTCAGCACTATTTCATTCCTCTGTGAAACACCACTGTCAATTTTTCACACCCCAACTTTATATACCTAATACATTGCCTAATAACCCAATTCTCAGGAACAATATTTTTGGATCCAATCAAAATATTACAATTCACAATGCAATACATTAATCTGAGAATGTTAAAATCCATTTTAATCCTCACTATACCTGAAAAGGCACTTGTCTATTCATACAGCATACTCAGGCTTTCACCTTTTAAATTGCAATTATCTAGAGCAAAAATCAGAACCATTTTATCAGAAATATAAGGTACATATTGTAGAGGGAAAACAGTGGTACTTGGTCTGAGTCTCAGCCGTGACTGATGTAACCTTGGGCAACTTACTTAACGTCTCTTGACCAGATTTATTCAGCTGAAAAAATACACATAACATCTACCTCTAAGGGGTATTTTAACGATTAAATAGGATATTATATGTGCCTGGCACAGAGTCAGTCTTCTTAAGTATTAACACTGTCCCCACAATTCCCTAAAGATTGTAGTAAAATGAATCTTTCATTAACTCCACGGCCATGAGAGAATGCAAGCGACATAAAACTTCAGCAATATAAACATCCTGCATCTTCAAAATACTGTGAGAAGTCTGAAGTCTGACGGGCCAAACAAATCAATGTATACATAAAGACATATGGAACAAAATTTCCCCAAAAACATTCCGCATGGAATGGAGGCATCTTCCCTCCCCGCCCCACCTTGGTGCGAACGGAGGGCTGCCTGAATCTCAAAGACAAAAAGCTCTGCAAAAACCTACACCAATGCTTTTCCCACAAAGTATTTCCTTATTTACATAAGTTTGAATTTATTTTAAAATCATAACAAACTAATCCAACCCACTTGTTGCTCAAGAGAGTTGCACAAAGAGCCATTCTTTAGCAAAGTCACCATAAAGCACTTAACTTTTAGTGCTAATTAAAGGGGACCATGCTTCCGGAAATTTGTGCAGGACTCCTCTGCTAACAGGGGCAGCGGGCCAAATACAAACCAAAAGTCAAAGGACATTCTAGAAAACTGGATTTTAACCTACTCCTGACCTGAAATATCAAGTCCGAGTTTCTTTTCAATGCTGCGACGAGGTGAAGTATCACTTGGCTTGACTGAGGTAGAACTTGTACCAAAACAGTTAGGGTAAAAAAAAGGTCAACTAGCAACAGGAAAGGCATCAGTGGGTGTGAACCAGAAAAAGCACCATTCAGATAGGAAATTTAACCCACGTTTATGTGGCCACGCACTTCAGTTTTGTACAGCTCATACTGGCTTCGGGGAGAAACATTTCTGAAACAAGATGATTACGTTTCGTACATAATCCATCAATGACGAAAGTGCTTTCAGTGTTCAGAGGGCAGATATGGGAACACCGATTAGGAAAGGAGAACTTCACCTGCGCCCAGTCTCGCCTGCCCCCGAGCCCGCCTCCCCAGGACTGGCTGGAGTCTCTGCTTGGAAACACTGACTCCCCGGTGAGCGTGGTCGCTGCTGTCCAACTAGCCCTGCTCAATGCCTTCATCACCTTGGCCATCAAAACCATTCTAAAAAAACCTACGGAAACGCTAGTAATAGAGAAATATTGTTTTCTAAGTCTTTTATTATAGATAGTGTATTTGTTTCAGACAGATGAAATATATCAATAAGCCACACTGTCTCCTTACGTGTCTTTGTGTCTGCAGAGGCAGGCCTCCTGGAAAAGCAAAGACCTTCCTTGTTTGGGGACAACATGACTCAGAAGATTATTTTGCTGTCTAAAGTTATTCTAGAAGTGTACAGTTATTTTATTACCTTTTCTTTTACATATCACAATATTAGATGTTTTTAATTAATTTATTTTAGGCCTTGAACAGGAATGAAAGTTTAATGACATTGTTTCTGTGGGAAAATGGTGACTACGTCATAGGAACACTTCACAGCACATTTTCAATAAGGCATCATGAAGATGAACGTGAGGACTAGCTACACAGTACAAAGGTTGGGTTCAATTTATAATGACAGGCCTAATGGAAATATGTCATAAGATGCAAATTAAAATGAGAAAAACATGATCATTATAGAAAACGTTTATTGAGCACTTACTTTCCTTAGCTACCCTGAAACTAAAAGGTCTGGTAAGTTTTCAAAATAATTCCAGAAGAGACATCCTGTGGACAAAAAGTCATTTTTTTCAGACGGGCATCTAATTGGTTTAACTGGATGTGTCTTCTTTCAGCTGACACAGTTGACTTCCACTCACCATCCACTGCCCTCCCCTTTCCTCCATGTGAACAGAACTCCAACCGCATTCATGCATCAACAGGCCAAGTACTTACGGAAGGCTGAACCCCTCCTTAGCCCCCTGGGTGCATCTTCATTAAGCTACGACAGCTAGAGCCATGTCATCTCCCTTGAAATGACTGTTTCAGGAACCTGCATGTACAGATACCCCAGCCAATGATAAATAAGGACAACTCCGCTGGAGGGAGGAAGACTTTTAGGGAAATGTTTCCTAGTTCTTAAAAAGAGATTCCTAAAACTGATGACAAGATTAGGACGACCACTTTAGTTAACCAGTTGTCCGTATCTGCTAAAGCTGAACTATGCCTTTCCTATCACCCAAGCTACACTCCTAAATATATGTTCACCAAAAGGCTAGAATATTCACAGAGGCTCTATTCTAAGACCAGATCTGAATGCAGTCCAAATGTCTATCAACAGTAGAGAAAAAATACTGTGAAAATTCATATAATGAAAATGAACACAGAAAGTACATGCCACAATATAGATGAGTCTCTAAACATAATGTGGAATGAAAAAGAGCTAGACACAAAATAATACCTACTGGGTGGTTCAATTTATATGAAATCCCCAAAAAGGCAAAACTTATCTATAATATCCGAAGTCAAAATCATGGTTAACCTTAGAGGAACCATGGAGGGAGCTTCTGAGATACTGGTCATGTACTGTTTATTAATCTGAATGCTGGTTTCATAGGCATGTTCCCTTTGTGAAAACACACGGATTGTACACTTGGGATTTGGGTGCTTTCTCTATGAATGTCATTTATCAATAAAAATTTTTACTTTAAAAAATAGAGATGGTACCAAAAGTACAACCAGTAAGAGAAAAAAAAACTGATTAGTCTGAATTCAAGTCAAAAATATTTTAATGTCAAGCAATACCATCAAAAAAGCGAAAGGACAACCCACAAAATGAAAGAAAATATTTGCAAATCATGTCTCATAAAGTACTTGTATCCAGAATAAAGAGCTCATACAATTCAACAATAAAAGAAAGAACCCAATCTTTTAAATGAGCAAAGGATCTGAATAAGAAGATATATGAATGCCCAATAAGCATGTGACAAGATGCTCAATATGATTTTAATCATTAGGGAAACGCAAATAAAAACCACAATGAGATACCACTTCACACCCACTAGAATGGTTAAAATCAAAAAGTTTTATAGTATGTGGACAACTGAACCCTTACAAACTGCAGCTGAGACTGTAAAATGTAAAATGTTGCAACCACTTTGGAAAACAAATGAGCGATTACTAAAATATTAAAGAGTTACCGCACAACCCAGCAATTGTACACCTAGGTATATACCCAAGAGAAATGAAAACATATGTACACATTAAACCTGTACACAAATGTTCATAACCAAATTATCCATAATAGCAAAAACATTGGAAACAAACCAAACAGCCATCAACTGATGAATGGGCAAACAAAATGTGGAATGTCCATTCAACAGAAAACTCTCAAGCAATATCATGAAAGGAACAGATGATACGTTACATCATGGAAGGATGAGCCTTGAAAACTTTAAGCTAAGTGAAGAAGGAAGTCAGAACAGACCATATGTTGCAGGATTCCATTTATATGAGATGTCTAGAATAGGAAACTCTCAAGAGACAGAGAACAGATTAGTTATTGCCTCAGGCTGGGGGCAGAGGGTGATGGAGAGTAACTTTCTTTTGGGGATGATGGAAGTGTTTAAAAGTACATTGTGGTGATGGGTGCACAACATCGTAAATATACCAAAGCCATTGACTTGTACACCTTAAATGGGAGAACCTGATGGTGTATAAGTTATATCTCAACAAAGCATTTTTTAAATGCAAGAGAAAAGAGTCTCTCCTCTTACAACCTTTAACCATTAATTTATGAGGATTTGATGCTTAGAGGTGATACAGTCATTTTACAACCATGAGTGAACAAATCAAAGGGAGAAAGCCAAACTGTTGAAATGGCTTAGCAGAAAAATAAAGAAACTGGCCCTTGGAAACATGGCTGGGCAGCTAAATTAACCAACTGTGGAACCTCTTGTGTGTGGATGAAAACATTTTTATTTCCTACTTGCATCTTCCATTACTTGCCCAAAACCTTAGGATGCTAAACAAAAGCACCCCCTCAGTTTCTTTCATCAAATATTTTGTATGTATGCACAGCATAATAATAAATAAAATAAAATTACTATAATCCAAATTTGGGCTTCTCGTAGAGAAAACGTAGTATTTCTTGAAAACAAAGAGTAGACAAAATGGATTGAGATTTTTGTTCTGATATAGAGTTTTTCACAAATATATTCGAAGAGGCAAGTCCAGCATAAAGAATATAGTCAGTCGTTCTGTAACATCTTTCTGTGTTGACCAATAGTAACTACATTAGTAGGGGTGTATATATATATATATATATATATGTGTGTGTGTGTGTGTGTGTGTGTGTCAAATCATTATGTTATACATTTGAAATTGTTATATACAATATAATATCGTGTATCAATGATACTTCAATAAAAACATTGAAAAACATATTCTAAGAGGCATTTTCTGTATCATCTTTTTGTAATACCTTGAAAAATAGACATGAAGGATGTAAACCAGTCATCAATTGACATACAATGTATCACTAGCTAAGGCAATTTTAGGAGTATAAACCTAATACTAATCTCTCATATTCACATTAGCATTTCTTAATAATATGTGGTGGACTTATTATTAGTTTACTATTGCGGTGAGTTGCTTAGAAACCTTGAAGAATGAATTAATTATTGATATGGATAAGGACAACATATGCTACTATTATAGCTACCATCATAAGTAAACTAAGGGCATAAAATAGCCATTATCTAGGATCAGGAATATAATTACCTTTTGGTAAAGTACTGCATGATTAGACTTACTCCAGAACATTACATATTCCTGTGATACTTATAAGCAGTAGTGGTAAGACACCAAATTAAAATTACAACTGCTATTCCATGACACTGGATGAGAAAAGATACTCCGTGTTCTTTTATTAACTAATTTGCCTACAGCCAGATTTAAACAGATACGTGAGAAAATCATGTCAGCAGCTGCAATAAATCTGGTCTGTGACCTCTCTTCTGAGTCACAAATCTGCATTTCCAGCCCCTTCTTGGGCATTTCCACTTGGATGAATGGCATCTGTGAAACTGAAAATGTATCAAAGTAAACACTCCAGCTTTCCACCAAAACAAACCCCCTTTCTGGACACTTCCTTAAGAGTTCCACCTTCTTCAAGTCACCTGGGCTCAAATCTTAGAGGAATCACTCTTTTCCCCAGAGCTCACAATGAACTATCAAAGCCCTTGGGAAGCTCTGACTGTTCTCTCCACATCTCGTCTGTAACACTCTCTCTTCCTTTTGTCAAGGTGATCATCCCAGTGATGTCATCTGAACATCATGCCTGGTTTTCAAATGACTTCCTAAAGAGCATCACCTCTTCTGAGCCATGAAATTGATTACATTTCACTGATAGAAAAGTTTCAGAAAGAAAGCCATTTTTGCATTTCGTCATTGGTGCATTCCCAGCACCTAAAACTGCCTGGAACACACACAGCAAGTGCTCAATAATTATTCTGTGAATGAACAAAAAAAATCATAACTGAAATGCAGAAGAGTGATCCCCACTGCTTTTAATAAAACACCCCTGTATGTCCTACATCTGATCAAAGAAAAGCTTCTCAATGGAAACCTGACACTCAAGAGCTTCCATTCTTTCTCCCCAACCTGACATTCTAAATTTATCTCCAGTTATTTAATTTCCAGATGCCCTAAACTCCAGCAAGAACAGATTGCTATAAAATAGCTATATGTGCATAGTCATACATATGCAGTATATATTTATAAATAACTACATATATTTATGTATTATTCAATTACTATGAAATGCTGTGGAGGAAAACAGATTAGAGAAGGGAGACATGGACAACAAACAGGTTGAGGACAGTTAAGTTTAACCTCACTGATTATACGACATTTGAATACAGACCCAGAGGTGGTGGGGGAGCAGCCACGTGGCTATCTGGCAGGAGAATATTACAGACAGAACAGATTCCAAGGGCAAGGTCCCTCAGGTGGGGAAAGACGTTACTGTCTTATTTATGTCCTCGGCACCTGGCACTATGCCTAGAACTTTCCCATCTATTCTTTAAGCCATCTGTTTATATTTATTTAAAGCTTCTTTATGCCAGGAACTGAAATTCTATAAGTCAAACAAACCTCCAAACGTGAAAATTCCTAGAATTTATCTTTGAGTTTGATTATATAGAAATCTCAACCCATCTCAGATTCAGCGTGACCACAGGTGACCTTGACACCTTTCCTCCAATTTCCTCTCCCTCCTGGCATCCCCATGGTCACTGGACAGCATGCAGTGCTCCCCTGCCTCCTGCTTAAAATCTCCACTCATTTTTGACAAGCATAACATATGTACATGCTTACTGAATATTAATCCCCCCCCTAAAATTACAGTATTTGGTTAGCCTAATTTTACACCTACTATCTTCCCCAGCCCCCACCAAAATAGAGTTGGGGAGAGAAAGGCAAAGTCATCACCATTATCTCAAATCTGTGTCCCCACAGGATTCAATACTCATTCAATAAGAAATGCAACTGAGATGTTTCTGAAATTAATCTCAACAACCAGGGAGAATTCTTCCTGTAAAGAGGGCTCAAATTTAACTGGAGTCAAGAAACAAGAGTCTAGTTGTCCAGAGGCTTCGAGCTCACCCAGAGAGTAATGCCAGAAAAACAAATTCTAATAATCTAAAATGAAATGTGTTGCTTACACAAATATGGTTCTCACACCAAATTGAAAATAAAGTCTATGAAATTCAGATACATTCACTCTAAAGGCAAATAAGCTGGTTGCACTGAATAAACTCTCATCCACAGCTCTACGTGATTCATTGGGTTTAGAGAATGTACTTGCCTTAGAGTTCCCAAGTGGAAGCATTAATTGATGAAAAAATTCCACCTTTCATCATTTAGTAGGACTTACAAGCATAAAGGTCTTCCTTCTGTACTTAATGTTTATATTCAACAGTTTAAAATCTGGGTTTCCTTTTTTTATTTATTTCAAGGCTTCTAAAAAAAAAACTGTATTGTCCTAAGTTACAATATTTACATACATACAGTTAACTATGCCCTAAGAATACTTTTAGAAAGCACTTTAAGTTAATACCAGATTGTGTTTAATAACAGTATTTTCCACCCCTATATGAGATATTCAGTGTATGGTGCCTCCAGTATTGCACCATTAATTTTTACAGCCTCTTCCTAGGTTTTCCCAAGTATAGGTACAATTGTATTATCCTTATATACCAGTGAGCTTAAAACAGCTACACAGAAGTCCAACAGAAATACCACAATGCACTGGAATCAGAGTTAGTGCTCCCTGAAGGATAGTTTTATATCATGAAAGCAGGCTGCCTCCTAGGGAACCATGGCACCAAAAAAGCCCAGTTTTCCATAGGATTCTTGGTATGTGGTTCTAAGATTCCAGTGAGTTTCTGTTGTGTGTAGTTGTAAGAAGATAAAAAAAAAATAGTATTCAGGCACAAGCAGCAAGCAGAGCACAATTATTTTACTAACATCACTGTGCCACTGTAAGCTGTCATTCTTAAAAAAACAAACAAACAGAAAAACTCATAATTTTTATACTGGGTAAGGTATTATGGAATAAAAATCTCTTACCATCTTCTATTCAATTAGAAGTGGTATCATACTCTTACCCAACTATCTTACATAGGAAATATTTCACTACAAAATAAGCTGATAATATAAATTCTGCTGCATAAACATGTATAATAATCATAAAAAGATGTGTCAAGGTGTGGGGGGATCATGGGGAAGACAGTGTAGCACAGAGAAGGCAAAAGTGACTCTGTGGCATCTTCCTACACTGACGGGCAGTGACTGCAACGGGGCATGGGGGGGACATGATAACAAGGGTGAATGTAGTCACCATACTGTCTTTTCATGTGAAACCTTCATAAGAGTGTATATCAATGATACCTTAATAAAAAAAAGTGACCAAGAAATGTCATACTGACTAGACTTACAGATTTAACTTAAAAAAAAAAAGACTTCAAACTTTTTTTCTCCATTCTCTGCATTTCTTATTTGTAGTAACAAAAAACTTTTGGTTTCCCTCTCAGGATATTTTCGCTAGATTTTTATCATCCCAACCACAATTGCCTCTCTGATGTCTCCACATCTCTCCCTATAATAAGAAATACATACTGAAGGGTTTACCCTTCACCAGCCTCTGAGCTAGTCTGGGGCCTTTTCCACAAATAGGAACATCAGGGCTGGAGAAGTTCCCCGGCTTGCCCATGGTTGCAGAGTCTGGATTTAAATCCTGGTTCTCCTGACTTCCAAACCTACACTCTTACCGGTGACACCACCCCGATGCCTCCCAGGTGGTTACACGCTTCCTTGAGGCGGCGGCCTGCTCCCCTGCGCTCCTACAGCTTTCCAGAACATAGACCTTTCTTAACTTCTCTCACCATCAAAGCTTTCCTATCCTGTGTCTCACTGATTCTGACGGCGTTAGGTTACGGTAGGGAATCTCGCCCACCACAGCCTGTAACAGGGTTATACCCAACAACAGTGCCTCTCACACACTACTTGATTAACATGTGGTTCGTTCCCTATCATTTACATCTCAAATAATATATTTCCTTTCTAAAATGTGTCTTCAAAAATCTTCCTTTAATTAGTTTCTAATAGCCAGATTTGCATACTGCAGAGACAGGGTATGCCACAATAACACTTAGTTACATCTTCTAAACACTCATCAATTGAGGGAAAAAGGAAGGTAGACAAATCAGATACACTGCATTTGGACTCCCCCAATGTAATAAAATCCCCCTCTGCTGTCCGTTGCCCTCATTGCTGTATCTCTTTCGATCAGCTCAGGGCCTAAACAGTAGGTTCCCAAGAAGTACTTGTTACTCAGGCAGGTGGATGGATGGATGGATGGATGGAAGGATGGATGGGTGAATAGATGGATGAATAGATGGAATGAGTATTTTAAAGATGGCCACTTGGCTATGGACTATATATTTAAATCAGAGTCTACTTTATATCTGAAGGTATACACTAACAGGAGATGTATTTTACTATAGAATTTACATCTGTTAGAACTCAATTTAAAATATTTTCCATCTGCAGAAAGTATACAACTACCTATAAATTAATTCTGTGTCATATTCATTTATAGGAATTTTCATTTTATACATATTTGCCTTACATCATAAAATCAGCTATAATATCGGTGCTTCTTTCCAATTTAGTTCGCTAAAAAGCTTTTTATACATTTTCAAACAATGACAAAGAATAATTTATTAAAAGAAATACTTACAAATATAAAAGATAGGTTCAAAGCGACTACTCAAAAGGTCACATTAGAGTCATGCACTTCTGCTTTTAAGTGAGAATGGTGGACTGGCACATTTAGCTGTGGTACAGCTAAACGAACATTTCTGTTCATTCAGCACTATATTTTCTATTCAGTAAATTCTGAGGTTTCTGAACTAAATACATTTTAATAAATAAAAAATAAACAGGCTGAATCAAAGCAGGAACCATGGTTTTTATGGAGTAAAAATACAAGTGTTAACTGAAGTTCACGAAACATAAAATTTGTTTTTCTTTTTTTTTTTACCCAGATGTGAGAGGAAGTTTCCACAATCATGAAACACTGAAGAGACCATTACACACAGATCTAATTCCTGTTTAGAATTAGAACCTTGCTTAATTCTCAATCTGCCAGCCCTGGGGGAGATTCCGGGACACCAAATAATAATAATCATAATAACCATTGTATTTAGAGAGAAGATGTTCCTTTTTCTGGCCAAAATAACAACACTTCCCAGAAAAGTTGAACATTCAAATCTCAAATTGTCTCCTTTAGGTCAGTCTCACCTCCTCTTAACAGCAAGCTTTCCTTTTCTTCCCATAAAGCAAACTCAATCCAAGGTATGAACTACCATCGCAAATAAATCCACAAACTAGAGTTGATTTTCCTAGTTACAAATTGGCTTTGGGTGGTGAAGCAGAAGCACTCTCTGGAGCGGAAGCCAGTTCCCAGGGCTTGCGTGTCCCCTGCCGTTCCCTGGGTGTGCAACCCTGAGCAGTCACCTTCCCCTCCAGGCCTCGGCGAACACCTCGGCAAAGCAGAGGAGACCAGATGACGGGTTCCACCTACGGATACTACACTCCTGCACCTTCACAAAGACACTCATATTTCTGTCTTCACAGCCTACAATGCCAGGGCAGAAGCCAGAGCGTCATGCCCATCCTTCTACGCAAGACTAAGACATGCCCAGTGCGGGAGCATGCAGACACAAAAGCCCCTCACGGGCAGCGGAACAGGGCTCGAAGACCGCTGTCTTCCCTCTCTCGGCCTAAACCGTAGAGAAAAGACCGATAGTAAAGGATGACTCTTCCTTGAACAGAGTATTTCATGAACCAAAATGCCCTCTCCTTCATGCAGACGGTACAGTATGGTTTCCTAGGAGTTGCCCTGTGATCCCGAGCCTTTTGAAGCCTCCTACTTCTCCTGTTAAACAGGAGGTTGGACTAGGTGATCTCTACGGTTCCTTTTAAAAACAATTTATTTAATTATATACCTTACATGTCTAATCTTCCCCATCATCTGTCTGCACTACGTCACCCTCTTACATTTCCTTGGAAAGTCAGTGGAAGTCTATTTTGGAAGAGATTCATGAACATGAAGTTCTACCTGAGATACCTGTGGGAATAAAATAACTTGCAAAAATCACCATTTCACTATTAACTAAGCAAAATCTTCCCGGTATCTCCTCAGATAAAATAAATTAATAAAAATCAATGTCTTTCTGTCAGGTGAATATGCAAACTTGTGAGGCAGCCACCCAAAAGGCCAGGTCATTTTTACAAGGAGAACACGTTTTACATGGGAGACACTGCTATCTTCCTGAAAGGGAAGAAGAAATGTAGGATATCTGGAGACCTGGGACACGAGCGGGTGGGGAGGACGGAATATGCAGGATGAGCCCAGTGTTCTCAGTTTTATTCTCTGGGATGTGTTGTTGGCCTATTTTGCAACCAAGCCCTGGATTCTTCCCAATTAAAGAATCCTGCTCTGCACAATGACCTCACTTTGTTTTTCTATTTTCCTAATGCACCAACATTCCCTAAACAGCTGGTATATAGCTCAATGATCACTGAGCCCTTTCAGAGTACACAGAGCAACAGCCGCTCTTTAAATACAATATCAATAAAGATAAGAGTCCTCCCGACAATATGCTGTGCCTGTTTCTCAGTTATTCAGTCTCAAACCATAAAGTTTTAGGCAAGAGTCAGATACATGTTTCACACGCATGCTCTCCTGCTGGTCTGCGGGCAGGACCACTGCCCATCCTGACAAAACTATCACTCTTCAGTAGTGAAATGAGACAAACAGAAATAATGTAGTGATTTTTTTAAAACACTAAATCTATACAAATTATAGGTCCGTGTTTATTCTGAGATCATATTCTTCCTACATTTAGCTATTAAATTAAAGATCCTCTCCTTATAAAACGATGGGGATAGCAGAGTTAGTAATGTTCTTATTTGGAAACAAGAGAACTTGGCAATGCTACTGGTCTCCCTGTCCCTTGATTGCTTTTTTTAATTTTTACTGCTTCAGCATAAAATCTAAATCTGGGAAGCACTCTCCCTTAGAAGTTTGAAAGTAATGATTTCATGTGTAAAAGACTAATCGTAATTTATCAAGAGTTTTATATACCACAGCACTGGGCTACCTTGAAACAGAGGAGATGTGGTCTCCACAAGCAAATTACAGAGACAAACATGCAGACTGATGTTGAATGTGAGCCCAAATACCTAGAAGTTCCTCCATCAATTAGCTTTGTAACCAAAATTAGTATGACTGGAGTAAATAACTCTAGCGGTATGGTGGATGAAGGAAGAACACCAGTGTCAGCAAAACGGCAAAATCCATAGCATTAGAGCTGCACTTCAAGAGCTAGGAAGTCTAATGACATCTAAAAAAATGATACTTCTGTAGCCACCAGGACAAACATAGAGAAATTAATCTGAATGGATCTCAAACTTGATTTAAACCAACAACCTTCTACTTATGGTGCTGTCTTGATTTTATACAATCAAAATTGTATAAAATCTCCACACGTTAAGTAAAAGAATTCCAGCTGGTAGGCATGACCCAGATATCTGTAAGACTTACCGTTAATACAGGCAAACCCATTATGTTTCTAGGTAACAGGAAGAAAAATGCAGCAGTTTTTTTTCTTCTTGCTAAGGCACCATCAGTTAAAGCATAAAGTTATTATTACTAATAACAGAATTCAGGTTTACAAAATGAAAGCATAATAAGGAATGTCAGATAGCCGTGAAAGCATGTGTCTTTCTGAAAACGAAAAATCTCAAGAAAGAAAAACAGACACGTCCTGCTTTACCCATCTTAACAAAAGGGCTAAGTTTGAATTGTTTAAAGTCACAAATTGTGTTAATTTTTGGAGGGCTGTGGGTGCTGGCTACTAGTGGTATCTAAATTATATTCAGGATTGTTTTTACATCTGTAGTTATAATTTTTAAAATTCAAGCGGGTAAGTTGATGACTTTCTGTAAAGCCATTCCTGTGTTATAGGTAACAGACATGGTAAACATTTGTTTACAGTGTTTGTTTCACAAATAATCCATTTAAGTGAAATCAATAAAAAGGAAATATATATCGATATACGATTTGGAGTTTTAAGTTAGAAATATATACAGATATGTGATTTGGAGATTAAAGTTAGTCTTAAAATGTAAGTAAATTATGAAAAGTGTCCTAAAAATACATTTTTAAAATCACGTATGCAAAAAGGTACCTGGTCCCCTCCCTCTCCACCATCTTGTTAGCTGTATCCCTGTGTTTCAGGTGGCCCATGAGGGGGCGGTTCAGGACCAGGGCACCAGTGGCAGGTTACCCACCTACCTCCACAGCGGGCCTCCCATTCCCTCCTGGACGGTTCTATGTGGAGCTCCTCTTTTGTGTTGCTGAACACCACATGTGCTCTCTCCTGCTTAAAATCCAGCTCAGGGTATTATGCGAAGTGAAATAAATTAGAGAATGACAAATACCATACGATTTCACTTATATGTGGAATATAAAAATAAACAAGAAAACAAACAGAAACATTCATGCATGCAGATAATGAGCTGGAGGCTGCCCGAGAGGAGGGGATGGGGAGATGGGTGAGACAGGTGAAGGGGGTCAAGAGTGACAAACTTCTTGTTATAAAATAAATAAGTGATGGGGATTAAAAGTACGGCATAGAGAATATAGTCTGTAACACCGCTGTATCTTTGTACAATGACAGCTGATAACTACACTTATTGTGGTGAGCATGCAGTAAGGTGTATAATTGTTGAATCACTTTGTTATGCCTGAAACTAATACAATATTGCACATCAATTAACAAAACAAGTATGGTCATAAATAGAAATTAAAAAAAAAACCCAGCTCGTGATTCACAGCCTCCATTAAAACAAGCAAAACAAAACAAACAAACCAAAAAAAAAAACCCCAAATCAAACCACCTGGCTTGCAGGTATATCTCCCTCTAATTCTGCACACCCACTGCATTGATGCACTTAATGGGATACAGTGCCAAAGAGACATCAGATGACTGATATAAGTATTTTTTCTGGGATTGGATATGGGATAATCTGGGATAACAAAAAGTATAAATATTATCCATAACCTATTTTGGAAAAATTACAGTCAGTAATTCCATTATCCTGAATATAAACATTTCTGCAGAAACAAAGCCTTCCTACCAGAATTTAATCTTCACTCAAAACAAACCATTACTTGTACTTAATGGACAGGAGCAGTTATGATACCATGTGATGGGACTAGTCTGAACCTTTGGCCTGGAAATTCTATTTGACATCAGAGCCAAGACCACACATCACTGACTCCCCTCATCTAATTAAATGTTCCCAAGGCTGTAAACGCTGTGTGTTGTAAGCAGAGCTACCAAATTCCCATCCAGAAATTGTTGCCTCTCCAATTATTCCCATTTCTCCCTAAATTTTTTATTATGAGAGTCCGTCTTTGAGGACTAGTTGAGATGAGATGACCTCCCAAACCAGGTCTGAGGCCCTGGCAGCTCGGTGTCTCCCCTGCCCCTCACCTTGCCCTCCACCACCCAGGAGATTTCATGATTCTGAGCTGTTTTGTGTCCTCTCTCCTCTTTGACGAGTTCCAGTGTGAACTCATCCTTCTCATGTTGGATGGGGTTAGGGTAATAGCTGGAGGTGACACAAAAACAGGGCGGAATCATGTCAAACAGCAGGAGAGGAGATGTCTGTGAACCTTGAGGAAAAAGCCCCTGGGAAGATGACGTTTGAAGAGCTGGCCTCCCCATCAAGGCCGCAGTGACTGGAAATCTCTGCTGTATCATTTATACAGACGATACAGGTCCCTTAAAGTCAGAGGAAGGATTTCTCAACATTAATTATAATTTTAAAAAATTCCTTTGGAAACACAGGACATCTCTTTCATCAAAAAAGACTCAAGCCTAAAAAGTGAAAAATACTAAATGTTTTATAGATGGAGGGAAAAAAACAAGTGCAGTGTGCTGAAGAGTATATGAGGCATGGGACGTGAGGCAGGCCTGCACCGTGAGCAGCTCCAAACTTAGTAAGTCCGCGTGCGGTTGGGGGCGACAGGGGAGGACGCCTGGCATTCCAGTGGCCCCCACAGATACTGTTACTTGCCACTGCAGGACTGTTTTCTAGAGGGAGGCGAGGGTCCCTACAGAAAGAAATATAAATAAGGTGTGTACCCACAGAGCCATTTCCCCAGTTTCACCAACACGGACTGTCTCTAAGGTACCCGGCCGTGGACAAAATGATGGGAGTAGAAAGGGGTGGCGGACGAGACAGGAGCTGTCTTAGCTCCGGCTGCTAGGAAACACGACCTCAGACTGGGTGCTTAGACAACAAACATTTACTGCTCATGTTCTGAAAGCTGGGAAGCCCGGGATCAAGGTACCAGCATTTGGTGAGGGCCTGCTGCCTGGCTTGCAGACAGACGGCCGTCTTCTGGAGTGTCCTCGTGTGGTGGGGACAGGAGGAAGCAGCTCTCTCAGGACTCTTCTACGCGCACGAATGCCACTCACCAGGGCGCCACCCCCATGACCTCACCTGGTCCCAATTACCTCTGCAAGGCCCCACCTTCTAATACCAGCACACTGGAGGGCAGAGCTTCAACATGCGAATGGGTGGGGGGAAGGAGGACACAGACACTTCAGTCCGCGACAGGAGCCCATAATCAGTGAGAAACAAACTTTAGATACTCAAGGGTACCACCCACGGCCTGGGCACCTCAGCAGCCATCTATCACGTACACTGGGAGCACAGATGAGGGGGCGGTTCTCCACCCTGCTCGGGGAAGGAACTCAGAAAAAGCCCCATGGACGGCCTGATGCTGCGACTAGATCCTGAAGGAAGAACAGAAGTCAACTAAGAAGAAGAGCGGGGAGGGAAATCTTCAAACAAAAGAATGACTCTAAAAATCTCTCTCTCGATCACTTGAGGTGAATAGAACCAACTTACCAATTTAAATCAGAGGTAAATTGGCAGAAAAGAGATGGAGAGATGAGATTACTGCACAAACGAATGCCTTAAAGTCCTTGCTAAGGGCCCTATAGATCTGGTCCTATGCTTTTCACCAACTCAGAGGAAGAAGAAAAAGCATCAGTAGCAAAAAGCAATTTAGGACATAAACTTCACATTCAGAGGGAAGGGCCTTTAGGATAACGTTAGACTAGAACTTTAATTAGTGTTGAGATCTCCCCAAAAGTTCTCTGTTTTCAGCTTAATCTACTCATGGCATCTCCAAAAATCACCCACTCACTTTGCAGAGGTGACAGAGTACTTAGCACAGTAACGACACGGGTGTGAGACCCACCGGCGCGGACTGCCTCTGGGCCCACCCAAACCACTGACATCGACGGCAGGCTCCATTCGCTGCCTCAAGCTTATATTACATTAAGCATTTTTTAATTTTAATATAAATTGATAAAACTCAATAGCTATGCATCCGCTTTGAAACTAAACCATTTTTGGTAGATCACTGAATACTTCACAGGAATGAGAGATTTAGGAGATGATTTGTTATTCTTACCTCCATGGGAAAAGCTTTGAAATTAACTGTGTGCTCAGAACCACGCTGGTTTTCTCTCCCCCAGTGAAATCTAACTTCATACAGTTCAAATTCATGCCCTTGAAGCAATGGACCTCCCGATAGAACTAAAAAAAGAAAAGAAATTCTATTTAATTACATATCAAACATATTCATCAGCACAGCATTACAAATATTGGGGACATGTTTTGCCAGAAAGCTCTCACGAGCTCTGCAGATTAAATTCATACAGCCAAAATGAGAAATTCATCACAATTGAGAGATGAATATACACTATCATCCTGACACAATAGAAACTCAAAAACTCTGAAATACTGGGTAGTAATGTGTATATGTTGACATTTTGGGTTGTGGGTATAGACAAAGAAAACAAGTGAACTCACTCTACTCCTTAAGACTTAAACACAGCACTCATATGGGGACAACAATATGCTTTGAGTCTCAGACTGAAAGAGTTCGCTACAAGCCTATCAAACAATTAAACCTTCTCTTGAGGTCATCCATTTGTACTAGCATGTATTCCATTTACAGAATAGGTGGAAGCTAACGAAATTATCCATCTATTAAGCCAATCTGATTCTCAACAATGAAATCACACTTAAAAAGCAATTTACCATTCAGTGTCACATATACACAAGCAAAATAAATTGTGATAAAATACT
Source organism: Phataginus tricuspis (assembly GCA_029783875.1). Lineage (NCBI taxonomy): Eukaryota > Metazoa > Chordata > Mammalia > Pholidota > Manidae > Phataginus > Phataginus tricuspis. The sequence continues at coordinate 14,376,978 of JAQQAC010004068.1, forward strand.
AACAATAGCTTAAAATACTAACACTGGTTTTAAAGGCTCTGGTCTCTATGTTTCATTTCCGCAAAAAACTCAGAACTTTGTCCCAAACAAGGGCATTCTAAAGCAAGATGAAAAATACTTTTTTATTTCTCAAGAACCTGTCTTGAAGCAATAAAATACTTTCTTAAGATAAAGACTCTTTGATATTATATGGAAAAACTTGAAATAAAGTCTATTACAAATGGCCGATTTTGAAACAAATAAACGTCGTTTGCAGATCTCCCATAAAAACCATTTGTTCTAAATGGTGCCAGGAAGAATTACAGGTTACTCTGAGTCAAGGAGCTGCCAGAATTCACCCCCGGCCCCCAGCAGCGGTCCCGGCTCCCCTGGAGGCGTGTGGTGGAGGAAGAGCAGTGCCAGGGGAGCGGCTCTCACCTCCACCCTTCCTCTAAAACTCAAAGGAGAAGAAAGGGAACTGGTGCCGCAATATTTACTTACTTGGTTAGTTCTTCTTCGTCGAATAACTTGTTCAAATACGAACTTAAGGCTGCTTACAACAAGGTACTTGTGATACAGCCAGACCATGAATTAGAAAAAAGAGCAAAGGGGAAACACAGGCAGAAAAGAGATGGGAGAGATGAGATTACTGCACAAACGAATGCCTTAAAGTCCTTGCTAAGTGCCCTGTAAATCTGGTCCTGTGCTTTTCACCAACTCAAAGGAAGAAGAAAAAGTATCAGTAGCAAAAAGCAATTTAGGACATAAACTTCACATTCAGAGGGAAAGGCCTTTAGGATAACATTTGTCAGGGATGATCTGAATGCTTCTTCATGCTTGGTCTTATTTTAAGTTTCACAACACATCTGAGGAGTCAAAGATATCATCCCCATAGGCAGGGGAGAAAAATGTGGCTGAGAGGGGCTAAGTGTGACCTGCCCTGGTCGCCCAGCTAACCACTCCAGGAGCCTGGAGCTCTAATCTTCTGGCCTGCGTCCCCATGGGAAACCCAAATTCCAGCATCCGGGAGCACAAGCGAAAGCACAGAGAGTTCTGCAGCCTAGATTCCCAAACCGAGGTCCCTCCTTTGTACTACACATTATCCTATTTCCCAGAATGATCCCGAAGCGTGCAGATACGCAGGCCACCAAGATTGACAGAGTATCCAGAAGCGCGGTGCATGCTCACTGCCTCAGCAATAGCCTCCCGTGTGGTGGACTGAAGAGTGTGTTAGCTGTTCTTATTTCAACCAGGGTGCCACAGTCTCTGAATGCCCTCAAAACTCATTGTTTTCCCTTGGCTGTCCCAGCTTGTCTCAGGAAGAATGGGGAAGGAGGCCTGGCATCTACGCACTGTGCACACCACCTCCCAAACAGCCCTCTCTGCAGGCAGGTACATCTGGGCCCGGGGCTCCTGACAGGGGGTTCTCTAATTCCCTACTTTTAAAAGAAGACAAAAATTCTCTTGGAGGAGGCTTAGCTCCACATTGCCAAGGATAAACGAAGAGGGGTATTGTGACATGAAGCGCATGTGAAATGAGAACCATTAAAAAAAATCTTTCCCAAAATCTCTTCATCGGGTACACATTTCTGAAACAGTTACAGAGAGTCTACCAGAACTTTCTTACAGAAAAGGAGGAAACTGAGCTTCACAGTGATTTCAGGGGACCAAAAGGAGACGGCTGCTTCCAAAATATGTGCCACAAATCATCAAGGTCCAGTATTTCTTTAACAGGAATGAAGCCTTAGTTTAAAACTTGGAGACAGAGCTGATATTTTAAATGCCCCGGAAATTTAAACCGCACAGCTCCGTCTTCACAGAAACACAGCAGGCCCTCGGGGGTCCGCTTACTCATGCTTTCTACAAAATTTTTGATCACCTACATTGTACCAGGCACTGTATTAAGTCTTAAGATACGCTGATTTCGACAAAACAGACACAATTCCCTGGCTCGTGGATCCTGCAATCTATGAGGATGAAATGTAAATTCAGACACTTATGAAGATCAGACTTCCGCTGAGTGATATTTGGTGACTACATGGCAGGTTTGTTAGCTGTGGTGTCATTGTGGCCAATAAAATTACAATGAAACAAGATCCATATGGGTCTTACATTCTATTAGGTTGACACTGAACACAAAGAAGGGAAGCATGTTGCTCAGGCCTGGTCCCCAGGGAGAAGTGACAAAGAGGCAGCTTTCAGCCAGGAATCAGGCTCTGGGTACCTTTCACTGTTGCTGCAGATGAAAAATCCAAAGTTAAACCACACGAAAATTGCATGGCTGTGTGAAACCATAAAAACGACAAAATACTGAACTCAGGGTTTTATGAGGTGCCAGGTACAGAATTACTTGTTCATCCCTCAAGAATTATTGTGTTTATAAAATAAAAATAAATAGAAGCTCTGTTTTACCCATTTAGCAACATCCTCTTAAGGCATTATTCTCCCTTTTCCAGCTTATTTTTTTAAGAAGGAATCATATCAAAAGGAGTACACTTTTTCTGTATTTATGACTATCCAATTTTGCTAAGTGATATTTTGTCACCAAATGGCAGGTTTATTAGCTGTGATGTCATTATATTCAATAAAATTACAATGGAACTACATGAAACTCACACCGATGACATGCTGCATTTCCTTAGAATAACAAACTTGTGAAACAAATATAAAATAAACTGATACCGTGCTACTGTCTCCATTTTCTTTAATAGCCTTTAACAGACATGACCATTCTACTTATAGACATAAAAGAGCTCCTTTTGGAAGCTTCTGCAAAATTTGAGAATACCATAAAGACATTATATATATATACACACACACACAGATATATACACACACACACATTTATCTAAATCTAAGTAAGCTTCCAAAATCTTTTGCTTAAAACAAATTTGCCAGATGGCCCAAAAGCTACCACAGCTTATTTCCCTTCATTTCATGTGAGTCCAACATGCACACTTTGAGGTGGACTTCACGCCGGCCCTACTCTGACCACTGAGTACATACAAGGAAAGACACAGTTTCAGTGCTGGTGAGGCATTCTCAGTGTTTAAGGAATTAAACACAATAGTTTAAACAGGCTGCACCAGGAGCCGCAAGGGAAAGCACACCAAGCACTCGGAGGGACCCAGCAAGGACCAAGCCATGGACATCAGGGAGGACTTCCCAGAGGAGACAACAGCTAAGCAGAGTATTGAAGAGAAGAAGTGAGAAGGTACATTCCAAGTGGAGGGGAGAGGCTTATACGCACCAGCCTGAGTGTGTTCCAAACGAATAAAGTCGGATGTCACCAAGGCCAAAGGCAGGCCTCAAACGGGAACAGCAGGAGAGGACTTGCAGCCTACACTAGGGGCTGGGGCAATGGGGGCAATCAGGATAGCTTTTAAGCAGGGGACTAAACTTTTGCACTTAAGATATTACTCTTAGGTCTGCACAGACGGTGGACCAGCAAAGGGCACACCTAACCAGCTAGAAAGGTGCTGTCATAGCCCAGGCACAGACGGCCAGGCAGCAGGCAGAGCGCGCTGGGGCCACACCTCCGGCATGGAGGGAGACCGACACCAGTGGTCCCTGGCATGACCCCAAGGACCCAAAGGCCCGAATAGTTCATTATCAATAGGTTCAAAGATTTTATAATCTCAGGTTAGCTTTTAAGAATCCCAAATGTAGTCATAAAACATTCCCAAAAGAGTAGGTTAGTTCTTTTTTATCATTCAAAGTCTTAAAAGCAAACATCACTGTCTTTTACTGTCTTTAGCTTTTTAATCTACAGCTTTGTTTTAAGGAATAAATATCATCAGCTCTTAAGGGTAAAGATAACATCAAAAGCATGGAGGGGAGGCCAGTTAGGCGGGGTCTACATAAGCAGAATGAAGCAGATTACAGCAACTGTCCGGGTAATTCAAATCCCCCAAAGTTGGCAAATAATAAATACAGTCCAAAAGAATTCAACCCTGACATTTCAAATAAATAAACAACACAGAGCCTCTTCTTACATGAAAATAATTTTAAGATTTTTTTTGACAATTTCATCTTTAAACCAGCAAGGTTGCTAAGAAGCATTATTAAAAGTTGTCATGTTTTTGGGAAAAAGTATGAGTCCTAATCATAACACCTTAGCCTAAATTTGATATTGAGAATTCTAGAAGACCCAGATGTAAAATTTTCTAATTAAGGTTTCTATAATAATGTACATCGAAGGGCACAAATGACCTGTCCTGATGAGCAATCTCTTGCATACCAACAGCCCATTAAAAATGCTCCGACCTTAGCACAGTGCTTGTCATCAGATGGAACGACATTCCATTGCACGGGTATGGCCAGGCTTAAGCTTTTTCACAACTTACATGTCAAACCACTCAGACTAGAAATCTATAGTCATATTTTTATACTTAAGCCACACTTTACGCCACTGTGTGTTCGATTTTAATTTGTCCATGTACACCAAAATGTTAAGATTCCTGCAGTACAGTGATTCATGTGTTCGGCAGAGAAATTATACGGTATATGTGGCAGCCTTTATAAAAACTCCATGCTCAAGGAGCGAACAGGACCAACTGCCTGGCCAAGGCATACCTGGGAGGTGACCGCTTGGCTCGACTCCACACTAGGAAGGGCTCTGCCACCCTGAAATACGCTCACAGTAGAGGCTGAAGGACAGCAACAGGATTCAAAAGTTGGTCCAGTCACGGCAGATCCACCCCAAGCCCTCCCTCGGACGATCCCCTCCTTCCCTTTTTCCACGTTACCCATCACTGAAGTTCCATCGATGGCACCTCAGAATCTCTCGTGTCACCCCTTCCTTCCCACTGACACGCCCAGACAATGCAGCTTAACTGAATCTCTTGCAAAATCTTCACAGTGGCTGCCAATCTCTTCCCAATACCATCTTGTTCAGTGTGACCAGGTTACCTTTCCTAAAGCAACATGCTAATTATGACTGTATCCTACAGAAAAAAAAAAGCCTATACGTTTTAGACTTCGGGTCAAAACCCCTCATGAATTGGCTCTCTCCACTAAATTTTCTACTAACCTCATTTAACATGAATGAATCTTTTCTTCCACATACACTTAAGGATTTGCGTTTCCTCATATGATCTCCAGATCTTTCCTATCCTGTCTTTTTTGCATCCTCTCTTCCCACACATCCCAATCTTCCCAGTCCAGGTGCTATTTATTCATCTTTCAATGATCACCGCAAATGCGACTTCCTCCCAAATCCTCCCCTAATAATTTCAGTGAAAAAATAATCTCTCCCTGTACAGCTGCCTTTCCACAACCTACCATAACATAGGCAACCTTGAGGGTTTTGGGGTTCATTTATATTTCCCTGATGCAAAGCACGTAACACCTTCATAAGGTAAAACAAAGACTGCCAACTGCACCTGACAGGCCCGGTAACACCAGTCATCGTGTGTGTTTGACTCACAGGTCCACATCTCAAGCTTCTCCTGGTATGCTGAGCATCTGGCAAGCTAGGCGTGCTCTCTGCAGTTTGCTGATTGCCCACAGTACCCACCAGACCCTACTGCCTCCTGACACTGAAGATAAAAGCATTGGGGCAATCGCTATTTACAAGTTTTGCTCTGCTGGATGTATTTGGCTCTCAGAGATGAGTGAGTTTGCAATTCCTGCAGCAAATAACCAGGAAGCATGTGTTGGTGAATGATGGGTTATCATGAGGAACAACTGAGGGAACTAAGTATGTCTGAAAGGAAAAATGGCAACCTCACGATATGGTGATGGCAGTCAATATTTTAAAGGATGCCACGTGAAAGTACTGTGTAGGTCCAGAATCCCAAAACAGAAGCAATGAGGGAGATCATAGGACTTCAAACTTTTGCTCAAAAGCAAAATGGATTTCCTCAGTGAGAAATGAATTTCCTTTCCTGAGCTGTTCAAGCTGAGGGTGCCCAGCCATTTGCCAGAGGGTCTGAGATGCGAGGCTTGACTGGTGGCTCTCCAGGGGCCCATGCTCACAGTGAATCTGTGACTTCAGCCTCTTTCCTAAACGTATTTGCTGTCTTATTGGATAACAGGATGCTGAACAAAACAGCATATAGTCTGTATGGGTGAACTGCTTATGGGGCACAGAGTACAAAAAGAAAAGAGGGTTGAGTTGGAAACCATGAGAAATCCCATTATTTAAGGATAATGGAGAATGAAGAACTGGAAGGAAAAAGGCAATCAAAGTTAAAAAGAAACATCAAGAGGTGAAATAACACAGACCAATGGAAGAGAGAGTTTCCAAAAATGCCACTGCAAATGCAGCAGAATTAAAGTATTCTAAGAATTTTAAAGTGGCCATTAGCTCATGGGATGAGAAGATGATCAGTGACCTGGGTTTGGGACGTTTCAGCAAGGGTTAAGGATACAGGATTCATACTCATGACATGCCTCAAATTTAAAACGAGGCAGTATCTCCACATGGGATTATATAGAGGAGCTCTATCATTAGGATTATGTTAAAAGCTTTAGTAAGTATAAGCATTTAAATTACACTACGATTGTTGTTAAGTCTTTTGGGCACTTATTATCTTTTAATATAAACAAAGCAAAAAAAATCAAAGAAAGAAAGAAAGAAATTAAGGAGCGCAGGCCTCTGACAGCCTCAGTGATGCCTAAGGTTTCAGTAGCGTGGTATGAGCTATAATTTCTATTAAAAATAAGAGAAAAGTTCTCATGCTATAAGTTTTTATGCAAAATGACAGCATTCAAGAAGACTTAAATGCATGGAGTAATATGCATAAATGAAAGAAGCCCATCTGAAAAGGCTACGTAATGTATGATTCCAACTATATGATATTCTGAAAAAGGCAAAACCATGGAGAGAAGAAAAAAGAGCAGTAATCGTCAGGGGCTGGGAAGAGGGACGGATGAAAAGGGGGGCACAGAGGATTTTTAGGGCAGTGAAACTATTCTGTGTGATATCATAATGGTGGGTCCATGTCTTCATATATTTGTCCAGATCCACAGAATGCACACCACCAGAAGCAGACCCTAACGTACACTCCAGACTTGGGGTGACACTGATGTGTCCATTCCAGTTCATCAACTGTAACAAAGGTACTGCTCTGGTTACACCCGTTTGTCTGTGGTCAACAACCAGAATGCGGACAGCCAGCGATGAGGCACCACACCCCTGCCCTCAAAGAAGCTGATAAACCTGCAAAGGCTGCTGCAACACCAGGTTCTTACTGAATCAGGGTACTGGATGCCCAGCAGACTTCACTCCCTGCCCACGCGCACAGAGCTGCTAATCCGCTTGTCAGGCCCTTTCCTCAATATGGTCAAAGGGCCAAAGCTCACCAGACATTTGAGAACTTCCAATATAAAGGAGAGAGACCAAAACAAACAGAAGAAGAAACCTAGAATAACAGACACACAGAAAATGGGATAAAAGCATTACAGAGAAGAATGGAGGAAGATCCCGCATTCATGAAAAAAATATTAGAAGCTGTTTCTTCACAACTGAAAAAAAATTCATAGAATATGCATAATATTTTAGAGATGAAAAACACAAGAGAAGAAATTTAAAGTTTAGTAGAAAGACTGAAAGACATAAGTTGAGGAAATCTACCAGAAAGTAAAAGACAAAAAGAAAATAGAAGTTAGGAAAGAATAAAAGGAAAAATGGAAAACTTATCCGTGAAATAATATAAGAAAAAATTTTGAGACATAAAAGACACCATTACCCTGATTGAAGGGGCCCACCCAGTAACCGGCACAGACACACACAAAGTGTCCATTTACCCTCACATGCCCTTCTCCTTGGGAAATCACTAAAAGATGAGCATACGAGGGAATAAACCCAGAGACTCCCTGCGATGAGGGAACAACCTCAAAAGAGGATGTCACAGCGTCCAGAAACACAGGACCAGACATGGGAGACAAGCAAAGGGACTTTCTTATGGTGCAGGGAGTTGCATGCGATGGCTACACGGCAGGCCTAGAGGGCATGCGGTCCGGACCCCGGCAGAAGGGAAGGGAGGCCCCCAAGGGGTGTAAGGAAGGGCTTCCTGATGCATCTGAATGTCTAGGAGAAGATCTGCCATGGGTCAGAGAATTTGGAAATGAAATGATGATAGATAAAAAAAAAACTGAATAAACCAAAATGATTAGACATTAACTCCAGGGCAGGAACCCGCATTGTTCAATAAAGGAAACAACATACAGCTTCAGCTACAAAAATATAGTTTCAGTTACACATCACCATAATAAAAACATGAGTGCTAATTTAAATAAAAATTGTAAGTTGAGTATACAGGAACAATAGGGGGGCAAAACCATGATGTGGGGGGACAGTCAGAGAAGGAGCCTCACCTTGCAGATTAGGGAGTTCACCGATATCTGAAATTATCAAAGCAAGACAGTATTGACATGTTTTATCAAGAAACAGAGAGGTTGCCATAGGGGAGGGGGTTAGAGGGGGGGCAAAATAAGATGAAGGCAATAAAGAGGCACAAACTCCCAATTATAAAATATGTAAGTCATGGTGATGGAAGTACAACAGAGGAAATAGTCTAATATTGTAGTTATCTTTGTGGGGTGACAGATGGTCGCTATACTACCATGGTGAGCATTTCATGATGGGTGTAATTGTCGAATCACTACCCTGTACACCTGAAACCAATATAAAATTGTGTATCAACTATACTTCAATTTTAAAAAAAGGAAAGAAAGAAATATGAAGGTGACAGCAGGATAAACAGCCAAGAGTTCAAAGTGGTTGTCATCAGGGCAAGAAGTCTGAGGTGGGGAGGGAGGAGGTGTAACCACAGGCAAAGAGGAATAGAGCCAGTAGTCAACTATGTAAAGTATATTTATGTTCTATTTTGATAAAGATCAGACTGGAATTCAGTAAACAAATGGTAGGGCATCCTGGGCGTGCAAACTATCCCTTTGAGAAACAAATACCCGACAAAGAAAATCGTAATAAACCTGGGTCCAGACATGGCAGTTTTTGTTACCTTTTTTTAGGTTTGGAGAGATACTGAAAGGGGGGAAACATGAGGAAGAAATTGTCTTCGTGGCAGAAGGGACACAGAGCATCTCAAGGAGCAAGACCTCTAAGGAGGCAGGAGCTGAATTAGGCCTAGACAGCAATACAGACAGCTCTTCTCGGTGGTCAGGGCTAGGGATGGAGGACACAAGGACAACGAAAGCTAACACAACTGGTGGTTAGGGAATCGAAACATTGCTTAACAGTCTCCATTTGGGGTGAAGTAAGGGGTCAAGGAAAGTTGTGAGTGTTTGAGAAGTTACCAGAAAAAAAAAAAACCGTTAAATGCAATTTGGTCAAGTGAATTTGATCCTAGAGCAGGAATGGACACACACAGTCTTAACTGACAGTATTTGGACCAGTCATTCCTTTGTGCTCCCACAATACTTTATAACACTTACCATACCCTACTAACACTAATACTTAAAAGGACTGTGTTTTCACTAAACTGTGAATTGTCAAGAGGAGTCTTATCGATTGCATACAACCAACACGCACTCGCCACGATGTTTAACATGAAATGTTTATCAAAATGTTTAACAAAATGTTTAAACATCTTTTATAGGTATATAAATGTTTATTTCCAGAAGTACAAAGAATGTCAACAATACCAATACACATGTATGAACTTAAAATGTTTTTATATGCCAGGCTAGTCAGCATTCGATACTTTTACTATGTATTTTAAAAATAACAATGTCCCATCGAAGATAACTCCCCAGAAAAATTCTGATTTAAGTTTAAATTGATATCTGAAACTGTCTCTTTGAATATATACATGGAAACACCTAGAATCTGTTTTGAGTGATGCCCAGACCTTGACTAAACTCAGAACATTGGAAAACTACAAGACTCTACAACTAGCTTATGGATTCTAAACTAAGCTCAAGAATATTCACACTGAATTTAGAAACCCATAGATGGACATCAATACCTGCCCTGCCTAATAATAAACCCAAGAGTTTATGGTTTGAAATACTAAATTTACCAATTTGGAATTAATCTGAGTGCAGTTGGTCTTGGTTTAGTAAATACTTCCTAATATTTCAACATACTCTAATTTTACCTTCTTCCCAAGAAGGAAATAGTTATTATTCACTATGAAAATCATGGTATTAACACTAACTTTAAAAAATCCTTTTCCCTCCCCTACATTTAGTTAAGCTTTGGTAATTATCCAACCCCTTTTCCACAAAACACTTCGGCTCACCCCCAAATAGGTCCAGTGGAGCGTAGGGGACTTTAAAAATACATAAGCGAAAGCAAGAGGTTTTTTTTGTTTGCCATTTAAATCTTTTGCTGAGTTTAGAGGGTTTTGATCACTATTAGTTAAAAGTTGTGTCATATTGATATACTGAAGAAAATTATTTTGAAAAGCCTATCTTGAATGCCAAGTTATGTCCATAAATCCTAATCTTTAGTTTCACACAGCAGTAAAATAGAGAATTATAATTACCTAAATGATTTCAGCTTATCAACAATTTATGCACAGTGCAGACTGGTACACCTGCATTTACTTTTCCTCAAATTCCACTAAGTATAAGCTGACCAGGTATGGTTGTTCCAGTAACATCATACAACATAAACACCCAAACTGCCATCTCATAATGTCATCCTTTTAGCCTTCCCAGAATGTTTCAGAAAGCAATTCCAAACGACGTATTCTATAACACAGAAAGGTATCCTGACAATAAAGGTGAGTTCTACCTTTAAGGTCATACAAGCTAAATGAGAGTTCAACAGCTCCGGACGACTTCTAGTTTACAAGAACACAAAGAAGCATCTTCTAAAATACCTGATTTTGACTTCAGGATAACCTGAATGGTATGCCCGTCGTTGGTGACTTCACAGTCTCGGCAGACCACATAATTTGGGGAGAGGCGGACATCCAGCAGTGAGGGGTCATATCTAGCTTCTCTTGAGTTTAAGTTAATGGGAGACTGGTATTCCCCATTAGCATCAGGAAACACCAAGCCCCACTCAACGCCTAGGGACAAAATGAAGCAAATGCAGAACAGGTTAAAAAAAAACAAGTTACAGTAAAATGTAACACGTAAAAACTAATTTCAACCCTGTTTATGATGCGTGACATTATTAAGAAGGTTATAAAAAAGAAAAAAAAAGAAGGTTATGACTACTGTCTCTTCACAGATAAAGTACAGCAAATGCGTGTGAATTTTTGCATTTATATTTTGCATGATCTAATATTATCAAATACCACATACAAAATCCTGGACTAACAAAATATTCTATTTGTATTTGTCCACACAGATGTAATAGTTCATGACTCTAAAAACTTTTGCTCATCTTTAAGTGATTAGAAAACAAAATAATACCACAAAAAACTTCCTCTGTCACTGGTTCAATTATGTGCAGTATCTGGGAAATCCCCGTAACTCTCAACGTGCTTGGTGAGGGCCAAAAACCGTAAATCTGATGCTAGTGAATAAGTGCCTCTTATCAGAAATGTACATACAGTATTTTGAAGTGCGTATATGTATATACAAATAGCTAAACGTTCCTACATTTATATTCTTTCCATATTTTTATAATTAAACTTATAAGTTCTACATTTGTTTTAGCTTATGTAGTCAACATCAGCCCTACATCTTCAGGGATAATGGTAGGAAACTAAACTTTTTCAAAAGTCAACACCCCCATCTAGCCAAGCCACTAAATTCGGCCTCACACGGAGGACTTGAGGGCTGGGCACTGTTAGTCAGTGTTCTTCGCGGAAAGAGCGGTAGCAGAAATGCTTTCTCGCCCCGGCTCTTGGTCGCCAGCAAGAACCTCACCGTCCGGCCAGCACGGCTCCCTAGGAGATGAGCCCAGCGGAGCGCCGCTCCGGGCTGCTCCGGGACGCGAACGTGGGGAGCCGCAGCTCCGAGGCCCGCGCCGTCGGCCCGGACGGCGGCAGGTGCCCCCGCGGCGCGCGGCAAGTTGGCCCCGGGGCGGCCGGCCCGCCCAGCCCGCGGGAGAGGGGCGCGCACTGCCCCGCCGCGCCGCGCGGTCCCACGGCCCGGGCCCCGCCCGCGCGGCCGGTTACCTTCCTCGTAGCCCCACTCCACGCCCTCCTCCTCCTCCTCGTCCTCGTCCTCCTTCTCGGGGAAGGCGACGGCATCTTCGATGAAGCTCAGGTCAGCCATGGCGCGCTCGCCGGCGGCGCCGGGCCCTCCGCCCGCGGGCAGGGGCGGGAGCGCACGCGGGGGGCGGGAGCGCGCGCGCGGGGTGGCAGCGCGAGAGGAGCCGCCGCTCCGGGAGCCCCGGCAGGCGAGTTATAAACGCGGCCGGGGCGTGTCTGGCCCGGGAGGATCCGCCCCCTTCGCTCGGCGGGCCCCGCGCCGGGGTGGGGGCTGGGGGGGGATGGGGGAGAAAGCCTGGGCTGCCGGGCCGAGACGGTGCCCCCTGCGCCTGACCGCCGGGCGGCTGCGCTCCCGCTCGGCCCCCGCGCTCACCGTCCGCCCCCGCCGGGCACCGCGCGTCCGCCCGGGACCCCTGTGTGCGGGGCCGGGACTTGCTACCCTCGTCGGTTTTCAGCTTTACTGCAGGTTATACCGAAAGGGAAGGAAGGGGCTCGAGGAGCAGAGAGAGGAACTGCCTTGCGTGCGCGAAAACGGAGGGCCGGGAGACCCCAAGGCAGAATGAAAAGTCTACCACTCTTCATCTGTATTATTTAGTATATACTTTTTACTTCGTTCCTAAAGCACAGTGGAAACGAGTATGGACATTTTTCCAGGAAACTTGTAGCTGCTAAAAACATTTTTTAAGAAAAAAGTAGTTTTGGTCTAGAGAAGGAGGTATCATTTGGGGAAATTTTTCCATGAAAAATTATGACTTCGAAGGTAGGAGAAGGGAAATGACGATGAGGAAAGGGTGCTCGGGTTGAGTTTCAGAGTCGGGGTGCTGCCCCAGGGGCTGTGTACACAGCTCCAAGCGCCCAACGAACTCGTGTAAATAATGGAGCGCACACATTGCGTAACGAACAGGAACTTTCCCGATCCAAAGAGGTCGCCGTGTTACCTCTTAACAGGTTTCCCAATGACTTAATTAATGACTTTGACCCTGTTCCAGTGCCTTTTAAAGGCTGGAGCCAAGAACCCCAGAGGAGGTATACTCCACATTTTTAGGTGTAATAAGCTCAGATTTGGACCTTAGGTAAAATTTGTTTTTATACGGTCGATGCACGTACCAAAATGCCTGCTGTGGTGTGACTAGCCAGCTCCCGAATCATACCATCCTTGTGATGTTTAATTCCTCATCTAAGGCTGGAGATGATCATTTTGGGGATTTTTAGTTCTGTGGCCCTGACCTTCACTGCTTGCTCGGCTCTGCATTCTTTAAAAAAAAAAAAAAGCCACTTCACAGGCTATCAGAAATTACTCCGGAAAGTGGATTGGAACCAAAGGAAAGGGGGAAAAGTCAGTCAGTTCTGACACTTTCAGGAACTTTTAGCAAAATAGGTGAAAACTGTTGGTCAACTTTAGCTTTGAGGATTTCAGGCATTCTTATGATTTCTCTGTTCTTTTAACATACGCTTCCAAGGACTGAGCTAACTGCATTCTTTAGTGGACCCTCTCTTCTCTGCAGTTCATTAAGGCTGGATTGACCGAAGTGGAAGTCTCCCCTAAAGCTATAGCCTTTAAAAATAATAAGCACTGCCCAAAATATTAACCTTCGGAAAGGTTAATTTTCAGTTCTTCTAAGAGGAGCATTTCCTTTCTTTTTTTCCATTTTTGAAAACTTTTTCACAACCTTGACAGTTTCATTGAAGTTTCTTCTCAGAAGTAGCTTTATATGTTAATCAAAGGCTGCAGCTAAAGCACCCTGTGGAAGACCCCAATAATGAAATCATTTTGCCACTCTGAGCTCGGCAATGTCCATTGCCCTCTGCCCCCAAACATGTGTAGATGCTAAATTGTAACCATGGTGCAACCACCAATTTCATCGAAAGTATGGCGTGAACCGTAGAGGTATTTGTTTACCAAACCAGAGAACAGCTAAACTATCATGGCAAAAAAAAAAAAAAAAAAAAACTGTTTTCTATGAAGAAGTGGTATGCCATATTTATAGCAGACAGGCTGAAAGACTGATTTGTTATTATGGAATTTTGCAGCTAATAGGCAATTTGGCATATAGCCAACAACATATTACCATTCATAAAATGCAGTTGACTACTAGACATATGTTTACCCTTTTTGTCCTTTCTGAATTTTTCCATATTCCTGAAAGCCTAGGATACAGTGCCCAGCAACATATGAGCCATCCCACTGTACATCCACTTATTCAATTAATAACCTTAATTGCTTTGAGACTGTGTGCATTAGACTTATGCTAATTGACACCACCTTAAGACATTCTCTTCTCAGAAACCTGTACTATATTATCACTAAAGATGGAATTTCTATTTCTAGTTATTATAAGGTATCTGTCACCATAAAACCTAAATGCACAGAGCAAAGATATAGGGCAATTCTTTGATTTACGAAACAGAACAAGCACACCTAAACCTAATATCAGAGAATCTAAAAATACTCATGCTCTATATTATGAACATAAGTACTCCACATATTCCTCTATATCATTTTTAAAACACTTCAACCTAAGATTGTATTTGATTCCTTAAATTAACTTTATACCGTTCACTTACAGTTTTTGCGTAACTGAGGTCAAACTACATTAGTAGAACAATTTCTTAAAACGAAGACCTATATAACTAATTACTCTTAAAAATAAAAATGGAAATACCTAACAAGGACAAACTAATCTAGATGTCACAGGAACAAAGAGATACGAGGTTGCTTCACCACACCCTGTACTTATACAGCCCTGTCCTCCCAATCTTTCTTCACCTTTTACCTACCTTACCAAAGCTTTCTTCTTGATTTGGTGAGCTGGGGCCCTAGTGTAGTTCTTAACAACTACCTTCTTCTTCTGTCCATCTTATGCTGCGGGAACACCTCAGGAATAAAGCTAACATGTGTGTGTCAAATGGCTTCTAACCAGATGGTAAAGTTCTGAATTTCCACACCAGAGAACTGTGTTCCTTCACATGTACTGTTCTGCACTGGACACTATGGGAGGCCCCAGAATGAATAAAGCACTGTTTCTGCCCTAAAGGAATTCACAGTTCTCTTTTGGGGAGTTATTAATTAATTAATTATAGTAAATAATTAACAATAATAAAGGCACTATGTTAAATAGAGTTGCAAATACCATTACATCTAAGGAAGATGCAATTCATATAGATGCGAATGATCAAAGACTGTTTCTCGGAGAGATGATATTTGAGGCAAACCAAAAAAGATGAGTAAGATTTTGGACATTTATGAGGGCATGAACGGCATTCCAGGGGCCAGCAATGATGCTGAATCATGGAAGTGCTCACTGAGATCCATTTCTCCACTAAGCACCTTCTGTGACCCACCAAACCCAAACCAAATCACTCGAAAAGGGGGTGCTTCAGTGGGCTTACGCTGAAGTAAGACACTCTGGTTGTTTAGTTTGCGAGTCTGATTTTTTTCTTTTTTCAGTAAGGACATCAAAATTTTCCTCATATACATTTTGATTTCTGAAGGTTTCAAGCTTTGTTTATAAGGCAAGAAGTTCTGATTCTTTCTTCAACAGTTAATTCATCTCATACTTCGCCTGCTTAAAGTTGTGTTTATAAACCTACTTTTGTTTGATGTCTTCTGGTTTGGTGCAGCTATGGCAGATGGTATTATTGCTCCTGTTGTCCACTGCCCGACTCTGTGAGTGTGTACTCCACTGAATGGCCATAGGACTGGCTCAGACCAGTAATATGAGTAGGCATGCATGCGATTTTCCTATAGAAGCTTTAGGAGGTATCGTGTGGTTCCACTACTGTATTTGTCCCTCAGCCCCAAAGTGACCCAGTATAAGAAAGGCACTGGATCAGTCAGTCTGGATGCTGGAGTGAAGACCCATAGTTCAGAGCCACAACCAACCAAAAGTCAGCATGTTATATCAGTGAAAAATAAAACTTTGTTTTATAATCCACTGAGACTTCAGGGTCATTTGTGATAGCAGGAAGACCTGGCAGAAGCTAACTGTAACAGTAGCCCCATCAGGTAAAGGTGAGTTCAAGGGTAACTTTCATTTCATCAAAGGCTTTTTTGCATCTGTCTTTTTCTTCAAAGCAGAGGCACCTCTCTGGCCTGCAAGGACACTAAACAGTCTAAAACAGTGCCCCTACCTCCACCCCCTTGTGAATTCCATAGGAACCCTGGCCCTAACTAAGATCCTCACCTCACCCTTATGCATAGAAAGCCCCCACCTCCCTAGGTAGTCATGGCTCTCTCTCTCTTCACTTCTCTAAGATCACACCAGTCATACTTGGGGCCCTACCCCTACTTCAGCACCAGAATGACAGAGGATGAATTGGGGATGTCTGAGATCATTATATTGATGCCTCTGAAATCTACCTTTATAGCAAGTGAAACCTTCTCTTGGGAGCCTTCCTAGTATTCTGCCAATGAAACCCCTACTCAAGTGGCTAGAGTGCTTCCTTAATACCCTGTATAGATCTCTAGCCATGAAATTCAGATTGTGTTTGAAGTATATATTTTACCATCTCCTCCAACAGATAGCGAGCTCCCCAAAACCAAGTGGCTCATCTTACTCCTTTTTGTATCCCCCCATGGTAGGAACTTAAGAATTAGTTTCCGTGTGCCACCAGCCACACAGTGACCCGATTAGCCTTTATAAATACATTAGTGCAATAAAAGTGAAGATTACTAAGGTGAAAGTTTTCAGGGTACAGTGGAAAGCAAAGATGGGAGTGACCAAGTTTACTTGGTGGCAGGTGTGTCAACAGGGGCTTCATAAAGGAAGTGACATATGAACTGGGTCTTGAAGGATAAGTAACTGCTCTTCTGCCCACAGAAAAAAGGAGGAAAGAAAGAAGAACATAGCAGTCAAAAGGAAAAACAAACTCAAATTTAGAAGCCAGCATAGCTTAAGCTTTTTGATCAAGTTTATTTTCTTTTAACAGTGTTAATAGGTTTTTTATGGTGTTATGAAAGTGCAAAATGACACATTTAAATAGCGTGTCTCTGTTTTAATAATTTAATTTAAAAGAGAGTTTCAAAGTAATCTCATGACATGAAATATAATACACAGCAGTTGATATGCTTGAATTACATAGTATTGACAGAACAATACGGAAAATACATGGAGCCCTAGTGAAATAAGCCAGGCGAAGAAGGACAAGCACCAATTTGTGGAGTATGACGACAAAGCAAAACTGAAGACACAAAACAGCAGCAGACTCACAGACCCCAAGAAGGGACTAGCGGTTACCAAAGGGAAAGGGACTGGGGAGGATAGGTGGGAAGGGAGGAACAAGGAAGAAAAAGGGGCATTACGATTAGCACACATAATGTAGAGGGATCATGGGGAAGGCAGTATAACACAGAGAAGACAAGTAGTGACTCTATAGCATCTTACTATGCTGATGGACAGTGACTGTAATGGGGTATGTGGGGGGGACTTGATAAACTTGATAATGGGGGGAATGTAGTAACCACAATGTTGCTCATGTGAAACCTTCATAAGATTGTATATCAATGATACCTTCATAAAAAAAAATTCATTTGATAGCAAAAAAAAATAGCTTTTCCTAATGTGGGTGAGATCCAAGGAACATAGAAAGCCTTGAAAGGAAAGCCAGAGGCCAGAAAGGGTGTTGCAAAATGATAGCCTTAGCTGTGACCTGCCAAAGTTCAGGCTAGTCTAAATTATTCTGTAATTTGGATCTGTGAGAATTGCTTGCCTTTTCCAAATATGAATGTTGTGTATGTCTCACAGGCCAAACATTTTAATCAATGAGAGGTCAGGTTCAAAAAAAAAAAAAGAAAAGGAAAGAAAATACATGGAGCCCTTTTCAACAATCAGAGAAGATGCAATGGCCAAGATAGAAGAGCCTCTTGGCCACACCCATAGTTCAGCCTCCACAACAATGGGGACACCTCGGTCTGCTTTACAACATGCTGTTGGCTCTAGGAGATGCAGGTGTGCCTCTTATGCAAGATGACAAACCCATCACAGGAAAAGAAGAATGTGAGCGCTGCAGTTGTCTCCAAAGTTGGCGCCATAATTCTTCCCCTCCTCTAGGCATATTCTGCTCTTCCCTTTGAGGGTGGAAGTTGTTTCCCCTTCCCTTGTATCAGGGCTGGCTTTGTGACTTACCTTGTCTAATAGACTGTGGTCACTGTACAGTGACCCTGTGCAGTTTCGGGCTCAGTCTTTAGGAGGGCTGGCCAATTCCTCTTTCGCTCTTGGAAACCAATCGTCATGGGAGAAACCCCACTACCTGAGCCCACCGTGCTGTGAGGAAGCCCAAGCCAGCTGCATGATGACTCACGGGGGAGCCTGAGTAAAGCTCTCTCAGATCTTCCGGCCCAGCTTGGCTACCAGCTGACAGCAGCCAAGTGACCCCAGCCAGCAATATGTAGAGCAGAAAATAGCCCAGGTGAGTCCTACCTGAATTTCTGCATCACAGAATTGAGAAATCACAAATCATTGTTTTAATCCACTAAACTCTGGAGTGATTTATTTTGCAGCATAGATAACTGAAACCAATACTGTGTGCCAGATACTATGCCACACACTTCCCATAGATTGTTTCCTTTAATTCTCATAAGAGTTTCAGTAACATTCCATTTTCCAATGAGAAAACCAATGCTCAGATTTGTCTGTGACCACAGACAGAGACAGTGGGAGACCCAAGGTCGGTCTCTCTCCAAAACCTGTGCTCTGAACCACAAAACTCACTGCCTTCAGAGATAAATTCACAGGTATGCTCCACCTCCACCATAGGACAGCATGACTGTAATGGGAACCAAATAGCAACTTAAGTGCACACTGCAGTCTTATTGCGTCCTGCCTCTGGGCAGCCCGGGAGATATGCTGGACCAGTTTTGGCAGCTGGGATTAGGAGGGTCAGAAAGAGAAGGAAAAAGGAAGCTTGGAGAAAGAAAAGTACAACTGAAATCTCTTTTTTAATTAACAGACTTTTGAGCAGTTTTTTGTTCCAAAACAATTGAACAGAAAACACAATTACCGTGTACTCCCTCGCCTCAGCCCAGTTTCCCCTATTATCAGCACCTTGCATTTCCCCACATGGTATATTTGTTAAAATTAACAAGCCAATGATAATAATACATTATTATTAACTAAAGTCCATAGTTTACATTAGGATTCATTTTCTGTGTTGTACATTCTAAGTATAACTTTAGTATTCTGCTTAGGTCTCGAAAAGGGAATCAGTGGCTGGAATCCCATGTTGAAGAGGTTCGCTGTAGCTCTGAGTCTGGGGTCATGCAGGTCCCAGGCAGTGACTTGTCTTCAGACTCAGGCTTGCCCTGCTCAGACTAACAACCAGGATTTGATGTCTCTTAATGGACCGCAGAGTCCTCTCTAACTGGCTGGTGATTTAGTAATTACCTATTGTGTATTCTGTACGCAATGTGTTTTAGCTCACTGATTCATAATGATAAAAGGGTTTTTCTATAGATGAAAAACTGAAATTCATTTAAGTGCTGTACCCATGATCATACAGCTAACCAATGGAGGAGTTAAAATCTGAATCAGTTCTAACCAGCTCTATGGTCAATTTTTATTCCATAATCCTTTCCCACCTCTCACCTCAGAGTCAGGTTTTAGCCACTATTGTATCCCCCCCCAAAAAAAAAAAACATTCAAAGCGTCATTAGTTATTCATCCACCACATGTACAACCAATGGATTCTCAAAGGGATATGAATTAAGTGCCTACTTAGAGATCTAAAAATGCTACTCCTCAAAAACAGAAAGCATTCAAGATGTTTTATAGTAAATATTTCTATTTCATAGAGTTTGTGAAATGAGAGGAACCAGGGACACAGATGAAACACATTGAACAATGAACACTTCTGGTGCTAATGGAGTACAGCATGTTTACATTATGGCTGGAACCCCATTGATTAGGCTTCACGGCATATTACTTTTAGCATAATTATCAGTGATAGATGACAAAGTCTAGCTTGGCACCGAGCACATACTAAGCGCTCAGCAAGATCGACTTTGTGAGGTTCAATTAGGCCTTCATTACTTCGGGGCAGTAGCCTGCAACATTTTAGCATGACACTCCTCACCTTGAGAAAAGACATAACAGAAAAATAGACTAAAACTACAACATGAGAGATTTAGGTGAGACACAATAATTAGCAGATATTAAGAACTATTTGAAGTAGTCCTCTTCAAAAGTCTGATAGAAACACTTATTACATTAGCATAATACAATATGTTGAAAGGCAGAATAGTATAATAAAATGCAATGGCTTCATCACTTACTAAGCTTTGATCTTGATCAAGTTATCTAACCTCTCCCTCAATTCTTTCCTCAAAGAATGGGAATAATAATAATAGAACTAAACCAAAGAGGTTTTGGAAGGATTAAATAACTAGGTTAATATAGATCATATCCCTAAACTAAGAACAGTCAGTTCTACTAGAATGCTTATTTTGAAAATGCAAATTTGTTCACATGCAATTGATAGATGAGGAACAGTTTGAGCCCGACAAGACTTGCCGGTTTGCTTATGTCATTTGTGTGTGAGAAACATGAAACGAAACCAGAAAATTGCATGCTGTGGAAGTGAATCACGTAGGGAATACACAAAATGCACACACATGCACACTTCAGGCATCCACCAGCTATCTCAGGTCACCCTGTGTTAAGGCCCAAGCCATCCTCCTCTGATGGGACAACCATCCATGAGACTCAGGTAGCCCTCCTTACAACCTTTACAGTAACTCACAAGCTGCAGCCTTTCTAACACCCACTTGCACAGGCAAACATCGGGTCATTTCCAAGTTAAAATGCCATCTTTAATTTAGCTTTTATGCATTTCTTAATCTCTGAACATGTGTAAAAAAACTACTACTATTTTATCAGTGTCCTTTATTTTTTTAATGTGTCACTAATGAAGGTGTTTTGGGGGTTTTTTCTCTTTTACTGATGAAGTTTTTGAGTTTTGTGCCCCTAAATCCATTTTTCCCATAAGCCCTATGATTGTTATTGTCAGTTTTGCATAGCGCAGTGGTTTTTGAGAATGCATGTCTCACATTATAGCAAGACTGACTATATCTGGCATGCAATAAGCACTAAAATAATGTAATTTTTATTATGATAATTAAAGGAAACTGATGTTCAGTGTATACAACCTGGATATTTTCTTAGATCATTTTATGTTTCAGTGAATTTGATTACTATTATTAGTTTGGATACTGTTTATGTTATTATTATCATTACTGTATTCAGACTCAAGAAAATGATTTGCACATTTGTGAGATTGTTCAAAGTACATAAAAATACAGGAACCATCTATCACTTAAGGATTTCAAAAGTATTCCATGCCCTAGGAACTTGACCACGTCCCTCTGAGACCACAGATAGAAACAGGACCTTCTGGTAACCAGGAAGTAACTCTAGGTATTTGATTTCAAGATAGTTTGGTTCCAGACAACCACATGTACTCTGGATTAATGATCCATAAGCCTCTCTCACCCATGATCACACAGATAGGAGGATGGCATTCACACTTTGGGCCTTAGGGCGGTAATCAGCAAATTCACCAGAGGGGCTGAGGTTATGGGAAGAAGGCAAGAAGATCGTTTGGGATGTGGATATGTTGCACACTTTCTGTCCTACCCGTTGTGCCCTTTCAAAGCCCAGGTCAACATGAACTACCCACAAGAACACTGCGAGAATCCAAACACCAAGCCCTCAGCCTCTCCAGGGAGCCCATCAGCACTGCAGCCGCACTGCCCTGCCTGAGCCTCGACAGCAGGAGCGCGCTCACACACACAGGGCCCCACCCACGTGTACACACCTGTGATGTTCACAAGAGTAGCACGCTCTTCTGTGTGAAAGGTAAAATTATGATAGCACAAAAATATCAGCTCAAAATTGTCAAAAACATACAAGTTAACACACAGGAAGGTTCTTGAAAACTGTAAATAACCATTGAAATATAATTTGCTTCTTAATCATTGGCTTTTCAATTACTTCTCAAATCCCATCTACTTTCATTCCCAACTCACCCACCTGTCCTCACGCCTCACTTTTCTTATGTTCCTAAGGAAGCCACCGTTCCTCTAACGTAGACAGCTTGGAATCTACCTGCACTACATACCTTCTCATATCTCCAATTTTCCTCTCTAATTCAGTACTGTTTATTCTATTCAAAATATGTCTCCCAACCCTACCTTCCTTTTCAACCCCACAGCTACTCTCCTAGTTCAGAAATGTGTCAGCTTGCACCTCAACAATCCTGCTCCCACTCTCTCTTCTACTGCTGTCTTCCACGTCAATGGTGGAGATAACATCCTGCTTAAAAATCCTACTGACTTCATGCCTCGTATAGTATATAAGATGGAATATAAGGCCCTTGAAAAGCTCGCCAAATTTTACCCCCTAGCCTCATTAAATTCATTCTCTATAACTACCCCCAAACTCTAACCACACAAAACTTGTCATTAGCTACAAAATACTCCCTGTTCTTTTCATGCCCACCATGCCTTTCTGCATAACATTCCTTCTTTGACCTATTCCCCACTCCTAGGGGGATCTGAGGTTGGGGGAGTGGGTAGAGGCACAGATAAAGGGTGACCTGGTATCGTGAGTGTAGGTGCCCCTTCTTCCAGGCTAGAAACCGACTGAAAACCTGTCTCATCTCTCTGTCTTTGCCCTGCTAGGATCTAGTTGGTTCTCAGCCTAGAGTAGCAGCTTAATAAATTTATGAATTAATTGATTAATTAATTAATTAACTTTAAGCCTTACTTTCTAACCCTACAGAGTTACAAAAAAAACATTACCTAAGACTTACAGCCCCAAAGAATCAGGCTATCCTGGGAAGGCCCCTGGGACTATGCCCAGATTTCCACTGAAAAAACATCAGAACCTCAAAACATTTCTAATGTTTCTCATGACTTTTCCTGGCAGAAGAGATCCTGCAGGTCCCTTAATTTAAAAGGCAAAGTTCAAAGAGATCATGTGATTTTTCCAGGTTTACTCCCATAGGTGACAGAAAGACTAGAACCAAGTTTCAGGTCTTTCTCTGATGCCAGACATGCTCTCCACTCTCCATAAAGTCTATCAGCCATTCTCGTCAGCTAGAAATTCCCAGCCTGGGCCTCTAGTGAGCTTCTATTTTCTCTACAAATTGATGTTTTCTGGGTTTCCAAGTTTTGCTAACAACATAGCTTTGGATTATCTTAGTAGGGGCTCTGTAAGAGTTCCCTCATAATTGGTGGGTTTCTCCTAGAGATTCATAACACAATGAAAAATCCAAACACTTACAGAAATTACTCTAGCAGTTTTGCCATTTTTCTAATAGCCTCGTGTATTACTAACACCTACAGAGCTGAGTTTGTCCTCCTGTAAAGGAGAGTTTTCTAATGCATACTCATTCTTAAACTTGTCTCAAGTGAACAAAATTAAATAATCTTGGTATGTTATGTCTGCCAGAAAGAAAAAAAAAATCCTAGGTCATTCAGTGACCCTGAAAAGGAATCTCTCACAATAAAGTGAATTTAGGTAAAAGGTGTTGGGAACAGTCATATGACAACTTAAGTGTCATTTAAATTATCACCATAATTTTATGGATTCAATATGCATTATGCCAAAACATCCTAGTGGACCTCATTCAGAATATCTATGACTAATATAGTCTGTAAAAAAACTTAAATAATGGCCCCAAATCAGTTTGATCTTCAGAATTTTGAAAGAATTAACAGCAGTGGTTCTAAGCTGTGGGAGATGGTGAGATCCAAGAATCATAATTTGTTAAAGCTCCTCCAATTAATATAATGTACAGGAGGGATTACAATCACTGCACTAGAGCAAAGTTCAACTAAACCAATCCACAGGTGCCTCCAGTTTCTCCAAAGATGCCACAAAATTCTAGAGGCTATTTAAATAAGTTCAATGATAAGCCTATAAACAGAGATGGGGCAGGAGCAGTAATGAACACATCTTGAACACCCAGTATGAATCAAATACTAGACTTAATTCTCATGACAACTCTAAGAGGTTAAGTATTATTATCTCTGTTTTACAGATGAGGAAGCCGAGGCTCAGAGAGCTTATGTAACTTACCCAACATGACAGAAACAATAAGCAGTGAAATTAGAATATGCACATGATTTGTTAGCTTCAAGGATGGTTGGCTTCCATTACTCCAACAAGAGGGTTGTAACTCCAGAAACATGTTGGGCAATCAATAAATAGCTGCTGACTGATTGTTGACAAGCTAAAAATCTGTTTTTCAAAAATGCATTTGATATACAAAACATATTAGATCCCTACTGATATACACAGTAATATCAGGATGCTGGCTAATTAGACCTCATCAGTTTTCACCCTGGTTGTCGCAATAGCCAACTAACTGTACTCCCTCCTTCTAGATTCCCTGCAGCTTGAATATCACAAGCTCTCAAAACTCCCATGCACTCCACACAGGAGCTATCTCAATCGGGTTGCACCAACTCCTTCTATAACTCCAATACCAAACACTTTCTGGTCCCAGACACACCATGTATTTGCAATATGTGCACTACATATGATGTTCCCTCCACCCAAATGGAGAACTGCTCTCACTTCTGCTCCCGTTCCCGTACCCGCCGCCCTCCTTAGCTCCCTCAGCCTGGGAAACCCTGCTCAGTTTCTTTCTCCCTGTGAAGACTTCCCCAACTCCCACCGTTTGCAGAAGTAGCTGCTGTTCTCCAAGCATTCGCACCATAATCATCGCTTACATGCCTTTCTCGAGCGCTTGAGTAAAAGTTTCAAAGTCACTGGCTACATTTAACTCATCTTTGAATCCCCAAGACCTAGAAAAAATCAGACTCATACTAGGTACTCAAAATAAACGCCTATTGACTAATTCACATGACAGGATTTTAATCTTTTTTAAAAAATAACCTGTAACAAATGTTTTGTAAACTCCATAGTTTAATATGAAAATTCTGGGTCTACTGTGAATGATTTAAACATTTCTAAGCAAATAACTGAAATATGCATTGTTTCATATGCTACATACTCTTAAGGTCAAAACCCTATTCTTAACATGACATCTCTGAGCCACAATACATGTAAATGAAATCTTTTCTTTGGAAAGCTTCATAAAATTTTAATTTACAATTTGAAACTAACTATATTTTATATTTTTAAATCACTGATATTTGTCCTCTTTGCCCCAGCATGAATATGCTTCCCCCCTTAAAAGAAGTCTGATGGGAAC
This sequence comes from Phataginus tricuspis, assembly GCA_029783875.1. Taxonomy (NCBI): domain Eukaryota; kingdom Metazoa; phylum Chordata; class Mammalia; order Pholidota; family Manidae; genus Phataginus; species Phataginus tricuspis. The sequence goes on from JAQQAC010004068.1 coordinate 14,402,258, forward strand.
CTGGTGTTCCCAACCAGCAAGCATATCCAAGCCCATCTGTATTTGGAGTTGATGGAAACCGTGTCTATTTGTAATTGCTATGAGAAAGTGTCCCCTGCTGTATTCTGACACTCCCTAAAAAGAATAAACATTTTTTTCTTGGTTACATGAAAATAAAGATCTGTGTTTCTTTGTATTTACCAAGAAGAAACTTTTCTCTTCTTCTGCCAAGAATATCCAGGTCTATCTTCTTTCTCAATACACTGTAATGCCATTTCCCTTCCTTTTTTTTCCTTTTTGTAACTGCTTTCATACTATTCGATTGATTTTCAGTGGCCAAGCCAAAAAACTTGTGCCAGAAATGTGGATTTTGATAGTGTAAGCTGAAAAGGGAAATCCTTATAGCTATAGATGGATATAACCAATGGATAAGCACCAATGGGTAAGACCCTAACTAAAGTTCCCAAGAGATATTTAGACTCATCCTAGTTGGGAAAAGAGGTGGTATCAATAAATTAGATATATACATGTTTGCCAAATCCTGGAATAACAACATTAAGAAAGCTCCTCTGGGAAATTAAGAGAGATAATTTAAGGAAAAATTAAAAGAAGTCCTACTTTATAGACTTAATAAGCTTCAAAAAATTATGATAGTTTAACAAATGTATAGTTTCAACAAAGATTTAGGTAAATTCATGAGTTCAATAGCCTATGGATATGTTACATATATATGTTATTTATATATAAAAACAGGGATATTTATGTCTCTTGGGTTCTGCACATTGGGAAATCATGTCCCATCACTAAATGCCCTCTCTAAGAATACAATAATCTTAAATTCCATCTTTTTCCTCAAAAAACTAAAAATAGAAATACTATTTGACTCAGGAATTCCATTCCTAGGAATTTACCCTAAGAAAACAAGATCCCAGTTTCAAAAAGACAGATGCACCCCTATGTTTATCACAGCACTATTTACAATAGCCAAGATATGGAAGCAACCTGAGTGTCCATCAGTAGGTGAATGGATAAAGAAGATGCGGTACATATATACAATGGAATATTATTCAGCCATAAGAAGAAAACAAATCCTACCATTTGCAATAGCATGGATGGAGCTAGAGAGTATTATGCTCAGTGAAATAAGCCAAATGCCAAATGATTTCCCTCATTTCTGGAGTATAACAACAAAGCAAAACTGCAGCAGACTCACAGACTTCAAGAGGAGACCAGCAGTTACCAAAGGGAAGAGAGTGGTGAGGGTGGGCGGGGAGGGAGGGAGAAGGGGATTAAGGGGCATTATGATTAGTACACACAATGTAGGTGGGTCATGCAGAAGGCAGTATAGCACAGAGAAGACAAGTAGTGACTCTATAGCATCTTACTATGCTGATGGACAGTGACTGCAGTGGGGTGTGTGGGGAGGACTTGACAATATGGGTGAATGTTGTAACCACAATGTTGCTCATGTGACACCTTCATAAGATTGTATATAAATATTTTTTAATTTAAAAAAAACTTTTAATTTCATTGGGATTAAACCGAAATGACAAATTTAATAAAAATCCGCATTTTTTGCATCTCTTCAATTAAAAAAAACTCTACCTTTGACTTGCTCTTATGTTAATGTTTAGATATTCTTATTGAAATTTGCAGAAGTACTTCTGTTGAAAGTCCAACGCATATAAAAAATGAGGAACTCAAGAATGAGATAATTAAAAATGAGGCAACTTCCAGTAAAGACTGAGAAAGGCAGAATCATTTTGGAGCTAACCCAGAAAGCTTCAGTTTCATTGCAGAAAGGCCCTAATCTCACAAAAGTAAGTGACAAATGTCCAAAATCTATACACATCATCAAGAGAAGGATCTCTCCCCTGTGTGCAAAGACCTTACATCTATGTAAACCAATGGTTTTGAAAGTGTGATCGTTGAACAAGCAGTATCAGGTCTACCTGAGAAATGAGAAATGAAAATTCCTGGGCTCCGCTCCAGACTCATAATAAGAAACTGGAGCCAGGGTGGGGAGCCCTTCAATCATGTTTTAACATGTCCTCTGGTCTAAAGTTTGAGAACCAGTGGTCTAGCCCTGTGCTGTCCAATAAAATAACTGCTGGCTACGTATTACTACTGGACATTGGAAGTATGGCTAGTTCAAACTGAGACATGCTGGTAAATGTAAAATACACAATGGAATTCAAAAACAGTACCAAAAAAGAAAAAAATTTCACTTATGTTTTTATATTGATTACACTTTGGAATAATAATGACTTGAATATATCAGGTTAAACAAAGTATATTCATTCATTTCTTTTTGTTTAATCAGTTTCTTTTTCTTTTTTAATCTGGCTACTAGAAAATTTTAAATTTTGTATGAGTTATATTATATTCCTATGGGACAACACTGCTCTAGACCAAATTTCTTAAAAATGTAAAAATTGGCTCCACGAAATTCCTAAAGAAAATTACATAACTTTTGCTTGAATATTTTCAATGGCAAGGACTGCACCCATCAGCACCTTCATTTCTGAACAGGTCTTTCACATATTGAATTAAGACCTGCTTCGCTATAACTTCCTGTTTTGTTTTGTTTTGCTTTTCCTTTATCCTGCTTCTGATGTCTGGAACCATACAGAATAAGGGTAACTTTTTGACAATTCTCCAGTATTGTCAAATACTAGAATCACTATCAACAACGTATCTTGTCTTTTCCAGCCTGAAAATATCCCCAGTGCCTTCATTTCTCCACTTAATGCATGATTTTAAGAGTTTCTGCGTTTGTGGTTACTCTCCATTAAACATCTTCCTCTGTGGCAGTATCCTCAGGTAGGATTTCTTGTGTCCTTTCAGTGGAGCTCAGGGCCTTTTTACCAGACCCTCTTGGGGTGTCTGATTCCATAGGGGTGTGCACAGCCGACTGCCTTTGACTGACTAAACAATTTTACAAATCTCTAGGGATAGACTTCAAGTTGTAGAAAATGGATGATAACAGTGCAAATGTTGTAATCCCATAGCAATCTGAATGATTCCTGCTCAGAGCAATGGAATATAAATCTCTGTGAGACAAAATCTCCTATAAGTGGATTTTAACTAATGTGGTAAATAAAATAGTTGATGCCTGTTCATTTTATTTTGGTGATTTTACATTTTAGAAAATCATGCTTTACCACTAATGAAATAAGATTCCCAGAACATGGTAGGAGACCCTAGATGTGGTCTGAACAGAGTGGACTTACCTATGCTCCCTGGATGACTCCTCCTCTACTAACTCCAGAGCTTTCTGACTTCTTCGGCACCACTGATACACTAAGTTTAATGGTGAAACAAAACACAGTTCTTCCCTTCACAGATGGCACTCCAGCCAAGTTTCCCCTCTCCTGCATCTGTTGTTTTATAACCCAAACACCAGAATTTTTTTTTTACATTTATACCTTTTAAAATTAATGTTGAGTATTTGGGCACATTATTCCAGCCTGAGAAGCCATTGTCACTCCATTTGTGCCTTTATCAAAGCACAAACCAGAGGCCAAAACCACTCAAACTCAGGGAGACTTTGAGTCAGCACCATCTCCTTTCAGGGCTTGGCTGGGAAAGAGGAAGGAGGAAGAGGATTTCTGTCTAGAAACATGTCAGGCAGGCAGCTGCAGCCTTTGTGGTGCCTGAGACATACAATTTGGGGATGGGGGACCTTCTTCAGGAATAATACAAAATTGTCCACTCCAGGTTATTTAATGTTAAACGTCAAGAAAATTACTCTCCTCAAAACATACAAAATTAAGAATCTAAAACTGCTAGAGCTCCTCCAAGGGCCTTGCAAGGGACCTCATGAAAGTGAGGGACCCTGAGCCCGAGCCTCTTTGGCTTTCCCACAAGTCGGCTCTGAAGGTCAGCTCCCTTGCTGGCTCGGAGAGTGGCCTCAGGACATGGGAATGCTGATTTCATGCACATGTCACAATGTCTATGTCATTCAGTTAGGTAACTCCTCGTTTCTACAAAAGATATGTACAAGACTCCATTCACCTATTTTTTACAATAGTTTAAAATTTTTTCTGAGGTTATTCTATTTTCCTTTTTAACTGTCTTGCAGAGGGCTATTTTCAAGTGCCTGCAGTTTACTTGGGTTTTTTACAGAGTAAAATGATGGGGAAATTGCTCTGAACTCAACAGGCAAATGAAATTGAGGGTCAAATTAATGAAAACAGATGTCTTATTTTTGTAATTAAAACATTGTCAAGTATTTTCAAAAGAACAGATTCAGGGCCCTCTGGGGCCAGTAGCAATGTCCTAGCTCCCTGGGCAGTTATATTCCCAGGCAACATTTGCAGCAGTGATGACCCCAGCAAACTCAATTTCTCACCCTGTCCTTCCTATTTGCACCTTCTAATTCAACATTTTAAAACACATTAAAAGGAATGTCCAAACCCTGAAAGTAAAAACAGGTCACAAGACAGACTAGAGAGGGTAATAATGGGGAAATTTTCCCTTTGCCTCCATGGAGGAAGGGAATCAAAGTTCCATGTGCTGCAATGCGCATTTAGTCTGTCTTTTTGCAATGTGAGGGAAAACCTCGTCCCACAGCCCCTTTGCACCTGCTACGGTCCCATCGCTTCTTCATGAATGCTTGCTCTCCATGGGCTCTGTTGCTTCCTAAGAGCTAGAATGCAAGGCTTCTATCTCTTTGTGTCATTTTCCCAGGAGCTGAAGAAAATGGTCCTACTGTTATGGATGTGTGTGTTGGTGATTACTTGGGTAGGTCTTATAATCATTGCCTTAGAGTGAACGGAAGGCTGGGTGATCTCATCACGCAGAATCCATGTTTCAGCTTAGCCCAGTTCTGCAAGGTTTTATGACTCAAATGAGCAACCTCTTCCAAGTCCAGTCCCCAACCTCATACCAAAGGAAGTGGCCTGTGTAAGTCCACAGAATTATAATGGCACCAATATTTAATAATCAGAGTATTCACCCGTAACAATGTAATGTGGAAGATCCCTGCCCTTTGCTCCTGCTGTACATTGTAGCCAGTAGTGTTTGGGGCCAGATTCCAGCTCGACCATTTGCTAGCTCTGCGACTTTGGCAGATTCCTTAAACTTTCTAAGTCTCACTTTCCCCATCTGTTAAATGCTGTCAAATGGGGGTGAGTGCCACATTTACCTTATATGTGATAAATAATGGAGATAATGTATTTAAAGAGTTTCATGCACTGCCCAGAACACCCTCAGTGCTTGGGAAATGGTTAACTGTTGTCATATAACATTTGTCATTGGTCATTTTGTACTATAATGACTTTTTAGTGGTTATATTGGAATATAACTTACCTAACATGACGTTTACCTATTTTAAGTGTGTGATTCAATGTTTTTAGTACACTTACAAAGTTGTGCAAACATCACCATAATCTGAAAACACTTTTATTATCAAAGGAAACCATGCACACAATAGCAGCTACTCCAATTTCCCTTCCCTTGCCTGAAAGAGCCTCGAATACATGTTGAATAGAAGTCGTGAGAGTAGACATCCTTGTCTTGTCCCTGGTCTCAAGAAGAAAGCATTCAGTCTTTCACCATTTAGTAAATCCTTATTGACTGGTGTTTGCAGCTTCTCTTTATCAGTGGGAGGAAGTTCCTTTCTATTCCTACTTTGTTGAGTGTTTTTATCATGAAAGGGTAGTGGATTTCGTCAAATATTTTCCTGGGTGTATAGAGATGATTGCATAGTTTTTGTCTTTTATCCCATTAATATCATGTATGACTAAATTAATTGATTTTCTGATGCTAAACCAACCTGGTACTCCTGTAAAAAAAACCCACTTTCTGATGGTATATAAGCATTTTTATATGATAGTGGATTTGGTTTGCTGGTATTTTGTTGAGTATTCAAATATAGGGTTGCATGCTTTAATAAGGCCCAACAAGCTAGGTGCATAATATATGTTGCAACATGTGCCCAGAAGTGCCAAAACTGGGTGAAGTCACATCTTGATGTAAGTGAAGGATACTGGGGCCAAACTGTCTTAAAAGAAAAATTTCTCCCTCGAATAATTATGTTACAGAAATCTGCTGGGTTTTGTATTATCAGAACTACCAGGTTCCACATTCACACTTGATATAAATAATGCAAAAATATATTTAGTAAACCAAAAATATATACAGCTACATACAATGCATTCTCATAAATATCAGTTGATGATGTTAAGTGATATAAAGAGAAAAATGCATGAGAAAAAGAAATGTCTAGGACTTGGGAATGATTAGGAAATAGTGATCAAACATCTATTCATTCATTTTAAAAGCATTTGTTGATCACCTACTTGTGCCAGACTCTGAAGGGATACCAAAAGGACTAAGATACAATCTTGTTGCCAAGGCCTTATAATCAAGTGTGGAAGGCAGAGCAATAAACAAATAATTACACTGCAAAGTAATAAGCACAAAGTTGAAATGTGTGCAAGGCTCAGAGGCAGTCCAAAAGAGGCAGTAAGGAAGTATTGGGTGAGAATCTGAAGAAATTGGTCAAGTTGTCTTGGTAATTATTCTGTAAATTTACTGTTAAAATGAGTTCTAGAACTTTTTAATTACTTATACTGAGCTTTAGAAAAATTTAACCAAACTGTATGTGACACTTTATGGCTATGTGCCAATTAATCATTGCTCTGTCTTCTACAATTGTTAATTCAGTTAGAATCCATTGGGGTAGTACTATTATCATACCCATTTTATGGATGAAGAAATTGAGTCTCTGAGAAGTTAAGAAAGTTGTATGATTCAGACTATAAGTGGTGGAGACAGGAATTGGACCTGGGCATTCTAGCTTCAGATTCCCTGCTGTTACCGCTAAGCCACGCTGCTCTAAGAACTTGAGTTTTAGCCTAATGCATTTCTCAGGAAGTGCTTCTAAAACCTTAATGTATCCACAGAGCCCTAGAAATCTTGTTAAAAAGCAGAGTCGAGTTTGGCAGGTCTGTTTTGAGGTCTGATATTCTGCATTTCTAACAAGCTCTTTGTTGATGCCAATGCTGGTGGTCCAAGGACCACACATTGAGTCAAGAGTACAGGATCAGAGGTAGTTTTTCTTTTCATATAACATACTCACTCATAGATCTCTTTTCTCCATGTCCACTCCTGTGTTTGTGGGAAAATTATGCACACACGTCATATCCTCATCACCAGCGTGAGTGTTTGTGGCTCCAACCAACACCCTCCGGCACCTGCACGTCCTGTATAAAGCAGGTGACTGGGGCAAGGGAGTGGGCTTGGAAAAAGACAGTGTAGAGTCAGGGAAGGCAGCAAGCAGCATGTCAAGGGAGTGCGGGTGGAATCAGGAAAGCAGGAAGAAAGAAAGAATTCTAGGAGCAGATGGACTCGAGCCTCTCATGAAAGTCACGATGTGTGTGTGTGTGTGTGTGTGTGTGTGTGTGTGTGTGTGTGTGTGTGTGTGAGTGAGTTTGTATGCATGTGTATACATCCCTTTTGGGGCTTTAATTCCAAAACAGACTAGTTTTAGGCCTTATAAACCAAGCATTCTACACATACATGATCCTTACTCCACTGAAAACTATTGCTCTTAGTAACACACGTGAGATGAGGTCATTGTCAATATCTGCGCCTATCACTGGGTACATATTCGTCTCCTCTACATGGAATACTGAAACTTAATCACATTCTCCTTTGACCAACAAAACAGACTTTGCCACAACGCCTCATTTATTTTACAAACTGCCTTTCTTCAAAAGTTCCATAAATGATCCTATAGTGTCCTCATCTCATATCTTAAATAGGCAATTTCTCTTAAGAGTAATTCAGGACTTAACCCCTTTGCATTTTTGAATGCAAATGCCTTCTAAAGGCTTTGCAGAGAGAGGTCTTACTTCTATTGAGGAATCTGTCATGACCACCCATAAGAATCCAGGATGTGTTAGAGGGTTATTTCGCAACTCACAGTAAGTTCCAAACATGTAAACTAGACAAAGTAGTCCCCACTTGAGAAAGCATTTTGATCTTTAAAAATGATTGCTTTGTATTTGTGCCAACTGATACCGTGATATGGCAGCCGAGGTGCACCACCTGCTCACTCAGAGCCGGGAGCTACTGTAAGCACTTTGCACACATTCCCTGCCTCAGTCCCCAGCACCTGCGGTCCTGTCCTCCATGTATTCCTGGTTGTTTGGCATTCTAAAGCAGCTAACTAACTCTAGTCCTTGTAAATAAGGGACACGTGTTCATTGGTGCACAGTAACAGTTATTATTGTTATCCAATTTTTGAGAAAATGGATGCACAGAGAGGTGAAGCAAATTGCCCCAGGTTGAACAGCTGGTAAATGGGTGAGCCAGAACCCGAAGCCAGGAAGTAGAGATCCAGAGCCAGGCTCTGATCCACCAGGTTTTGTTGCCTCTGAACAAAACCAGAGAAGAGCTCTTATCAAACAGAGAAATGGTGGCCTCATTTAGAGCTAAGCTGTGCTGTAAAAGCAACAAAGGAAAATGTTAATGAGTTAGCCAATTGTTGTAGCGTCAGCTGCAGGAAACGGAACCACTACTTTTCAAACACTGTGGGAGCAAAAGCGCCACATGCCCGGCCTTGGCTTCTGACTGCAAGGAAGGGATGTGGAAGGACTGGGGTCTCCTGCGGAAAAACTGGACGAGGTGTCCCATCACTGAAGAGCAGCTCTGTAAGAAATGGAAGTGAGTATACATTTGAGGGCTCTAGAGAGTCTTCACACAGACAGTGGGAGCTGTAAGGGATGGAGGTTAGGCGGTGAGTAAGGCAAGGTCTGCCCTGCGTAAATCCACTGAGATGAAGGCTCTCTTGCATATTAGTCCTCTCACTGGTCATTTCCCTCATACACATGTTTGAATTCCTGCCCTCCTTCTACGCAGTAGGCATTTGATTAATGTTGTTCCATGACAGCCAGTTACAGGATTTTGCTTTAGTCACAGCTGAGACGTAGGGAAGCCAGCCCATGAACCCTGCAAGGGGACCAAAATGGTGCTTGTCTGTTATCTATTGTGTGACAAATTACTCCAAAATTTAGGGGCTTTAAAAAACATTTATCATCTCGTGTTTTCTGTGGGTCAGGAGTCTTGGACTCCTGTGTGGGTGCGTCTTGGACGCCTGCCTGTGGTTCTCACAAGGCTGCAGTCAGGGTTTGGGATGGGGCTGCTGTCATCTGAAGGCTAGGCTGGGGCAGGATCTGCTTCCAAATTCACTCACATGACTGTCGGTAGCCTCAGTGCATCACAACCATTGGCCAGAGACATCAGTTCCTTTCCATGTGGGCCTTCCCATAGGGTAGCTCATAACAGGGCTGCAGTTTCAGAGAGAAACAGACAGAGAGAGAACCAAGATGAATCCAGAGACTTTTTATAACAATCTTCAAAGAGAGCTAGCTTTTGAATGGGTCACACTGTTCTCCATTTTATTGGAAGCTGAAAACAGATGTAGGTGAAAAATAGCATATTATCTGGAACTGACTGGTAGGGGTGGGGTGGGGCAGTATATTTCTTTATAAATTGGCAGAACCATCAAGTATTCAAATCAGACAGGAGCTGCATAGATCATCTATTCCAAGCCCCTCATTTTTCATCTAAGGAAACAGACACCCAGAAATATTAAGAGACCAAAGTAAAACAACGGTTTAGGATCAGAATTATAATTTCAGCTGTAAAAATTCCTGCTTCCACATAGTCTATTGTATGTCCTTTTATTCTGAATAAAGATAGAGTGGAGAAAAAGAGAATTTATCCTTAGATTATTTTCTGTAGCGCCTTATCCTTTATATAGATTTTACCTCTTGATGAGCCTTTACTATAATAGAAGTTGAAACAGAGGAAAACAAGGCAGAGCGACAATCCGTTCCCCAAATCAAATGGAAACAGCCCTTCGCTTCCCATTCTCAATAAAACCGACCCGGACTCTACAGTGGTGTCGGCAAACTTGACCTGCAGGCTACCCTACAAGTGTATCTTTCAAGTGGACCCAGAGGGAACGGTGGCCTCAGCTTCAGCCACTTCAATCTGCCTGAAGTCAGACTTTAAGGAACAGAGAAAAGAATCAGAGGCCGCCGTTCTCTCCCTGCTGCAAAGGGGCCAGTATTAATCTCCCTGTTCCTGCCTTCCTAGAACCACAGTGACAATCAAGGACATCCAGTCCGAAGCCAGCCCACAAGAGCCACTGTTGAAGATTGACTTCCCCTAGTACCAGACTGCCTGTGATCTCCGGCCACTCACCTTTTACTAAATACATTACAGGTTGTATTTCGTGTTGTTCAGCCTTGCCGGGGGTCTGAAAGGGAAAGTTTTTTTTTGTCCACAATACATTAAATCAGGTTCCAATTTAGAACAACCTTTTTCCTGTCTCCTGCTTGCTGCTAAGAGCTATTTTGAAATTCCGGAAAACAAACAGCTGGAAGGCTAAGCAATTAGCATTTTTTTTCTGAGTATTTGATCTCCTACATCTTAGTTCAAGGACATACAGGGAGGCTCTGGGCTCTGCTAAATTAGTAGCTAGTGAAAAGTCCCTTGATAAATTAAGAGATGAATTAGTATCAGCGCTCTGTAAGGTGAGCCTGGAGCATCTCTGGCAGAGATAACTTAGGATGACCCACTTATGATTATAATGAAGGGCCGAATAGGTTGATATTCCCAGTAGAATTTTAAAAATTAAAAGATTCCACAGTAATGGTAACCCACATATAAACACTAGCTAACATTTATGGAGCACTAACTGCTGGCAGACACTATGCTAAGCTATTTACAAAACATTATCTCATTTATCCTCATAGCATCCCTAGGAGATAAGTTCAATTGTTATCTCCATTTTAGAGATGGTGAAGCAGAATCTTGGAAAGGTTTAGTAACTTGCCACAGGTCACACAGCCAGGAAAGAGCAGAGTCAGGTTTTGAATCTACACCATTGGACTCCAGAACCCCCAGTATCAACTGCTATTCTATAACTATGATAAGGAAAACATTTATCTTATGGATTCAAGCATTTTTAATATATATGCACATAATCATTTAAAGACCAGCATTGCCAAAGCATTGTAACAGCTCCAGAGTTGAAATGAAGAGGGTTTGCACAAATGGGCCAAGACAGAGAGAGACACAAGAGAAAGCAGAAAAATGCAAGCAAAGTCAGAGAGGATGCTATTGTTAGATTGCTTAGGAGAGAAGGAAGCAAGCACAATACTCTGTGTTCTATCATTCTCAGAGATAGCACAGAGTGAGCTTTTCCTTTCCCCAGACGGCCCTAATGCCAAGTTAATAAGTAAACCTAAATAAATTCACACAACCAGCTCCCATAGCATTTCAAAATCATTATTCTTGTCTTGAAAAACAGAAGAAGCGCTTAAAAAGGAATTGGACGGGGAGTTCTGTGGCACTCCCCCTCCAGAACACAAAACACTGGGCTGTAGAAAATCTCCACTCAGGACTTGCAGCTTTTCACTAGAGTGAAGAAGTCCGAGTCTTTGGTTTGCAAAAATGTTCCAAAGATGTGGTGCAGCCAGGGGATAGACTGGTGAACAAATATCAAGAACCAATAGCAACCTTAAATTAAAATGAACCATATTTTAACTTATTAAAAAAAGTCACCTATTTTATTTCCATGAAGAGGCCTGTTTTAAAGAAGGGTAACAGTGTTTTCCCCAGCTCGTGTCTCTCATGTTATTTAATCTTGGTTTTGCACATCTGAGAGGTTCTAAGATTTAGCGTTATTTTATGTAAACTGTTTCTAAACCTGGGTAATAGGCTTTTGCTGTGGCTGAGAAGATGGAATTCCCCACATCCATGCCTTTCAGGTGATGTGCTCCCAAGATCCATTTTCCTCTGCAGAACAGCTATTTCATTTATGCAGCAATATTTGGATTAAAAAACTCTGCCAAATCTTGCACTGAAAACTGACAGCTTTACTACAAATTACAAAATTAGAAAACCACAGGTATAAACTTTACACATTTCTAACTTATTTAGATTAGCATATGAGAGTCTTCAGTTTTCTCTAATTCCTTGTTTTTATATGGGGAGAAGTTGCAGGAGTATACATTGGATTATAAATTGCTTTCCAGTGATCCCTTTGTCAAAGGTAAAGTTACCACATTGGAAATGTATCCCGTGTTCATTTGTGGACCTTCCTTTAAATCATACATTGTGGCTTTTGCTGACTTAAGAGAGGCCAAGTCCTTATAGAAGTTCAATCTCGCCTGATAATCTTCCAGAGCATTTCTTAAGTCATTGATACACTGCCTGAACTATGCTTTAGAGGAAGTGAGCTGGACTTGGACAACAATAATATTATTTCATTTCCAAAAGCACTTGACAGATTGGAAAGGTCAATTAATAAATACCGTTTGACCCAAATGAAAAACTATTTATCATCTTGAATGCACTATGAAAGAAATTGCAGAGGGAAAAAGGAAAATAAATATGTATTCAAGGCCTTCTGAGGGTCAGGCGCTCTTCAGTGATTTGGACACTGGGTACCAAACTCTCAGGAGACTTCCAGAACATCTCCCCCTCTTGGAGTTTACAGTCTCACTGAGGGATGAGGTGGCGGCAGAGGGGGGCGCAGACAGACAATTAAGCCATCAGTGGCAAGGATCCGTGTTAAGTGTTGTCTTCCAAGAAGCCACAGACCTGCTCAAAGTATGTGCACAGCAGAAAAGGGAAGGGGAGGAGAAGGGAGTGGAGGGGAGGGAAGAGAGGCAGTGCCTACCTCAGCTTATAGTGTGGAGGAGATATGCAGGCTCTGTATAGGTTTTGTTAATACAACCACAGGCGATGAGTTCTGGGTGCTATGAGCAATCTTAGCAAGGAGAGACTGATGGCAGTTGTGGGAATCAGAAGTTTCCTCAAAGAAATGATATTTGAATCAGCCCTTAAAGAATCGGTAGGCTTTCAGAAGGCAGGATGACGGGAGGATTTCCTACAGAGCAAAGGCTTGGAAGCAGTAAGAAGCAAGGAGAATTTAGGGCACAGCAGATGGCACATTAGGGAGCAGGGAGTGCACTAAGAAGCAGACCTCTTAAGATGGGTGCGCAAGATTCTCAGAAGGGTGTTGGAAGCCCAACAAATGTAAAGCTAAGGCTTCCCTAAAGCAAAGATGTAAGTTCCTCACGTGACTTAGCTCAGTCTTAAAGTGCTAGTTCAATATGAGAGCAATTCATTACTTTGCTGCTGAAATCTCTAAAATCAGAGGCCCTCAAAGGCACAGGTAGTATTTGGAAAATATCTGTGGCCACTCCCCTTCTCTTTAATGCTCCATGTGCCCATGGATTATTCGTTAGCCATTCAGAGTCCAGTGTTCCCTTCTAGTTGCCTGGGGTGAAAAAACATGTAGACATCTCTCCTGCCATTCGTTTGCAATATTACAAGATGGTCGTTTTCGTAGAAAACAGAAGTTTTGTCATGCATTATAGTACACGATACCCCAAATCAATATAAGAGGTCAATATAAGATGTCTCTCCAAGGCCATCATATTTTTCTTATCTGTGGGTTATTTTAATAAAGTTCAAAATACAAGTCAGGGCAGTTTTATAAATCCTGTGGGGGCTCATCCCTAATAAGTGAGCTTTATCTGGATGCTAAAACTCCAGATAATTCCTTACCTCGTTCAAAGATTCCTTTTCTTTGTTGAAGTTACATTGCTGTCAAGAACAGATTTCTCAAAAACAAGACTTTATATAGTCACCATCTTGACAGATACAGGCCTTACAAACATATGTTCTTATGTTTTCCTGGCTATGGAATTGGTCTTTTGTAGATCAGGGGCTTCCGTGAAAGGTCAGTTTGTTGTTTTCTCTCAAACACATTGGTCTTTTCAAATACTTTCTATAAGATTTTAACTCATTATTATGAGATACTGTGATTTGATAAAGGTAATAATGTTCTTATTATATCTTAATAATTGAGATACATTTGATTGAAAAGATGGAAGAAGTAAAGTTTTAAGGAAAATCAACTTCTCACTTGTAGCACTTGGCATGAGCCTTGGACCTTTTCTAGCTGCTTTTTGTGATGCTGTTTCAATGTGGTTAAAACTGACCTTCAATAATTAACAATTATTAACTGTCTAAAGACAACCTAAAGTTTAAGTCAAAACATATTTCTACTAGGACTAAAACTGCATTTATCCAGTTTAGCAGCTCGACAAGTGAAAAGTTAAAATTCTAAAGAAGCTATTCTGAGAGTGAATCTAAGGGCCCTTTGCTGTAGACTGAAGCCAGCGCCTTGAGGTGCCCCGGGCAGGCCCTGGCAGACGGGAGCTCTCGTGATGTCCTTCTCATCGTGGCCGGGTTAGATATTCCACACGTGAACAGTTAGGTGGGTCTTGGTAAGTGGGAGTCCGTGCTGTTGTCCCCTGCACAGTCACCATGGCAACTGCCTGTGGGGGTGCTTCCTGTCAGTCCTAAGGTGATTAATAACGGGGGCTGGCGGGGCCATTCCACCTACTCAGCTGTTTAGTGCCTCTCCTCTGGATACTCTCTTGGGGGCGTTAACATGTGACACACAGGCTTCACATTCAGGCCCACTCCATACGTCCATCCACATGCGTCTATGGTCTTCCAGTCTTTTTTTCCTTCTAGACCTGGACCAGCCGGCTAAGCCATTCATTATTTCCCACGATTCTCATCACCTCCTAACCATGGGCCATTTGTCTTTCATTATAAAGTGGCTGACCAGGTGCACTGCCCGCTATGGGTTTCTCCCCATACTCCATCAAGGCTGCCTCTGAGTAAGCCTGCAGTATGGCGGCCATCCTCTGCAGTTTGGCCCCCCACATAACGAGCTCACCTTCGGTAAGTCCAGCTTAAGATTCTCCTTCCCGGAGGGATCCCTGTACAGCCATAGGCCTAAGCAAAGGGACTGTACACCAGCTGTAGGCACCTTGGGATCTGGACCACTACCCGTGCCGTGTGTTTGGGCCACTCAGGTTGCTCATGCTCCGTCCCGGGTGTACCTGTTTTATCTTACGGTGGGTTGTCACTGAGCCAGCCTGACCTTATGATTTACCAGGTCTTCTCCTGATGGACAGATCCAGCTGAAACGTCACTCTGTGTTCCATGGTCAGTCATCCTGACCCCACCAGAGCCCAGTAACACACCAGGAACGATTTTCAAAAAGCATGTAATTCTATGCTGGTGGTGAAATGGCATTGCTCCAGAACTCCAGGAGCCTGCTTTGTCATTCTCACACTAGGGCTTGCCACAAATTCCACCGAGCATCTTTTCCTGCCACTGGTACATCCAACACCTGCTGTGGAGACCTTTCCTACTCTGGCCACATTCAAACCTGGCAGGCAGCCTTTTGCTCCCCTCAGTACTGGAGCGGGAGCACTATTCCCAGCTGTGGAACGCACTGCTTCTAGAACCCACAAAAGCCAAGTGGCATTGTGATTACTTCTTTGCAATATAAAAGGCAAGGTGCAATACTACATTTGGAAGGGATGTCCTGGCCATCCCTGCTCACCAGACCCCTAAAAATTTTACAATATGGCAACTGCTCCATCTGGTGTAGTCCATGAAGTGCCTGTAAAATTTACATCCCATTGTAGGACTGGCTTTTTTCGGAGAAAATCCAGAAGTTCTTGTCTATCCTCCATGCCAATGGTCCTCAAACTATTGAGTTCATAAGAATATATTTGAATGCTGAAATAAAAATTATCAGGCCTACCCAGAGAGATGCTGCTTCTAAATATATCTGCCTGAGCCCAGGAATTTGCACTTCGAGAAAGTACACTCCACACACACACACACACACATGCTTCTGATGGACTTTGAGAAGCTCTGCTTCTGCCCTTGAACGTGCCAGTCACGGCCCGTAGTGTGCCATTCTTCCTTCTCCACCTGGCCGACCCCTACTCACTCCTCTAGACTCAGCTCCAACAATGTCACGACTTTCGTGAAGCTTTTCCTAACTCTCCCCAAGCTGGAGTTCGTTCATCATGATGCCACAGCAATTTCCAGGCCTCATTTAATGTCCACAGTTATTTATGTGAAGTCTTGCCTTCCCATAAGGCCATAAACTTCTTCAGCACAGAGATATCCATTCACGTTTCATCTCCAACAGCTACCCCAATGCCAGGTACACGGTAGGCACTCACCATACACTTCAGGCACAAATCCTGGAGATATAAGCAAGCAAACAGTCACTGTGAATTGGCTGAGTTCCACATTATAAAAATTCATAATACCAACATTCGTTGCTTTCATTTTCTCACTAAATGAATTGTGTATGTTTCTCCGGAAATTTCATCATACAGTTTCCTTAATCCCTTTATAGAGCAACAAAATAATGCCCTAATCCCTCAAGGACTGACATCTGATCAGGATTTAAAGTGTTTTTCTTAACAGCAGAGCTTTTTACCTAGACTGTTCCAGGAACAATTTCCTATGAATTTCCCATCCACTTCAATGGCGAACTTCTTTTGCTAATTAATTATTAATTTGCTTGACCTGACCCATTTTTGAAGTGCTGCAAATTTAGTCCTCTGTGGATATGAGTCTTTAATAAACCACAGCATGACTGGGAGATACACCTTCACTCCACTTCTGCTCTGTGAAATCCCACAAAGATGAATTTACTTCAAGATGAGATAGAGCAGGGAAATGGGACCAGGGCCACGCCATTGTAAAATCTACTTAGCCAGCAAAAAAGGCCCACTCTATTCTTCAACTTAATCTATATGCTGTTCTTTCTCTTCTTCCAGCTCCTTAATCAATTAAGTAACTCTGTAGCTAGGAGGAGGTGCAGACCTCCCAACCAGAACTCTGGAGTGTGAATGAGCCTATGTGGGTAGAAAATGCTGATATCTGGATCAACACCATCACCTAAATAACCCTATTCTTAAGACAAAACTTCAAAGAAATTATTAATCACCTGTATACATCATGCCTTATGCCAACCCCTAACCAAGAGGCCCTATAAAATCCCAGACGCCTAAACCCTGAAGTGTGCCTCCTCTCTGAGACTGCCAACGCTCCCACCTGAGTGTGTACTGTCTTACCAAATAAACTTTCTTGTTGCACAAGCTGACTGCACTGGTCTCTGAACACTTTTTCATGATAAAGACAAGAACTCACTGACCTCCACCTCCAATGGTAAATGTCTCTGTCGCTTCGCAATTTCATTCAGTTTCCTAGTCTTAACACAATTCTTTTGCCCTCTGCCTGTTTTATTTCAGACCAGTAAGTGGAAGTTCTCAGAACATAATCTCACTACATTCAGTGCTCTGCAGCTCCCCCAAATTCAGGGGTGGTCAGGATATAATTCCCATGTTGTGAAGATTCAAGCGGACACTGGATGCCAGGGGACCCTAGCTTTAGGAGGTGGCAAGGGATCTGCCCTGCGCCAAGCTTTCCTTTCCTCCCTCTGTTCCTCCTTGCTCTCTACTGCTGAGAGCTGCTGACATGCACTTCTACTTTTTGCTTTAATGAAGTCCTTTCTTGCTAGCACTTGTTCGACCTGGTTGAGAATTCTTTCCCAGTCAGAGTCAAAAGCCCTCCCCTGTCCAGGTTGAGGTTTCGCCAAGTGCACGGGGTGAGCCCTCCCCAGACGCAGCTGCCTGGCAACACAACCCAAACAAGAATCAACTTGTTGATAACGGTGGTGGCGGTGGTGCTAATGTCCTTTCTACATGCTATGATCCGTTTTAGAAACAAGAGAATGCCAAGGTGTTAACAGAACTCTACACAGTGAATGCTCTAGGTATCTGGAGAGAACGAATTAACAAAGTAAAACATCAGAGCAACGTTTGATGAAACCTGAGAAATTAAATGAATTCTTCAGAAAAAGCCTAAGAAATTAAGAACCTCTGGCCAGAGTCTTGGTCTTATTGTGTGATATTTATTACCTTATCTGAAATTGTACTAGTAGGCAAACGCAACAAAAGCTACAAAGCACATTCTCTTTTGTGGCATTGAAATAGTTTCTCAAATTCATGAAGAATCCTTATAGCTTAACCCACCCAAAAGAAGCTCCTGGTGCATTGAAATTAAAGAAGTAATTAAAAACTGGGCAATAAAAAAAAGAAAATATACATGGAGTTTTTCTAAACAATATGTGCTAACAATTGCCCTAAAAGAATATTGTCCTAAAATTACTTCTAATTATCTTTGAGAGTTTATTCTCCAAACAAAATTAAAACCAAAAACACATGAAATGCTTCCTGTAAATTTGAATGTATGGTGCCTATTACCCAAGGGATAAAGTAAAATTTTCCTCTTAATAAAGACACATAATATAATTTAAAGATATGTACTGTTAAATCACACAAAAAAGCTCCTGTTTATTTGAATATTATTGCTGTCATTGCCTTTTATCTTTTAAGAGTAGATATTTATACCAAAAATGAAATTAGAATTCTAAAAGACCAGTAAGTGCTGGAGTGTAAATAGAGAATCAGATAATTTATCTTGTTAATTATTTCTAACACCCTATATGTTCCACTAGTGACTAAAAATTGTAGTATGGAAATATATCCAGTAAAATCAAACAGAAATTTGCTGAAATGAACCATCATTTTTTTTAACCATGCAATAAAACAGTGTGATTTTTTGTTTGTTTGTTTGTTTTGGAGAGCAAAGGCAGAGGCTTTTATTTAGAGATAAAGCGAAAGGACAGAGCTCCTGGCTCAGGCCATGAGGGGACAAAAGAGTCCCCAAGAAAACAGTGTTTTTAATAGTAATCAAACTTTTACAGCTTCTCAATTCTGGTCCTGTGATAGTAGGAGAATGAATGGCATATACAGAAATGTAGACGAAAAAGAAATAAATCTTTCACCAACCATATGGCTGTTTACACTGACAATCTGTTAGTTTAATCAGCAATCCCTTTGGCCACATTAAAAAAAAAAACTTCATTACAGAAATACATTCTTCTACTCTTGATTCTGACATTTCTCGCCCTCTTACCACCAAAATAAATACACATCTCCATCTCTATATCTCTATAAACATACACATGCATATATGACAATAGCAGTGAAGCACCCACTGAAAATTCATTACTTTTTGTTAAGGGCATCCTCTTTCTTGTGGGCCTACTTTAAAATTAAAATAGAAGGAGTAACATACATTATCATCTCACTGAAGATTTGTATATTGGCTCCATTTTCTCTGTGACTCAGTTTGCAAGAGACAAAGGGGGAAAGACAGAAAGTGAGGGAAGGGTACAAGAAGGGAGGTGGGAGGCCCAAAGACACCCAGCCTACCACGCACTTTGCTAGCCTGACAGCCAGCACGCAGACTGCTTGCCGATGCACAGCTGAGTTTTACTGCAGGCCCAATTCCCAGAGTAAATACCTTTTGTTGCCACCATCAGCTATTCAGAAAACAAAGGAAAGATCAAATTCTTGTCCTTGTGACAAATTTGAGTATGCATAAACGAAAACGGTGCACAATAAAAGTTTCCTTGGTGAAAAGGAAGAATGTGTTGCACTTTGCCATCTGGTTTGTTCAGGTCCCACAGAGAAATGTTGATCTGACATACAAACCACGTGGAATGGTTTATGGAATCTAATTCATTTCACGCTCACACCATGGGAGCCCCAGTTGAGTGGGCTTCTTTATTGCTAGGTGTAAACACGTATGCTGTCCTAGGAATCGGTCATTAATTACCCTCGCAGCAGAAAAGCCATGAGGTGACCATGCGCTGGCGTTCTCGCGGCACGGTGATCACCACCAATGCCATGACACACTGACGACACCATGGTTGGATCTCTCTCCGTGAGATGAAAACGGATACATGCAGCTGCAGATACAGGCTTTCTGTCCTAAACATTTCTCTTTCATCACTACGAAGACCTTACCCAACAGAGCTCTACCCTGCAGCAGCCACACCTGCAAAAGTCACTTTTTTTTTTTTCACTGTTCCCAGCTCTAGAGGAGTATTATTTGGGAAGCTGGCCAGTTAAAGGAGAGGTAGCAGGTTCGGAGTAGAAAATCAGTACAAAGTGTTCAAAAGTCACTATCACATTAGAGACACTCTTCCAGGCAAATTCAAGTATGCATCTGAAGTCAGGGGCTTGCAATAGAGAAAAATAGGCCCTTTCTGACAGCTCCCAAACAAACAGAGCTGTCCACATACCCACGTTCAGTCTGGCTGGCCCTTATCTCTCTGCCATCCGCACTTTAAAACGGGGTGGTTTTTCTTCTGAAATACCGTCCTTGAAGTTTATTTCTCCGAGCCTCGCCCTGCCTGTCCACCATACCACTAATACATTGGCTGGCACGCAGGAAATTCAGTTAAAGAGTAAAAGGTGTTTGGATGTCAACCAATATTTACACTGCAGCTGGGTGTGAGTCTTCCAAAGGCCTCGAAAATGTGCAATTTGTTGATCTACCAATTTCACTCCTAATAAGTTTTCCAAAGAAAATAACTGGAGATTTGAGCAAGGATTTAGCTACAAGACTTCTTACTGTAGAGCTGTTTTATAACATAAACAAGAAGCAAAAAAACTTAAATATATGGCTATATAAAATCTTCAAATAATTTGTGGTAAACCTGTGCACAAGAATATTTTGCTATCATTTCACGGTATTAACTATACAGCCAGCCAAATGGGAAACTACGTATAGTATAATTTTAAGTGAAAAGGCTTGGAATGCAAGTTTTTATACTATATAAACTGTAAGGGGAAAACACTGAAAGGAGACAGCCGAACACTAAGAGGGGTTTTAATGGGCGGGGGACCAACATCTGCCTTCTACAGTCTTCTCCTTGCTTTTCTATGGTTTCCGAGTGATCTACAATAGCTATTTGCTCTATAATCAGGAAACAAAAGGTATTTTCTGAAATAATAAAGTACTTTTGGGAGTGCAGAGGGCAGTCTTCAGAGCTCTGGGATAGCAAAGGCTTCCCAAACGTGCGTGCCCACTTTGTCACGCGTGTGTCAAGTCAGCCCGTGCTACTGACAGACGTGTTCTGTTGTTACCTTTGTGTGAACCAGTGATAATGCTTCAATTACCTTAAGCGGTCGAAACAGGTTTGTTTTCTCAGGAAGCTTTGGGTGAGTATTTAACGTTGCTGGGTTATAAAGCGTCAGCCCCAATCCCAAGCAGACGGGAAATGAGACATGTCAGACTCTAAGGAGAAGAAATGTTCCTCGGAATGCAAATGGCTGGGTAGAAAATATCCACAACAGAAGACCAGAAGGAGCAAAAGAAGGTGTCTGGGGGCTGCAGATGATGGAAGTTGTCACACTGAACCGAGCGGACTTCCAGTGCTGCCACTTACATACACAGAGCCTTTAGGCCCGGGCTCTCGGCCTCCACTCCCTCACGTACAAAGTGGGGATATCAGATGATTCTCGGATGCATGGTGGTTACGGTCTAGAGAGGTGGCTGCAAACACTGAATCAGTGCACACGGGACGGCTGCCCCTACAGGAAATACGGGATCGGGTTCCTGTGAGCCTCTGGTCACAATGTTCTTGTCAGCACATCAGTACATAACCTTGTTTTATGTTTGTCTCTGTGTAAACACACCTTTTTATATATATTTATTGTGACTCAGCAACTGAACTCACAGCCAGCAAACAGCACTGCAACTCCTGCCCGAACGATGCTTACCTGGGACACCCATTATCTCCATACAGCACAGCACGGCCTTCTTAATCTAAGGAGCACTAGACAGCATGGCAGCACTATGCTTGGAGGCCATTCTAGGCAACTCATCACCGACATAAAGCACGCAAATGAAAAAAAAAAAAACGGCACTACACAGCAAAACGACACGTTCTCAGTATGAGAGATGAAACAAGGAGGCTGGCCGCCACCCAGTTACACCTCGCCTGGGAACATGTATGACACATAGCTCAAATTCTTGCCTGCTCCGCACCTGTGCATGACCACAAATGACCGCAAAAGTGTCACAAGTATTGATCTGGGGTTACAAATAAATGGTAGCATTAAAACTCTCAACACAATGGGTATAGAGGGCAAGTACCTCAACATCATAAAGGCCACATATGACAAACCCACAGACAACATCATACTTAACAGCGAGAAGCTAAAAGCTTTTCATCTAAGATTGGGAACAAGACAGGGATGCCCACTCTCTCCACTGTTATTCAACATAGTACTGGAGGTCCTAGCCACAGCAATCAGACAAAACAAAGATGTACAAGGCATCTAGATTGGTAAAGAAGAAGTCAGATTGTCACTATTTGCAGATGACTTGATATTGTACATAAAAAACCCTAAAGACTCCACTCCAAAACTACTAGAACTAATATCTGAACTCAGCAAAGTTGCAGGATACAAAATTAACACACAGAAATCTGTTGCTTTCCTATACAACTAATGATGAACTAACAGAAAGAGAAATCAGAAAAACAATTCCATTCACAATTGCATCAAAAAGAATAAAATACCTAGGAATAAACCTAACGAAGGAAGTGAAAGACCTGTACTCTGAAAACTACCAGACACTCCTAAGAGAAATTAAAGAGGACACTAACAAATGGAAATGCATCCCATGCTCTTGGCTAGGAAGAATAAATATTGTCAAAATGGCTATATTACCTAAAGCAATCTACAGATTCAACGCAATCCCTATCAAACTACCAACAGCTTTCTTCAATGAACTGGAACAAATAATTCTAAAATTCATATGGAACCACAAAAGACCCCAAATAGCCAAAGCAATCCTGAGAAGGAGGAATCAAACAGGGGGAATTACACTCCCTGACTTCAAAGCTCTACTACAAAGCCACAGTAATCAAGACAATTTGGTTTGGGCACAAAAACAGACTCACAGACCAGTGGAACAGAATAGAAAATCCAAACATTAACCCAAACATATACAGTCAATTAATATTTGATAAAGGAGCCTTGGATATACAATGGGGAGATGACAGCCTCTTCAGCAGCTGGTGTTGGAAAAACTGGACAGCTACATGTAAGAGAATGAAACTGGACTACTATCTAGCCCCATACACAAAGGTAAACTCAAGGTGGATCAAAGACCTGAATGTAAATCATGAAACCATAAAACTCTTAGATAAAAACATAGGCAAAAATCTCTTGGACATAAACATGAGCAACTTCCTCATGAACATATCTCCCCGGGCAAGGGAAACAAAAGCAAAAATGAACAAGTGGGACTATATCAAGCTGAAAAGCTTCTGTACAGCAAAGGACACCTCAGTAGAACAAAAAGACATCCTACAGTATGGGAGAATAATTCATAAATGATGTATCCTTTAAGGTGTTGACATCCAAAATATATAAAGAACTCACACACCTTAACAAACAAAAAGCAAATAATCCAATTAAGAAATGGGCAGAGGACATGAATAGACACTTCTCTAAAGAAGAAATTCAGGTGGCCAACAGGCACATGCAAAGATGCTCCACATCGCTAATCATCAGAGAAATGCAGATTAAAACCACAATGAGATATCACCTCACACCAATGAGAATGGCCAACATCCAAAACACAAACAACAACAAATGTTGGCGAGGATGTGGAGAAAAGGGAACCCTCCTACACTGCTGGTGGGAATGCAAATTAGTTCAACCATTGTGGAAAGCAGTATGGAGGTTCCTCAAAAACTCAAAATAGAAATACCATTTGACCCAGGAATCCCACTCCTAGGAATGTACCCTAAGAATGCAGCAGCTCAGTTTCAAAAAGACATATGCACCCCTATGTTTACTGCAGCACTATTTATAATAGCCAAGAAATGGAAGCAACCTAAGTGTCCATCAGTATATGAATAGATAAAGAAGAGGTGGTACATATACACAATGGAATATTATTCAGCCATAAGAAGAAAACAAATCCTACCATTTGCAACAACATGGATGGAGCTAGAGGGTATTATGCTCAGTGAAATAAGCCAAGCCGAAAAAGACAAGTATCAAATGATTTCACTCATATGTGGAGTATAAGAACAAAGAAAAAAACTGAAGGAACAAAACAGCAGCAGACTCACAGAACCCAAGAACAGACTAATAGTTACCAAAGGGAAAGGGACTGGGTAAGATGGGGTGAAGGGAGGGATAAGAGGGTAAAAGGGGCATTATGATTAGCAGATGTAATGTTGGGGGGGCATGGGGAGGGCTGTACAACTCAGAGAAGACAAGTAGTGATTCTATAGCATCTCACTACGCTGATGGACAGTGACTGTAACGGGGTTGGTGGGGGGACCTGATGAAGGGGGTAGTTTAATCACCATAATACTGCACATGTAATTGTAGGTTAATGATACCAAAATAAATTATATAAAAAAAAGAAAGAAATGGTAGCAAGTAGGTGAATTTGCAAACACAGGACCCAAATAACAAAGACTGATGGTAATATTAGTACTTACTACAGCACGTGTGGTAGAGAGAAATGAAATGATTCATGTCACGTTCTTAACACAGCATTTGGTACCTATATGCCAAATATGTGCTGAAAGATAACTGTTTTTATAAAATACTTGAAGCCCCCTGCCTAGGGGCTGAAAACAGTCCCAAGCTAGAAAGAAATACTCTAGAAAGGGTTACAAAAACCTAATGTTCAAATTACTTGGTAACTGGCACAATTTTTTGCTCTGACTTTTTTCAAATTAACTTTAAAAATCACTTAAAATAAAATGATATCTATGTCTTCCATAGCAAGTTTGTCCAGTTATAATTAAGACCTCTGAGAGACCTGGAAATGGTGGGGGAGCAGGGGAGAAAAATTAATTGTTTTGCAATAAAACCTGTCCCGACAGAGATAATTAACCCTTCCCCGGAAGTAAATAGTGCTATTTCCTCAATGAAATAATTAATAAGACTCAAGAAATCATGCTTCAGTGTGATACTCTTAAACTTTAAGAACCACCTCGTTTGGCATTTATTTTTACTTAGTTGTAATAGGAAGCACCAGGGATCCTCTTTATTTGGCATAGAATTGCCTTGCCAGAAAGCAAGTATTTGATGATTATGTAAGGAGCTATAAACACAATTTCCTGAGAGATTTCCTAGGAAAACGTTTACGTGCCTGAGCAAAACAGACTGGGATGATTTATAAGTTAACCTTCCTTCCACATGCGCTGAGGCGGGCTTTCCTTCTAGTGCGTTCTCCACCACTCTCCATGGCACTTCACCCCAGTTCATCTCTTTAGGTTGGAAGCTTTGCTGCACTCCTGCCGTGGTTGCTGCTGTCTGACCTACCGGCAAAGCCCTCCCTGCTGCGCCCAGGACGTCTCTCTCAAGGGCCTTACCTGCCCAGCCCCCTTGCTCCTTGCCTTCCTGGACTCTGTTGATGGCGTCACCATTCTGGCGGTGGCCCAGGCTTCCAGTCTGGGCATCTCCTTTTCCTTCCTTCTCTTCGTTGCCACGTGCCAATCCCATCCAGTTACTTCATGAGCCCACATTTGCAGTGTCTGCACGTCATCCCCAGCTCCCCAACCCCATTGTGCTTTTCCGACTTCAGGTTCCGTTTGCCTGAGCCCAGGCAATAGCTCTGTAACCCGCCCTGTCCATCTCCTCCCCCAGGCCACCCCACCCACGACTGCAGAATTCATGTTGACAAACGACTGTTTTGTTGTCATACTCCTGCTCAGAATTCTTCAATGCCCACATAATGAAGTGCTAACTCTCCTTTGCTTGGCAGGGAGAACCTTCAGGGGCTTGTCCGCAGTCCTCCTTCACAGCCACATACCTCACAACTGCCTCTCGTGAATGGCACTTGGGCCAGGCCCGAATATCCTCTGGCAGCTCCAGGCCCTCCACACACGGATCCTGACTTTGTCCTCTCCTGCTACATTCCTTCTGCAATAGTGTCCTTTCCCCTAGCTCTTGGGGGCTGCCCTGCTAAAAGTCATCTCAGACCCACAGCCTCCCTGACACCTCTCCTAATTGAGGCTCCTGCAGTCGGCCTCCCTCCTGTGGTCACCCTGCAGGCTCTGAACCACGCTGCAGCCTTGCTGTGCCGTAATATAGGCAATTTCACACACGGTTCTTCAACAGGGTGAACGAGATGTTTGTCTTCGATGTGGAAGGGAAATGGGAAAACTGAAACATTCAAGAGGAGTGAAATTTGAGGTGGAGAAATACTGAGCATATCCCAAGAGTGTTGTGGAGAGTTAAAACAGAGGGACTTTTCTTGAGTAATCACCTTCGAACCTTTTTTTTTTTTTCAAGCAACCACTTTCTGTAAGAGACGTGAAGAACAATGTCCCCAACTCCTTTGAAAGGCATTTCTTTTATCCATAGAAGGGGGATCTATTCTTATCTAAAATTTTAGATAAAATGAAAGCAGTTTTAGCTCTGAAAACACCACAGTTACAAAGCTTCTGGATTCCTGATGAAAGGGTTCACGAGTCAATACCTGATGTGGTAAAAGGTCCTCTCTGTTCCAGGAGGGAAACAGCACCTGGCTACAACATGGGACCGAAAGTGCTGCAAGGCAAGGTGACCTTGTGCACTTGGAAGAACTGAAACTCCCACGGCTGCCTAGTGGGCAATGCGTTCTCTACAAAAGGACAAGGTGAAGAGAGAATTCAAATAGGAGGCAACATGTTTGAGAGGTACTGTGGTCTGGATGACGTTTGTGTCCCCACAATGCACACGTTGAAATCCTAACCCCCAAGGGTGATGACGTTAGTAGGCGGGGCCTTTCGCAGGTGCTTGGAAGGGTGGAGCCCTCAAATGGGATTAGTGCCTTGCAAAACAGGCTCCCAGAGAGCCCTGGCCCCTTCCTCCATGCGGGGACCCAGAGAGAAGGCGCGGGCTATGGACCAGAAAGAGAGCCCTCACGGACCATGCCGGCACCCTGACCCCAGACTGCCTGCCTCCACAACTGGGAGAAATGAATGTCTGTTGCTTATAAGCTACCTAGTCTGTGGTGTTTTGTAATAGCAACCGACGGGCACTAAGATTAAGAAGTGTTTTTCCATTTTTGGCTAATGGCTTCAAAAAAGAATCATGTTCAGAAATAGAACAAATTATATTAGAGAAACTTTTTATATGTACCCCTTATTTGGTTACAGAAAATAATTCTTCACATTGTTTTAAAATATCTCTAATCTAGAGATGACAGAGATAGAGATAGAGAGATAAGGACCACAGAGCAATGGTCATTCTTTTGGGTTAACAGATTCACAGTTTATTTGTCAGTTTTTGTCTGGCTGTAGTTTTTCACGTTATCACAATTACTGTTACCCTCTAAGACAGTTTCTCGATTCTATTTGCACTCTATAATCACCTCAGAAACTTTTTTTAAATGCCTGGGCCCTACCCCTGGGGATTTGATTAGTCTGTGGTAGGACCCAGATACCAACATTTTCTAAAGCTCCTCTAATGAGCAGGCTGGGATGAAGACACTGCTCTAGGTGCCCTTTCCTCCGCATCTCACCCCTTTTGTCCTGCGTAAGAAGGAAGATTATTCAGGTTTCAGAGATGCGGACAGGGGTGTTTAAATGAGCCTAAAAGGAGCAAATCTGCCCTCTGCCCTTTCCCCTGGCTGGCTTGGTGGATTCTCGTTTCATTGACATGCAAGTTCCAGACATATCTTCACAGTGGAACAAGTCGAACAGGCAGTGTGCCTGGTTTCGGGCAGGTCACCGTGCCCAGCCTCGGGGAAGCCATGCCCTCCAAGCGGTACAGCCCAGTTCCTGCTATTCTGTGGGGTTGTCTGGGGCTGAAGCCCTACTAAAAAGAATGTATTTCTTTACAAACTGATACACCCGTTATTCCCTGGGATTAAATGTCTCCCAGTAACCTCCGAAGGAAAGAAGGTAGCTGGATCAACAAAGGATTTAGGAATGTGCGTCCCTTAGTCAAACGTAGGTTTTCCCTGCTAACCAAAAGTTTTCCTTACACCACTTTGCTTTTTTATGGAAGACCTACACTATATATATCTATTCTCACCAACCGAAAGAAATCCAGGAAAGATTTTTGATTTATGAAATGATAGTTGCTTCCTCACTTTATGCCATTTCGGCTTGAAGACAAAACATCTAGGGAACTACATTTCTCTTCTCTGTGCCCCATTACACAGGGTGGCGCTACGGGCTTGAGGAGATCATGCTATGAGGTTCGCCAAAGTCAGCCATCCTACAGGATACCCTTGAGATCAGATGAATTAGATAGATGGGGAAGGTGGAGAGAAGAAACGTGTTGCTCCACAGATTTCATCTTTGCTTCTGAAAACTAAGATCCAAGATGTAGTAAACACATTAAGAAGAGAAGGCAGAGACCTCAGGCTTTCAAGTAACTACAACCTCTCTTTTTCCACCCACATCTAGAGTGAAGGAGTCAGTGAAGCCTACAAGGTTGTTGTGATTTGATATTGTTATTTTTATTTGGTGGGGTGGTTATTATTTTTGAAATCCTGTAGAGGATGAAAACGATGACAAGCTATGAACAAAATATAAAAAACATTATGCTCTTCTTCAATTTCTATTTTAAAAATATATCTTCCATCCCAAATGAGGTTTTGATGCAATTCTGTGAAAATAAGTATGGTTAAGTTGAGAAGCATGTATCAGAGGAAGCAGAGTCTGTTGTCAGCCCCTGAGTGTCTGAATTCCAACAAAGAACGATTTGGACATGAATTCAAAAGAACATTATAATGTTCAGGGAAAATAGTTCTGCAATAATGCAGGGCCGGCCTAAAACCCTGCTTCCCAAAGAGTTTATTTTCCTTTTGGTGCAAAGTTAAATGAGGGGTTGATGAAATACTATGACTCAGGACACTGAGAAAAAATTCAGACTCAACAGTCCTTCCCATTCTGTTCTAAACTAAATTGGATGCTCTGATGTGTGCAATAATTTTTTTACTTCCAGAAAATTTTTTAAAAACTGTAAGCATACATAGTAAAAAAAAAAAAAAAAGACTTCAGTCAGATCTCTGTTTTCCATGCTTGGTGGGCAATTTTTATATCTATTTATTTTCAGTCACAGCTCTGAACTGAAGCATTCCATCCAACTTCACTATATTGCAAATTCCCCACAGTGCAAAAGTAGAAAAATAGCAAAACCTGTCCATGATTCAAAATCCTCTTTGAAAAGTAATATTAAGAACACTACATTTGGTAAATAGAAATGAAATACAATAATTTCCATTGCCTGTAAGATACAATGTAGCTCCCCAAAGTCAAAGTGCAACTAACTTGACTCTTGGGTTCACTTGAAAATTTTGCAGACAGCATATTTCAGCTCTCTATTGCCCCTCCTCGAGACTGAAGCAATAAATCTCTAATACTAAGTACAGAAAAGGGGGGAAAGGACCTGTTTATTTGGGAATCTGGGCAAAGGGACAAAGAAATTGTCCCTCCCCTAGCCTCCTAATGCTGGCCCTCAGATGGAAGAGGTCATGACCTGAGACTTCCTGCTCGGTACAGATATGACTGGAAAGACCTGGAAAGTTATATTCACTCAGTCTCTTTTTTAGTTGACTCCTGACCAGGGAGACATATCTAGTTTCTTGGTTGTTCTTTGGGGGAGGTCTTAGCATCTAGTTGGATCCCAAACAGAATGTGAGGAAGTCGGATGTGCAAGAAAGAAGCCCCACTTTCTGACCTCCCTTTTAAGTCTTCTTACAGTGTATCCTCCTAGCTGGTGTCTCTGCCACCCTCCCAACTCCTGTCCATCAAAGCAACATTAACTTTCCACTGGTCTTTGTCTCCTAAGGCAGAAAGCTTTCCTGTGTACTTGGGAAGAAAACATTTGGTAATAGTGGGAATCAAAATATTTCTCTAGCCAGTACAGAATTATCTGTAATCCATTGTACTGCTGTCAGCCAAAGTATACTTGTATAAAAAGCCCTGTGCTTCTCTTTTTCATTGTGGGAGAGAAAATAAAACACTATTCTCTGCTGGTAAAGCTTCACACACAGTCTGACAATTGCTGCATCTTTTTCTTCCCAGCTCCCAAGCTTAGATAATTACCAATTAGAACTTTAACATCTATTTACCTATAACATTTGTCAAACATGTTATGATCCCTTTTAGTTCTTTTATTCATCAGTTTATAGCTCAAGACATAGCTTTCATGTGTCTGATGTATTTTGTGCTTGTTATATAAGAGTATATAAAGTGTCTCTTAAGTCTAGTAGATTCTATTCTCTCTGAGACTAAGTGTTGACAACTCTTATTTATTTCTTATTAATAGGACCACACTAACTTAAGCAATCAGATAGCATAACTGGAATGTTTTCTATCATCCCCAAATGTAGAGGAAAAGGAAAAGGTTTCAGTACCATAATAGGAAGGCTAAACTAGCATAAAGCTATGTCGGGAATTCTCCTTTCATTTACATTTGATTTTTGTGGCAAAGGTAAATAAACCATGCGAAGTTGAGCTCACTACTACTCACAATAGTTGGTAATTAAAAGTAAGGGAGAGTTGAGGCGGGGATGAATTTCAGAATAAAAGGTGTTATGGGAATGTAGGGAGTACATAAAAGAGGTCATTTATCACCAATACGTAGTCACAGTGGGGAAAAATCAAGAACACGATGCTTCCGCACTAGGATTCAGAGGCTTGTCAGTTTGGTGAGTACAAATATGCCTTTTTGGACTCTTGATTTCTTAACTGAACCTGAATGCCTATTTCTTCTCGCTATTGCTTCTTGGGGAAATTATTGCTAACTACTTTTTCTGTTCACAAAATGATAGTCAAACAGTACCCACTGAAGGAGCTGTCAGACACCAAGACCAGCACTGTCCCCAGGTCGCCCTTCACCTCCTCGCTGCTCTCACCCCTCCACTTCCGTGTTTCTTTCGGTTGCCATGTTCAGTTCAGTCTTGAAGAGATGGTGTCTTTTATGCTTTAATTCATTGCCATGCATTAATCCTATTTCTGAACATTAAATAACTCAGTGAGTGAGAGAAAATAAATCACAGCCCTCGCAAGACAGATATCTAAGTCAGTCAAGTAAGTGTGACTAAACCACAGAGTCAGTCTTAGGAATTGTCTTTTGCTATTAATCCTGACAGGAAAATTAATTCGTTTTATGTCTTGTTTGTCCACTCGTAAAAAACTTGTAGTATTTGTGTGTGTTTCTGTTTTTAAAAGGTCATAATAAACAGAGTCAAGTACCTAATATTTTCTATTTGCAATGTAAATAACTGTGCTTGAATCTCAGAAATATCTGGTGGAGCAGAGGTTCTTATTCTCCCACTAAAGAGATGTGCAAACTGAGCTTATAAAGACAATGATTCTGCCAGGGTCATTTCTGATTATATATCGCAGGTTCTCTACAACACTACACTGCTTCTAAGGAGTGATTACTAATCACCAAGTTTCCTCCCATTATTGAGGAACCAATATCTATTTTTTAACCCAGTAGGCTGTGGGCAAATGCATGGAATATTTCCCTTGATATCTGAAGTAAAAAGAAGAGATAGGCAGATGTCTTGCTCAGGCTTAAACAACAGAAATCTATGGTTTTCACAGTGCTGGAAGCCAGAAAAGTCCAAGATCAAGGTCTGTCAGGGTTCAGTTCCTGGTGAGAACTCTCTTTCTGGCTCCTTCTACTGTGTCCTGACATGGGGGAGAGAGAGGGAGAGAGGGACCGGGGAGAGAGTGCTCACGTGAGCACCAGTGTCTCTTTCTCTTCTCCTAAACACTAATCCCGTCATGGGGTCCAGCCCCCATGACCACATCAAAACCTAATTACCTCCCAGAGGGCCTACTTCCAAATACCATCACACTTGGGGTTAGGCTTCAACATATGAATTTTGGAGGCATAGAAACATTTAGCCCATAACAGTAGGTCTAATGAAAATGTACTGCATGCTCGATTACAGAACACAGTTAAGTACTAGAATTATAGAAGTACAAGTTGAACTCACATCTTCTGGCAAATTTCTATCTTTACAAAAGACAAATGGGAATAAATTAAGCGATCTGCCCAACCATGGTCAATTTATCATTTGTATTTAGTTCCCTGCTACAACTCATAGTGAAATGCACACCTACATCCACTGTGCCTCTTCTCTCCTATTAAATCCCTCAGTTAACCTGACTTACACCTTCACCATTTTAATAAATTTCCCTTTACTTAGCCAAACCTATTCTTCAGAAAAGGCCCAATGAGACATTGATTTCTCCCTGAACCTCCAGACTAGAAAAACCAAAATAGCACTCAGAGTCTAGCCATTCCCAAAGAGGAGATGAACTCAAATCCTCTTGTGATGATGAAAAAGCCACCCTACACCCTCTCCCACCCCAGAGATACCTACAAAGTCCAGGAGTACTTACGTTCCAGGGGCTCCAGCTCCAAGTTCTTGCTGCCACTAGATGAGCTGAGCCCCAGGAATGTCCATCTGAGCTGTGTTGCTCAGGGCTGTGTGAGTTCAGATGTGAGATTCAGAGTTCTTTAATATCCACTAAATACAGCCTCACTCAAGACATTCATGTGAGAGAGCATGTTAATTGGTAGTTAGAAAGACAGAGGAATTTGTTTTGCAGCTGTGACAACAGCTTAATGTCAGCTGTCTGTGGACCTCCTGGAAAGGCTACAGATACTGCCGGGAGCCTAACTTGAGCCTTGTGCCCTGTCTCCAGTCTTTCCGTCTCCTTCCTTCTTTCCCATCTCCCAGCTGCCAGTTCAACTCCCAGGTGCATCTAGCTGATTCTCCCACTGGAAAATGTGACTATCTTTTTTGTCTCCTTGGCTATTAATCAATCATGCCCTCTTCCCACACCATCACTCACCTTTCACTTAAAGACATTTCCCTCCGTAAGAGCAATTCTGGTCTGTGCTCTGAAAAAAATAAGTGCTTGACCCCCATTTCACCAGGTTAAGTCTGTGGGCTAACAGCAACCAGACCCTCTGATTCTAGTCATGGCGTTTCTGGCATCTCTGCTCCATTTAAATGAGGGTCATTACTTTTTCAGACTTCCAAACACCATCCCAGCAGAGTGGTAAGACAGTCCTCTGGGGCCCTTGCCAGGGGCTAACTACCGTGTCACCACAGAATAACTCTGTGCTGATGACCTCTCCCTTACCTAGATTTATCTTCAAACCCTTTGATTCAGTATCCTCAGAATCCAGTCCCAGGCAGATGCTTCTGGTTCCTGCTGGTACATGTCACCCAGGCACTACTGTTACTCTCCAGGCATAAAATCCCCTTCCTATTTCACCAGGCTCTTCACTTTCACATTCAGGAGGGGCTGAAATCTGACCCGAGCTGTTGATCTGGTGTTCAAGAACGAAGGTAGGTGTAGTCCTTTAAAGAGAGTATACCTTACCTTTCAAAGTACCTATTGAGGATCTACCTCCACACAAGAAGAGTGGGTAAGAAATTTCAAGAGATTCTATCCAGACAGCCCATCTCAAGTTTCAGGGCCCCACTCCTTCCCTACCAGTGCCTTGACCTTGGTGTAGGAAACCTGCCTCCTCCAAAGGTCTGTCATTCATAATTCAGTCCTATCCCTGAGCTTCTGCTCCCTCTACCCTATGGATGAAGATAACAGGGCTAGGGTGGGGGGATCTGGGGGGATTCTCTTTAATTGTGCTAAGAAAGCTCTCTGATTCTCAAGCTTCACTTTAAAAATTGAGATTAACCGACCTGAGCCTGCTATTTTCTTTCTTCCATGCACCAACAGTGCTCAGCAACAACCAGGCAACTCCACTTTGTATGTTTTATTCCCCCCTACCATTCACATGCCAGAGCTATTGCACTGGCGCATCCCTTCCACCTGTACCCCACTGCAGTTCATCACAAGCACTGTAGCAATGACAGCGAGGCAGCATGCTACGAGCATCAGTGCCTCCCACATGACCGAGGATGGGTCCCCATTGCCAGCGGGTGGCTGATCGAGCTCCAGTGTCCCAGCTCTTCCCAATCCTAAAACACTGTTAGTTGTTGTCTCAGGTGAAACCTAAACTTAACCTGAGCCCTGGAAGATGGGTGTCCTGGAATAAAACTGCACTGCAGTTGTCGCACCTTTAAGGCAAGAGGGTCAGGGTGCGTACTCCCGTATCAGCCATACTCCAGTCTGAAAATATTGACTCTGGAACTGTCAGTTCCTTGAGGTCAAGCCGACTCAGGCCCCGACTTCTTCCTAGTTCTTGGATTTGGTCAAATTGTTTAGCTCTTGTAAACCTCAAATATTCCCTGAAAATGGGGATACTAATTTCTATTTCAAAAGATTATTGTGAGAGCTAAAGGACACTAATATAAAGTACTCGTACAATCCATTTTTATTAGTGCTTTAGTGAGCACTATAAATGTTCATTCCTGATCTCTCCCTCATGCCTCCCTAACTTACTATTCCATTTGCAGAAAGTTAGTTAACCTTTCTGAACATGGATAGAATGTTAATTCTCCCTTCCTGCCAAGTTACACAAGACTGTTCCAGCATTCAAACACACACAAGTGCTACTTTTTTTAAATGGTGGCAAAATACACACAACATAAAATTTACCATTTTAACCTATTATGAGAGTTCAGTATTGTTCAGTATATTCGCCTTGTCATGCAACCAATCTCCAGGACTTTTTCATCTTATAAAACTGAAACCCTGTATCCATTAAAAACCAACTCTCCATTATCCTCTCTTTTTGGTTGCCAACCACCCTTCTAATTTCTGCCTCTACAAATTTGACTATTCTAGGAACCTCATATAAGTGGATTCATATCATATTTGTCTTTTTGTGACTGGATTGTTTCATTGATGTTATGTCCTAAGGTTCACTCATGTTGTGACATGTGTCAGAATTTCTTCTCTTTTAAGGCTGAAAAACAAATTGTATATTTTATGTTCCATTTTATATACACTACATTTTGTTTTCATCCATCAGGGGATACATGGGTTGCTGTTACCCTTCGGCTACTGTGAATAGGGAAGCTCTGAGTTTGGCTGTACTAATATCTCTTCAAGGATGTGCCTTTAATTTTTTTTGACATATATCCAGATGTGGAATTGTTGAATCATATAGTAATTCTATTTTTAATCTTTTGAGGAAACCCCATACTGTTTCGCATAGCAGCTGCACCATTTTACACTCCCATCAACAGTGCACAAAGGTTCTACTTTGTCCACATACTTGCCAACACTTGCTATTTTCAACTATATGCTGTTTACAAGCACTCACTTCAGCTTTAAGGGCATAAGTTCAAAGGGAAGGTATGGAAAAAGATAGTCCAGGTAAATGAAAATCAGAAGAAAGGAGAGGTAGCTATATTTATATGATACAAAATAGATTTATGGCAAAAACAGTAACAAGACACAAAGGTCATTATATAATGATAATATTGGTTAGTCAAGATCTAAGAATCATAAATATATACACACCCAACAATTGAGCACTTAAGATATATTAAGCAAATACTAACAGATCTGAAGGGCAAAACAGACTATAATACAACCATTCTAAGGGACTTCAGTACCCCACTTTCAGCATTGGATTGATCATCCAGAAAGAAAATCAACAAAGAATTGTTGGATATGTTATCGTACTTTTGACCAAATGGACTCAAAAGACATATACAGAACATTCCATCCAACATCAGCAGAATACACATTCTTCACAAATGCACAGGAATATTCTCCAAGATAGATCATATTATATGTCACAAAACAAGTCTGAGAAAATTTAAGAGGATTGAAATCATGTCAAGTATCTTTTGCAATCAAAATAGTATGGAAAAAGGAATCAAAAATAGGATTAGAGATTTGAAAATATGTTCAAGTCAAACAACACACTCCTGAACAACCAATAGGTCAAAGAAGAAATTAAAAGGGAAATCAAAAGAAACTGAAAAAAAGAAAATGGGAAACACAATATACCAAAACCTAGGAGATGATGCAAAAACAATTTTGTTTTGTTTTTTTGGTATCATTAATGTACAATCACAAGAGCATCATTATGGCTACTAGACTCCCCCCATTATCAAGTCCCCACCATATACCCCATTACAGTCACTGTCCATCAGCATAGTAAGATGCTATAGAATCATTACTTGTCTTCTCTGTGTTATACTGCCTTCCCCATGCCCCCCAACCCACATTGTTTGTGCTAATCGTAATGCACCTTTTTACCGCTTGTCCCTCCCTTCCCACCCACTCTCCCCAGTCCCTTTTCATTTGGTAACTGTTAGTCCATTCTTGGGTTCTGTGAGTCTGCTGCTGTTTTGTTCCTTTGGTTTTTGCTTTGTTCTTATGCTCCACAGATGAGTGGGAAATCATTTGGTACTTGTCTTTCTCTGCCTGGCTTATTTGAGCATAGTACCCTCTAGCTCCATCCATGTTGTTGCAAATGGTAGGATTTGTTTTCTTCTTATGTCTGAATAATATGCCATTGTGTTTACATGTACTACATCTTCTTTATCCATTCATCTACTGATCGACACTTAGGATGTTTCCATGTCTTGGCTATTGTAAATAGTGCTGCGATAAACATAGGGGTGCATATGTCTTTTTGAAACTGGGCTGCTGCATTCTTAGGGTAAATTCCTAGGAGTGGGATTCCTGGTTCAAATGGTATTTCTATTTTGAGTTTTTTGAGGAATATCCATACTGCTTTCCACAATTGTTGAACTAATTTACATTCCCACCAGCAGTATAGGACGGTTCCCCTTTATCCACATCCTCGCCAATATTTGTTGTTGTTTGTGTTTTGAATGATAGCCATCCTAACTGGTGTGAGGTGATATTTCACTGTGGTTTTAATTTGCATTTCCCTGATAATTAGTGATGTGGAGCATCTTTTCATGTGCCTCTTGGATATCTGAAATTCTTCTTTGTAGAAGTGTCTGTTCATATCCTCTGCCCAATTTTTAATAGTGTTACTTGCTTTTTGGGTGCGGGGGCATGTGAGTCCTTTATATATTTTGGATGTAAACTCCTTGTCGGATATGCCATTTACAAATATATTCTCCCATACTGTAGGATGCCTTTTTGTTCTGCTGATGGTGTCCTTTGCTGTACAAAAGGTTTTAGCATGATGTAGTCCTATTTGTTCATTTTTGTTTTGTTTCCCTTCCCCAGGAGATATGTTCATGAAAAAGTTTCTCACGTTTATATTCAAGATATTTTTGCCTATGTTTTCTTCTAAGAGTTTTATGGTTTCGTGACTTACATTCAGGTCTTTGATCCATTTCAGGTTTACTTTTGTGTATGGAGTTACACAATAACCCAGTGTCATTCTCTTACATGTAGCTGTCCAGTTTTGCCAACACCAGCTGTTGAAGAGGCTGTCATTTCCCCATTGTATATCCATTGCTCCTTTATCGTATATTAATTGACCATATATGCTTGGGCTAATCTCTGCACTCTCAATTCTATTCCACTGGTCTATGGGTCGGTTCTTGTAACAGTACCAAGTTGTCTTGATTACTGTGGCTTTGTAGTAGAGTTTGAAGTTGGGAAGCAAGATCCCCCCTGCTTTATTCTTCCTTCTCAGGATTGCTTGGGCTACTCGGGATCTTTTGTGGTTCCATATGAATTTGTTCCAGTTCATTGAAGAATGCTGTTGGTATTTTGATATGGATTGCATTGAATCTGGAGATTGCTTTAGGCAGGATGGCCATTTTGACAATATTAATTCTTCCTACCCAAGAGCACGGGATGAATTTCTATTTATTAGTGTCCTCTTTAATTTCTCTTAAGAGTGTCTTGTCGTTTTCAAGGTATAGGTCTTTCACTTCCTTGGTTAGGTTTATTCCTAGGTATTTTATTCTTTTGGATGCAGTTATGAATGGAATTGTTTTCCTGATTTCTCTTTCTGCTAGTTCATCATTAGTGTATAGGAATGCAACAGTTTTCTGTGTATTAATTTTGTATCCTGCAACTTTGCTGAATTCAGATATTAGTTCTAGTAGTTTTGGAGTGGATTCTTCAGGGTTTCTTATGTACAATATCATGTCATCTGCAAACAGAGAGAGTTTTGACTTCTTCCTTGCCAATCTGGATGCCTTTTATTTCTTTGTGTTGTCTTATTGCTATGGCTAGGACCTCCAGTACTATGTTGAATAGAAGTGGAGAGAGTGGGCATCCTTGTCTTGTTCCCGATTTTAAAGGAAAAGCTTTCGGCTTCTCGCTGTTAAGTATGATGTTGGCTGTGGGTTTGTCATATATGGCCTTTATTATGTTGAGGTACTTGTCCTCTATACCCATTTTGTTGAGAGTTCTTATCATGAGTGGATGTTGAATTTTGTCAAATGCTTTTTCAGCATTTATGGAGATGATCATGTGGGTTTTGTCCTTCTTTTTGTTGACATGGTGAATGATGTTGATGGATTTTTGACTATTGTACCATCCTTGCATCCCTGAGATAAATCCCACTTGATCATGATGTATGATCCTCTTGATGTATTTTTGAATTCGGTTTGCTAATATTTGCTTGAGTATTTTTGCATCTATGTTCATCAGGGATATTGGTCTGTAATTTTTTTTTTTGGTGGTGTCTTTGCCTGGTTTTGGTATTAGAGTGATGCTGGTTTCATAGAATGAGTTTGGAAGTATTCCCTCCTCTTCTATTTTTTGGAAAACTTTTAGGAGAATGGTTATTATGTCTTCTCTAAATGTCTGATAAAATTCAGCATCGGGCCTGGGGTTTTGTTCTTGGGGAGTTTTTTGATTACCAATTCAATTTCATTGCTGGTAACTGGTCTGTTTAGATTTTCTGTTCCTTCCTTGGTCAGTCTTTGAAGGTTGTATTTTTCTAGAAAGTTGTCCATTTCTTCTAGGTTATCCAGTTTGTTAGCATATAGATTTTCATAGTATTCTCTAATAATTCTTTATATTTCTGTGGTGTCCATCGTGATTTTTCCTTTCTCATTTCTGATTCTGTTTATGTGTGTAGATTCTCTTTTTCTCTTAATAAGTCTGGCTAGGGGTTTATCTAGTTTGTTTATTTTCTCAAAGAACCAGCTCTTGGTTTCATTAATTTTTTCTATTGTTTTATTCTCCTCAGTTTTATTTATTTCTTCTCTGATCTTTATTATGTCCCTCCTTCTGGTGACTTTGGGCCTCATTTGTTCTTCTTTTTCCAGTTTCAGTAATTGTGAATTTAGACTATTCATTCAGGATTGTTCTTCCTTCTTTAAATAGGCCTGGACTGCAATATACTTTACTCTTAGAACTGCTTTCACTGTGTCCCACAGAAGTTGGGGCTTTGTGCTGTTGTTTTCATTTGTCTCCATATATTGCTTTATCTCTGTTTAAATTTGGTCATTGATCCATTTATTATTTAGGAGCATGCTGTTAAGCCTCCATGTGTTTTTGAGCCTTTTTGTTTTCTTTGTACAATTTATTTCCAGTTTTATACCTTTGTGAACTGAGAAATTGGTTTGTAGAATTTCAATCTTTTTTAATTTACTGAGGCTCTTTTTGTGGCCTAGTATGTGGTCTATTCTGAAAAATGTTCCATGTGCACTTGAGAAGAATGTGTATCCTGCTGCTTTTGGGTGTAGAGTTCTGTAGATGTCTGTTAGGTCCATCTGTTCTAGTGTTGTTCAGTGCCTCTGTGTCTTTACTTATTCTCTGTCTGGTTGATCTGTTCTTTGGAGTGAGTGGTGTGTTGAAGTCTCCTAAAATCAATGCATTCATTTTAGGATTTGTTTCACATATGCTGGCACTCCTTTGTTGGGTGCATATATATTTATAATGGTTATATCCTCTTGTTGTATTGACCCATTTATTATTATGTAATGTCCTTCTTTATCTCTTGTTACTTTCTTTGTTTTGAAGTCTATTTTGTCTGATACAAGTACTGCAACACCTGCTTTTTTCTCCCTGTTGTTTGCATGAAATATCTTTTTCCATCCCTTCACTTTTAGTCTGTGTATATCTTTGGGTTTGAGGTGAGTCTCTTGTAAGCAGCATATAGATGGGTCTTGCTTTTTTATCCATTCTATTACTCTGTGCCTTTTGATTGGTGCATTCAGTCCATTTACATTTAGGGTGATTATTGATAGATATGTATTTATTGCCATTGCAGGCTTTGGATTTGTGGTTACCAAATGTTCAAGGGTAGCTTCTTTACTATCTAACGGTCTAACCCAACTCACTTATTATGCTATTATAAACACAGTCTGATGATTCCTTACTTCTCTCCCTTCTTTTTCTTTCTCCTCCTCTCTTTATATGTTAGGTGTTTTGTTCTGTACACTTTTGTGTTTCCTTGACTGATTTTGTGGATAGTTGATTTTTATTGCATTTAGCTAGTATTTGGTTGGTCTACTTTCTTTGCTGTGATTTTATTTTCTCTGGTGATAGTTATTTAGCCTTAGGACCCCTTCCATTCAGAGCAGCCCCTTTAAAATACACTGTAAAGGTGGTTTGTGGGAGGTAAATTCCGTCAATACTTGCTTATCTGGGAATTGTTTAATCCCTCCTTCAAATTTAAATGATAATCTTGCTGGGTACAGTATTCTTGGTTTGAGACCCTTCTGTTTCATTGCATTAAATATATCATGCCATTCTCTTCTGGCCCATAAGGTTTCTGCTGAGAAGTCTGTT
The DNA here is from genome assembly GCA_029783875.1 of Phataginus tricuspis. Classification (NCBI taxonomy): domain Eukaryota; kingdom Metazoa; phylum Chordata; class Mammalia; order Pholidota; family Manidae; genus Phataginus; species Phataginus tricuspis. Next base: position 14,442,624 of record JAQQAC010004068.1, read on the forward strand.
GATAACCTGATAGGTTTTCCTTTGTGGGTGTTTTTTTTTTCTGTCTCTGGCTGCTTTTAATACTCTGTCCTTGTCTTTGATCTTTGCCATTTTAATTATTATGTCTTGGTGTTGTCTTCCTTGGGTCCCTTGTGTTGGGAGATCTGGGGGCTTCCATGGTCTGAGACACTGTTTCCTTACCCAGACTGGGGAAGTTTTCAGCAATTATTTCTTCAATGACACTTTCTATCCCTTTTCCTCTCTCTTCTTCTCCTGGTACCCCTATAATGCGAGTATTGTTCCATTTGGATTGGTCACACAGTTCTCTTAATATTCTTTCATTCCTAGAGATCCTTTTATCTCCTTCTGCCTCAGCTTCTCTGTATTTCTGTTCTCTGATTTCTATTCCATTAACAGTGTCTTCCACCTTATCCAGTCTGCTCTTAAATCCTTGTTTGTTTCATTTCTGTTTTCTCCCTCTGGACTTTATCCCTTAGCTCATGCATATTTCTCTGTAGAGCCATCAGCATGCTTATGACTTTTATTTTGAATTCTTTTCCAGGAATATTGGTGATTTCGGTCTCACCATGCCCTCTCTCTAGTGTTTGAGGAATTTTGGACTGAACAACGTTCTTTTGCCTTTTCATGGCAATAGAAGTGATCTCCGGTGAGTGACACATGTGTCAGCTGGGAGAACAATGTCCCTTCCTGCTTTCTGGTCACCTTGTCCTTCTCCGCTTCCTGTGCCAGTCAACCATATACAGGGAGCAGCCTCTGGGTTAATCCCCTGAGCTATCATGGTGGGGGTGGCTCTCGGGATGGACTAGGGCATTGGCAGAGGTTGCAGGCAAGCAGCGCATGTTTGCCTCGAGAACAGAGACCCTACATGCCTTCCAGACTCTGCATAAGCTTCCCCTGTCTGTGCTGGGCAAGCAGGTGCAGGGCGCAGCCTCTGGGTTAATCCTGTGAGCTGCCATGGGTGGGGCATCCCTCAGGATGGCCTAGGGCACTGGCAGGGGTAGCAGGCAAGCATCACGTGTTCGCCGTGAGAATAAAGCCCCTTCATGCCTTCTGGATTCTGCGTGGGTCTCCACTGTCTGTGCCGGGCAGCTATAAGCAGGGGACAGCCTCTGGGTCTGGCCTGGTTAGCTGCGTGCTGGGAGAAGACTCTGTGCAGTTGCTCTGAGCAGAGCTGCTCCCTGGCTGCTCCACAGCAATGGCAGGTCCGCTGGTTTGCTTGCATTGCTGAAAGGGGGAATGAACAGCAGGCTGCTTCTCACTATGAGGGGCTTCGGAGCTGCGCTGCCACCAGGGGGTTAGGGCACCTGAAGTTCCTTAAAGTTCCCAGCCTGCTGGGCTGAGTGTGCCAGGACAATTTTGTCTGCCTTTTGAACCCTTGTCCCTTTAAGACTTTTAAAGTGCCTGCTTTTCTTTTGTCCCAGGGCAGCCGGCTGTGGGGATCTGTTCACAGTCTTAGTCTCAGATATGCTTTCCATTCCCTAATATCCCGTACACCATGCAATGTGTTTCTGTGCTCCCGGTGCAGATTACTAGGGTCGGTTATTTAGCAGTCCTGTGCTTCCACTCCCTCCCCATTCTGATTCTTTTCCTCCCAATGGTGAGCTGGGGTGGGGGGAGTGCTCGGGTCCTTCCAGGTCACGGCTTTGTATCTTACCCTTTTCCATGATTCACGAAGACCCCACATTCTTCCTTAAACATACTGACTGATGCTCAATCACACTGAAACCACACAGCTCACAGGCTCTGCAGGGTAATGCCTCTCTGACCAAGTTGTATACCTACCAAGGTATACTTGTGTTTTTTTTTAATATATTTTATGACTTTACTTATTTTCTTTATAAAGCAATTAACTACGTTATGGACCAGAGACATATAAAGGCAAAAAGTAAAAAACAAGTCACCAAAAAATACTGTCAAATTCGTTTTTGGTGATATGATTAGAAAAATTGGTGTAAGAGAAGTTGTAGAACTCTAGAGGGTGCTACACTCAAAATGCTTTGCAAGGCATTATAAGCATAGGTTATGAAAAAAAGACAGAGGACTTATGAGTCAATTGACTCATAATCAGAGAAAAGCCCTTGGCCTTACATCAAATGGATGACAAGTAAATAAATGTTATATGTTTGAGATTAAAATAAAATTTTGTGGAATGATAGTATGGGATAATTGAAATATATATAGCATTTATTACAGTACCTGACACATAGACATTCCATAAGTGGCAGGCACTGTTGCTGGTGGTTAGGGAGATCTGTCATTTTATTCAACAAATACTAATAGTACTCTGAGCAAACAATGGTGAGCAAAGCAACCCTGGACACTGCCTTTCTGACTCTCACAATCCAGAGAAAGAGACAGACATTTGACTAAATCCTCACACAGAGGATTATCACAATGCATGAGGCCCATGAAGGATAAGAACAGTAGGCAGTGGCGACATACAGCAGGCAACCTGATCAATGTGGAGGGTCACTAGGAAGTATCCTTTGAACTGAGTTTTGCAGCATGACTCAGAGTTAACCAGACAAGAAAAGAACAGAATTCCAGGGGAAGCAAACAGCTTGTTCAAATATCCTGAAGCAGGAGAGAGCTTTATAGAGTGGAGAAACTGGAAAGGAAGCAATATGGCTGCAATTCAGAAGACAAAATACAACATAGCACTGGAACAGGCTGAATAGATAGGCAACGCCAAATCTAGCCATGCTTTGCAGGCCATGCTAAAAATTTGGGGTATTACCATAATGCAGTACAAATTAGGAGGTTATAATCTACTTTAAAATCCAGTTGCATAAAACAGCTCCATTGCCTTTGAAATCCTGTATTAGCTGACTGCTGTGACAAACACCAAAATTTCAGTGGCCTTACACGACTGAAATTGATTTCTTGCTCAGTAATAGTCTTAGATAGATACTCCTGGCTTGGTGGGAAGCTCTTCTCCATGCAATGATTTGGGGACCAAGCTACTTGCATTTTATGGCTGCCACTCCCCCCAAGCTTCATCAACCTCTGTGCCTCGGCTTCCAGCCCACCTAAGGGAGAGGAGACCCAGGAGTACAAACACCCCCTCATTAAACAAAATGGGCCAGAAATGATATATTGCTTCTGCTGACATCCCATTGATGAGAACTAGTCAAGGAACACATCAGGCTGTCAGGAGGGCTGAGGAAAGTAGACCAGTTGCTTCCTGGTGGCAATTGCTTTCCGTGATAGGGAATGATCATTTTTATTGGCCAACTTGGTCAAACCACAAATAAATATTTACAGCCAATAAGGTCTTCCTTTTATCTCGCAAAATCTGTCATACCCCAACCTAAGTGCCTTCTCTCAATCTGAGTTAGTGTTCAGTAATTCACGTGGCTATTAAACAAGGCATAACAAATGTTAGATTTTTCTTTTAAATGCGATGTACCATAATAAACTTTAATAATGCATTTGGAGGACCTATCAGTCTGGAAATATAATAGCTACCCATACTTGGGTGGCCTGAGTTCTTTTAATTTTCTGATGTTTCTATCATTAATAAGAGTGTTTACTGGGCCTAACACACACCACTTGGCTGCTCCTGGATATCACCAAATGAGGTAGAGGAGTCCAGTACTTCTATCAGCTGCAAAAACTTTCCACCAATACCCAGCACCCCTCCCTTACATATATACAATTATAATCTCCACTAAAAAAAAATAGTAAATTTTAAGCCAGTTCTCACATAATCTGTGCTCTATAAATTTGTCACTTGGTTTTTGAATAGATAAAAGGAAAAAAAAAGCTGTCAGTGAAATATCCTTTAATTCTCTAAACTGAAGCACTGACATAAAAAGGTTTGGATCTATAGTTTCTCTCTCAGGCCCAACTTTCTTTTCAAACAGGTCCTGCTGGGCTTGTGTCTTACATTATTCATTTTAATAGGCATAATGAAGTCGGACACATGCTGTATTTTCCTCTTATGAAATAAGATATGACCCTTGAGTATGACATCAAAAGTATAGGTAACAAAAGAAAAACTAGGTAAGTTAGACTTCATCAAAATTGAGACTTTTGTGCAGAAAGTAGAATGGTGTTACCAGAGGCTGAGAGGAGGAAGAAATGGGAGTTATATTGCCTTCCTATATGAGTACAGAGTCTCAGTTTGGGAATATGGAAAAAGTTCTGGGGATAGATGGTGGTGATAGTTTTATAACAATGGGACATGTAGTTATTGCACAGAAACACATGCTTTAAAATGGTTACAGTGGTACAAAGAAAAATGGAAAGAGAGAGAGAGGGGAAGGGAGGGAGAGAGAGAAAGAAAAAGAAAAAGAAAGGAAGGAAGGAAGGGAGAGAGAGAAAGGAATGAAGGAAGGAGGGGAAAGGAAATACATGACACTTGACACTAAGCCTGCTGGAAATGGCCCCGAACAGAACTTGACATCCTAAGATGCTATCACCTGTGCAGCAAAGGGCCAAAGCTTTCAGTGAGAAGCCTTGGATCCCTTTTTTAATATGCAACATGGACTTGTTTTGCTGCTTGGGACAGCTCAGGACATCTGGAACGTTCCATCATCACCTCTTACCCACATGCTGAGGTCTGGTTTGGTTTTTAAAAACTGTAAGGCCAGTAGGGTTCAGGCCAGTGTCCTTTATATGTTCTTTATCTTTCTGACAAAAAAAGATAAAGTGTATATACTATGTAATGTAATAATATTCAAATTAAACGAAATATATATATATTTCATATATATTTTATTTTATTTTCAATATATATTTTATTTAGTACATTTTTAGTATATATAAAGAGTACACAATATTTACTTAATTTTATATTTAAGTCCGATCTACATCCTTGTAATTATTAAATCTAAGAAGAAGGCAGAGAAGTAAAATCAAAGCCACAGGCCTCTCAAATGTCGACTATCATTAATGTTAATCTCAGAGGTATAATTTGCTTCATTCCAGGTAGAAAGAAGTCTGTAGTGTTTAACTGTAGTTGTGTGGTTTGCAAAGTTAAGAAGTTTCCATTTTTAGCCATTTCTTATTCCATGTAAGTCCAGATTAATTTGTAATCTTCCACAGTGGAATAATACTTACAGCTTCCATTTGTTTTCTTTCCATTAGTTGCAGCTGTTTTTCTACCGTTATTTTATTTGAGTAGTTAACACACTGATTTATTTTCTTGACAGCCTGGGGCAATGGTACTAAGGGTACAGATTTTTAAGTCAAGCAAATACATGGACTTTTGAAAATGAATCACACTAGATTTCCTTTTGGAGTCAGATAATAGGAATTCTGGGCACCATCCACTGTTGACCAAAAAAAAGCTTTTATGGCCAATGATGATCAACATGAACTATTCACCCTTTAAGGCCATTTGCCTCAGCTAATTTTTCTCCTAACCCCTCCAAAGAGATGAATGTGTGTACATGCTCATATTTCAACAAGTAAGACAGGCTAAAAAGTCTATGACCTTGAAAAATACATTGACCACAGTTTTCTACTAGCACATCATAAGGGGAGGTTATTGTTTTATTCAAAAAATACTTTTGACCTTAGCTGAGATCAAATTGCCAATCAAGCCAGACTTCAGAATTCAGAAAAATCTACTCTACACAACCAATCTCAAACTCACAATAGTCCTAATTAAGGACCAGTGTGTTACATTGAGTATTTAGAAGCCAATATTTTTTAAATAAAGGAGATTTGTTCTGAGTGATGCCGTCAACAGGATTTTACTCATTGTGTGGGTCTCCCTTTCACATCTCTGCCCAAGAAAACCATCCAAACCCCTGTAGTCCATTCCAGAACCTCACTGGAAGCACCAGTATGATTTAATAGTAAGTCTGATCACACAGTAACTTGTAAATAGCACTTTCTTAATTACCATCAAGAATTTGCAAAAAAAGAAACCACTAATGGCTAACCAGGTGTGGCCTAGAAAAATACACTAATCATTATTTTTAATGCCAAAATTGATGCCCAGCATAACCAAAGAAACAGTATGCAGGCAGCCTGAATTCTCATCTCAGTTGTATTGTTTATTCTGTGTGGGTTTGTACAAGTCAATTGACCGTGCTATCCCACTGTATTCTCATCTTTAAGCCTGTGCTAATGACCTCTATGCTTTTCTGGCTCCAAAATTCTAATTTTACATCTCAAAATCATTTAAAGCAACACATTGTCTCTACGTAAACTCATCAGGCTAAACTGATTCCAGCACAACTGCAGTTGACTTGTTTAAGTAGGTTAAACATCCCCACATTAGGAGCTCTGAATCGTGTTCTTCCTATTAATTCTCTCATAACTAGCACAGAAGGAAGTTGCAACCCAGTTTTGCCTGCAATGTCATAAAATCCAAATTAGTTGAATTTAAATTGGTGAGCGTGAGTATGTGTTAGATTAAAGCCTAACATCGATTAATTGTGCATGTTCTGTCCTGGGTCATTGTCTCTTTCTCTAAACAATCTGCCCAGGGAAATTGTATATTGCCCACAGCTTCCACAGACATTCCCCTGAGCTCCAAACTGATATTTAATAATAATATTCATCACTCGCTGAGTGCCTCTGGTAAGTCTGATGCGGAGCTGTCATTTCAACAACATGCTTTGTGCCTTGTCAATACCCCTACGGGGTAGACATGTCATCTCCATTGTATATGACGCTCAGAAATTGAGTAGGGATCAAAGTCACACAGCTGGTCATTCTCAAAGCCATAATTCGAATCCCGGTCTTGCTGGCTCAAAAATCCATGCTTTTTGATTATTTCACTAGAGTGAACAGTATTGCTAGAAATGCAAGATATTAAATCATGGTAACTTTTCTGGGCAGGTTGGGAGGAAGACCCCAGGGTGAGGATGCGGCCTGGGACCTGAGGTTGAGAGCAGAGGAATGAGAAGCTGAAAAGGCAGACCTGGGCCAGGCTGGGAACAGCTCCGTGGGCCAAGACAAGGAGTGTGAGATTCTCCAAGACCCCTTGGGTCATCAGAGGGCTTCAAGAGGGAGCAGGGTTCTACCACCAGTTTCATATTTTAGAGAAAACATTCTGTGAATAACTTTAAGAATTGCTTAGAAGGAAATAAGGAGGGATTAAAAGAAGGTGATTGAGGAAACTACTCACTTGCCTAGGAGAGAGGAGATTCAGGCCTGAACTAGGACAGTGGCAGAAGGAAGGGATAAAAAAGACTTCAGAACTTGGCACACAATTCCACCAGGGAAGTGGGTAAGGATGAAGTTTTGTCCACCCCAAAGCAACTCTGATTTGTCTTTATCTAGCTTCCCCCTAGAGTATGCCCTCGAGGCACATCTATTGCAAAGCCTACCACCTCAGTGGACACTTATGCTGTTCTCATTGTGCCAGACCCAAAACATGCAAACATAGAATGTGTGGATCATATTGAGTTCCCTTCCTCTGTGTTTTTTCTCTATTTTTAAGAAGAGATAGAATCCGCAGTACATAACACCCTGTCATTGAGTGTCTGTATTCAGAATAAGGGGTAGGAAAGAAATGGAGTACAGAAAACTGGAAGGCACTCTTGGAGTGTCCTACTGCCTATGTAAGTCCACGACCTGATAACAAGGAGGCTTATCCCGTGCAAATGATAACATGGCCTATACATTAGTGTGAGCTCGGGTCTAACTCCAGAGCCTGACCTCAGCTTCCACCTCCATCTCCATGTATATGTGCCAACGTAGCCCAAACTCAGTATGTCTAAGTCTCTCACCACCCAGGTCCTGGCACCTGAAATCTTATAGTCACCCCCTAACTGGTCTCCCCACAACCACCCTGGCCCCTGCCCCCAGACCATTCTCAGCACTGAATCCCCAGAATCTTTTAAAACCTAAGTCAGATCATCTCACTCTTCTGCCCACAACTGCCCAGTGACTCCATGCCCCATGTCCATCCAATGACAGTAAGACCCCTCAAGCCCAGCAGCCCATGTTCACGGCCCCTGTCTCCTTCCACTGCCTTCTCCTCCCTTCGCTCTGATCTCCTCGGAGCCCTCCTACTTCTCAGACCTGCCAGTCACGCTCTGCCTCAGTGCCTTTGCACTGGCTCTTCCCTCTGCCTTCTGCTCTTCCCTTGTCCCTCAAATATCTGTGAGGCTCATTCCTTCAACCCCTTTGAGGTTCCGTTCAAATGACTCCTCTGCAGGGAGTCAAACCCCGGACAACCTCACTGAAAATTGCAAACCTCCTCCTGCCTGACTCATGCACAGGACACTTATGCTGCTTAGTTTTCCTTCAAAGTTACACTTATTATATTATTACACTCTCTTTTATTTATTATATTTTTGTGGGTTAAATTATGTCCCCAAAAGATGCTGAAGCCCTAATCCCCGGTAACCATGAACGTAACTTTTTTGGAAAAAGGTCTTTTGCAGATCATTGAGGTAAGATGAGGTCATTAGAATGGGCCCTAATCCAATATGGCTGGTGTCGTTATTAAAGGGGAAATTTGGACACGCAAGGGGAATGCCGCGTGAAGATGAGGGCAGAGATCAGGACGGCGCTGCTGCAAGCCGACACACACCAGAGGCCGGGAGAGGCATGCGGCAGACCCCCCGCAGCCCTCCCCGGGAACCAGCCTCCTGACACCTTGTTCTTGGGCGTCTAGCCTCCAGACTGTGAGACAATAAATATCTGGTGTCTAAACCACCCAGTTTGCAGTTCTCTGTTGTGACAGCCCCCAGAAAATAGTATACATGCTATATAGCCTGCCCGTTTTTTGTATTTATTATCTGCCTTTGCTGCCAAAGGAAAGCTCCACAGGCACAGAGATTTGTTTATTTATCTTTGCTGTTCTGTCTCCAGCCGTAAACAGATGAATCAACAATTGTGCTGCCGTCCACACTTCTAGCCTTTTCTCCTACCTATTTCCAGGACAAAATCCTTTCAACTTCCACCCCAAATACCAGGAATTTTGATACCTTCTTAACTTTGCTTATGTTGTTTCCTCTGCCTGGGAAGCCCACCAGCCCCCCTCTACCTGTTAACATCTCTTCATTAGATAAGACACATCCATGCCACCCCCTCAGTAATGAAGTCCCTCCGCTTCCTCGTCTGTTTTATTATTCATGTGGTTGTGCCTCTCTGCCTGAAAAGCTCAAGCCCTTTGAGTTCCAGAATCCTTGCCTATTAATCTGCCTATCCCCAGAACCTGGCCCAGTGACTGGCACAGCAGAGGTACTCAGTAGCTGTTTGCAGCTTGAATTAAATCTGCATCCTGCAGCCTCTGCTCTTGCCGCCCTTCGCTAGACTGCTAGCCAGCAGGGAACCCGAGGATCAGAAAGGACTTTGCAGAGCAGAGCTCATATCAGCGTGTCGGAACCCTCCCAGGCTGCCTCTGTACAGACTCTTGGACTCTGCAATCTCGTCAGAGTTTCTTAAATTGGAGCAGTCAGCGATGTCCCCAAACAACTCAGCTAAACCCTGGGGGACATTTGCCAGAATTCACAGCAACGCAAACAGCTCAATCAAAGGAGGTGTGTGAGTCCTCCTCCTTTTTGTAAACTGGAGCGAATATCCTATTGGAAAAAAAGGACCGTCCTTCGAGACGGCGCTTCCCAGGCTGCTGGGCAAGAAGGCCCTGGCTTTGAGTCCAGGTATGGCCTCATCTCTGTTTTCCTATCTTTTCCTAGATCTTTCCAATTTTGGGGTGCGGGGAGGGTCGTAAAGGTCACGTGTCTCCGCCTGTCTTTGTAGAAAAGGTCAACGGGGGACAACTCCAGGAATGAAAGGTGTGTTTGGTGTGGCCAACACTCATTTAGCCTATCTGAATGCTCCCATGGCTATGCTCTGAAAAGAACAGACTCAGCCTCCCAGGAAGTCTACCTGAATGGAACTAAAATATCAGCCATGCATTGTGAGGAATCACTACCAGTTCTCGGAAGGTTCTCTGCCCCTCTCTGTCTTCTAAAACGTATTAATTTTCAGACTCTTGCAGTCATTACCAAAACAGTAGAAGAGGCCCCAGGAAACATAGGAAACACCAAATAACATTATTTACTTATATCCTTACTCCTTGTAGGTACCATCCTAGTTAGGTCAAATTCCTGAGAACAAATGATTTCATAACCCTAATTATGTGCATTTGACAGTAGCCCATTTTAGTTGTATTCACGGGGGTCACTCAGTCACGGGCCCAAACTAAAAGCTCATTCAGAATCAAGCACTGTGCCTGTTCTCACAGGCATCAAAAAAAGGGACTTCTATTTTTCACACATGGCATGAAGTTGAATAAATAATAACTTGCTGAACACCTACATTATTCCCAGCAAAATACAATAAACTTAGTGATTATGACTAAAGATCTGCGCTCAAATTTTTAATAATTCAATTCACTCCTCCCTTTTCTCCCCTTAGATTCATTAGAGGCAACATTTTGATCACTCTTACAATTGACCCCATCAAGCTTTGAGTTATTTTTTTTTTAATTGGCAATAAATAGGCCCTCATCCAGTGAGCCTGGTGGCTCTGACATTTTGGTGGTGACGTCCACCTTTCAGGGCAGACAGAGCCAGGTACCTCTCTCCATAAAATATTCACATGCTTCACACACATTTTTACATATAATTTTAGGAGATGTAAAAAGTTAAGAGACCCATAAGAGTATATATCAACAATACCTTAACTAAAAAAAATGAAAAAAAAAAGTTAAGAGACCCTCTAAAACAGGAGTCAGTAAACTTTTTCTGTAAAGTCCAGGTAGTAAGTATTTTAGCTTTTGTGGGTCAAGATGCAAAATAATGGATATTATGCGGATGTGGCGGGATCCCCTCATCCCAGAAGGATACATCCCCAGACCCCGAGTGGATGCCTGAAACTGTGGGTACCACCCAACCCTCTGTATAGTATGTTTTTCCCTATATACACACACCTATGATAACATTTAATTTATAAATTAGGCACAGTAACAGATTAACAACAATAACTAAACAAAATAGTTGGAACAAGTGTAACAACATACAGTAATAAAAGTTATGTGAATGTGGTCTTTCCATCTCAAAATCGTGCTGCACTGCACTCACCCGTCCTGTGATGGGGCAGCAGGATAAAGTGCCTACATGATGAGACGAAGCGGGGTGAATGAGGCAGCCCTGTGATGCAGCGTCGGGCTACTGGTGGTCTGATGCTACGTCAGCAGGAGGACCATCTCCTTCCAGACCACACTGGACCTCGAGTAGCTGACACTGTGGAAAATGAAGGGGCCAGTAAGAAGGAACCCCTGTACTTCTGTAACAAGAGAGAAAACAAATTCCTGCAACTTTTAATTGATATAATCCAAAATACTATAATTGTGATATTTTTGGAATACGGGTCTATTAATGAGAAGAATAGACTATGGCAAGGGAGAGCAGTGAGGAAGGAAAAACATATCACTCAATTGTGGTTCAAATTTTGTATTCCCTATCATCCAAGTGACTGAAAATGGTCATCTGTAAAAGCAATTCTTTTTTTTTATTGAAGTACATTGACATACAATATTATACTAGCCTCAGGTGTACAACATAGTGTTTTGACAATTATATATACACTGTAAAATAACCACAATAAGCAGTTAATAATCACCATAAGCATAGTTACCAGCTGTCAGCATGCAAAGTTATTACAATATTATTGACTACATTCTCTATGCTGTACTTGACAAGAAGCAAACTACATTATATTGGGACTACAAGGGGGAAAAGACCATCTCTTCAATAAACTGTGTTGGGAAAACTAGACAGCTATATGCAAAAGAATGAAACTGGACCAGTTTCTAACACCATATACAAAAATAAACTGAAATAGTTTTAAATAAATAATGTAGGACCTGAAACCATAAAACCTCCTAAAAGGAAACATAGGCAGTAAACTCTTGGATATTTGTCCTTACCAGTTATTTTCTGGGCATGTCTTCCTATGCAGAGGAAACAGAAGCAAAAATAAACAAGTGGGCCATCCTGCCTAAAGCAACCTACAGATTCAATGCAATTTCTATCAAAATACCAACAGCATTCTTCAACAAACCAGAGAAAATTATTCTAAAATTCATATGGAATCACAAAAGACCCCGAATAGCCAAAGAAATCCTGAGAAGGAAGAATAAAGCAGGGGGAATTACACTCCCTGACTTACGCTCTACTACAAAGCCACAGTAATCAAGACAATTTGGTACTGGCACAAGAACAGACCCATAGACCAATGGAACAGGCTGGAAAGCCCAGATATAAACCCAAACATATATGATCAATTAATATATGATAAAGGAGCCATGGACATACAATGGGGAAATGACAGCCTCTTCAACAGCTGGTGTGGGCAAAACTGGACAGCTACATGCAAGGGAACGAAACTCGATTATTGTTTAACCCCATACACAAAAGTAAACTCGAAATGGATCAAGGATCTGAACGTAAGTCATGAAATCATAAAACTCTTAGAAGACAACAAAGGCAAAAATCTCCTGAATATAAGCATGAGCAACTTCTTTCTGAACGCATCTCCTCAAGCAAGGGAAACAAAAGCAAAAATGAACTCATGGGACTACATCAAACTAAAAAGTTTCTGTATGGCAAAGGACACCATCAACAGAACAAAAAGGTATCCTACATTATGGGAGAATATATTTGCAAATGACATATCTGACAAGGGGTTAACATCCAAAATATATAAAGAACTCACACGCCTCAACACCCAAAAAGCAAAT